>OU342741.1:211364795-211707487 GCA_910589775.1 Avena eriantha | reverse complement strand
GAATTTTGCCTCCAAAACAACACCTTTTCCATCAGAATCCTGACTTCAGCAGTCCATGCTCCAAAATCATCAACCATGCAAAATTAGATGAAATAACATAAGTATCACCTCTCAATATGAAATATATCAATGAATAATAGTGAATTAAGACATAGAATAGTGATGCAAAATGGACGTATCAACTCCCCCAAGCTTAGACTTCGCTTGTCCCCAAGCGAAACTGAGCTCAATAAACATGGCCTCAGGTTTATGGAGTGAAGAGTCGATAAAGAATACGGACAAGAAGCATCACATTCATCAAATACATAGATCATAATAGAAGACAACTCACTATTATATAACTCAACTTGTAATGAGTAAAGGAAACACAATAAAGATACATAAGTGAATCATAATTGGTAATGGCAAACTTAGCTCTTGGTCGAAGAATAGTGATAATTTGCTGGAGTTCACAAATAGCTGATTTTTCAATGATAGCTTTCAAAGTAGTAAACATCAAGATAAGAGCAATGTGCAAAACAAGGAACATAAGAAACATGAATGAATAAATCACCATATGAATGTATGAAACACATCAACTCAAAATACTTGCTGAGATAGAAGGGAATAGGTTTACTGACTCAACTACAAAGTAAAAGAAAGGCCCTTCAAAGAGGGAAGCAGGGATTGCAAGTCGCATAAAGAGCTCCCAAAATTATGATTACTTACTAGCTTTCAGCTCTCATTGCCCCTAATCATAGGCATCTTTTGGTGGTTGAGGTTTAAAGTGACACAACTAAGAGGATATGCTTGACAAGTTATAAGTTGAAATATCATGCCCCTTACCTATGAGTACCGATCCTCATGCTACTCAACTTCAGTCACGAGCAAGCTCTTGTCATTGCAAATATATGTGTATCATGGAGAACAGCCAACAGGGTACTCCTTGCACATGACACAGGAGCTATCCAATAATCAAAATGACATAGCAAGCAGATAGTGAGCATCTCAGCGATCTTTTTATTCGCTATTTGCATAGGTTTTTATTGAGGATGCTTCATAGAATGCTCACTATAGTTATGCTGCAAGTTTCCAGTATGATTAGGCATGGCTTAGGCTAGCGGCCCAGGCGTTTCTCTAACACACATATAAACTCCGTGATCTTACAAGTTCCACTTTTATTTCACACCGCTGGGATCCGTAAGCAAAAGAACATGATATCAACTAGGTACAAGTACCAATGAAGTGTTGAAAGCGGGTCCCATGATACATGGTTCGGCTAACTTCAACTCATAAAGCGCAAGCATATACGCAACAAAGAAGGACCCAATGGTTCAAGTTTATTAAATGCAAGAAAGTAAGTGTGCCATCAAGTTCGTGAGAGCTTTAATCACTAATTTTCACATAACAAATTTAATTTGGGAAGTAGATAAAATAAGAATTTACTTGGATAGCAATAATGCTACTAGGTAGGTATGGTGAACACAAATGCAAAGGTTTTGGTTTAAAGGAGTGGATGCACGAGAAGAATACCCTCTCAGTACAGGTTTTTGGCTAGCAAGACTGGGTAGCAAGTATAAGAGTTGAAGTAAACAAACAAACATACAAGTGATAAAGACAAACATGTAATCTTCCTTGGAAGCACAAAAGATCTTAACTGGGGAATACTAGACTTTTGAGCAAATCAAGAAAGAAAGATGATGAAATTATTTTTCTCTAGAGTACTTCTATCTTTTTCTTTTCAACTCTCCAAAAGGTGTTGCTACTGACCGAGGCGGGTTTGCCAAAACCAACTAGATTAACTCAATGATCCCAAAGTGCTACCAATACTAACAACAAGATCAATCATATAACCACGAATTGAAAACTAACATAAGCTATGCAAAAGAGTGAATGATAGAACTTCTCATTAATATTCCATAACGGAAACTCACACCAAGGGATACATATCTAACGAGAGAGGAGACACTTCCATAATGCAAACCATAGTACATAAAGACTCCTCTATTAATGATATGACTCTACTAATAAGGTAAAAAGATAGAAGATAGTGATATGATACCTCGACACTCCCCAAGCTTGGAACAAACCAAGGGGATGCCAAACCTGATGACGAATTACTCCTTCGGTGGTGGTGGTAATATTTTCTTAGTTGGCGTGAGGTAATCTTCCAGCATCTTGCGAAGCCTATTATTCTCCCATTGAAGCATGTCCACCTTCCTCCTGAAGTCTCAGTACTTATCGCAGAACTCCTTAGTGACTCGTAGGGCTTCCGTTGATGCAGGGCAAGAGACTAAAGGTACCAGCCCCTGCTTGGGGTCGTGGAGATCTTCCTCTATAGGCTCCTTCCCTTTATCCTGGGCAGACACCATTGTGCTTCTAAACCTTCAAAGAGTATGTCCTGGCAGAAACAGATCGAAACAAAAACACGACGGAAACACGATATAGGGACCTCGAGGGATCTGGGGGTTATATATTACGAAGTTTCATATCAAAAGGAAGGTACAGGGAGAAAACGAGTCGGAGGCGGAGTCCGGGGTGGACTCACCACCTGGTGGTGTGGCCAGGGGTGGCACCGCGCCACAGGGTGGTGTGAACCACCCTGGCTCCGTTTCCGTCTCTTTTTCGCTTCTTAGCTTTCCCTATTGACTGAAACCTGCAAAAATCTAGTTGGATTGTATTTTCACGGAACTTCTCTTACCAGAACTGTTACCTATTTGAAAACAGACTCTACAGGTCTCTGAATTTGGTATTTAGTGGATCCTTCCGGAGTCATCTCTTGAATATCACCGATATCTTTATCTTCATATACTTATTACTTGAGTCATAAAACCCTTCTCTTCCTAATTACACAATTATCTCCACTTCTTGGAAAATTTCTTTCACACAAAACTTCACAACGTTCTTATTAGCAACATTAGTATAAGTGAAGTGATAAAACCTTTTGAGTCCAACTTCAACTAAAAACCATCAAAACATAAGCTACTATAGCAACTCCTTCCGAAGACCAAATAAGAATTCAAAAAGGAAATCGAATAAAGAAGCAAATGCAAGAGTGGCAAAATCTGTCAAAACAGACCAGTAGGTAAAGATCAATTTTTTCGAAAATCTTCTGTTGCTCAAATCAAAAAGTGCACAACTATCGAAAGTTAAATAACAACCTGGGGTAGAATCACAAAACATTACAGCTCAATCCGACATACAGAGATCTCTCACGAATTTTTACGGTGAAGCACAAAAATCTGTTTCGGGACAGCAACTTCCCCATATATTACTTCTCTCTTATTAGAGGTTGATCTTGACACAAAAACCAAGCAAACGGATAAGGAGCGGTTATTACCGAAGTAATAACTTCCAAGACTCAAAGAAACCAAACCAAACTAAAAGCAACAACAAATTGGGTTGTCTCCCATAAAGCTCTTTCTTTATAGCCATTAAGATGGGCATGATAATTTTGAAGAAGCTCTCATAGGGGTATGAATTGGAGTGAAAGAGAGCAATAAGAAGCAAAAACACACACACATTTAAGTCTAACCGACTTCCTATGCAAGGGAATTTTGTAAACAAACAAGTTATTGAAACCAAAGGCAACTTGCATAAGAAGGCAAAACAAGTGCAACCTAAAAACTTTCAGCATGAGACGAGGAAACTTGATATTATTGAGATGCATAAGAACAATTTTCCCTCTCTCATAATGACTTTCAGTAGCATGCATAAACTTAACAATATAGCTATCACAAGTACCATCATAGCACTGATCACTTATTCTAATAGAAAACACAGGAATACTAGCTCTCATAACACTACTATGTGAAACAATATTAGAGGTATCCTTACAAAGGATAGTGTGTCCCTCTTTTTCATATTTAGCAACAAAGTCTTTAACATTTGCTAAAATAGGTTCATCAACCATTTGTTTATCAGGTTCAACAGCTTTATTCATACTTTCATCTACCATACTAGCCATCATAGTATGTTCCTTTACCTTAACTGGGAAAGGCATTTTCTCAATATAAGCTTTAGGTAAAACATGATTAGCAGTATAAACATCAGTATTTCTTGCAGGAACACTCTTAGCAATATCTTTATAAGGTTCATGATACTTATTCTACTTCTTTTTAGGCACTTCAATATAAGAAGCAAAAGCCTTAAAATAAGAAGCAATAGCTTGAGAGTCTAGACCATAAGCATTTTTTATATTTTGAAAGTCATCAGTTCCCATAAAAGATTCAATGCATTCATAATCAAAATTTATACCTGACTTTCTACCTTTGTATGAAAAGTACTCCAAAGTGTGGACAAAAAACAAGAAAGTAGATAAAACCAAGCATGGAACAACAAAAATTATAGATACATTTGCAATGTATCAACATACAATGACTCTAGTATTGGTTTAGTGATAAGAACACACATACAATGACTCTAATGGCTCCATATCTGGTTCATGAAAAAACACATGCAATGCCTATAACTGTGGTTCGTGAAAATAACACACATGCAATGACTCTAGTGGATCCATATGTGGTTTGTGCAAAGAGAACACATGCAATGACATTGGTGGATCCATGTGGTTTTGTGAAAAGAACATACATGTAATTACATTGGTGGATCCATGTGGTTTCTAAAAAGAACACACATGCAATGACATTGGTTGATCCATGTGTTTATGAAAAGAACATACATGCAATGACTCTAGTGGGGCCATATGTGGTTTGTGAAAACAACACACATGCAATGACTCTAGTTGATCCATGTGTTTTAAGAAAAGAACATACATGCAATGACTCTGGTGGATCAATATGTGGTTTGTGAAAAGAACACACATGCAAGGACTCTAGTTGATCCATGTGTTTTAAGAAAAGAACATACATGTAATGACTCTGGTGGATCCATATGTGGTTTGTGAAAAGAACACACATGCAATGACTCTAGTGCTGGTTTAGGATAAGAACACACATGCAATGACTCTAGTGGATCCATATGTGGTTCATGAAAAGAACACACATGCAATGACTCTGGTGGATCCATATGTGGTTTCTGAAAAGAACACACATGCAATAACTCTAGTGCTAGTTTCATGAAAAGAACACACATGTAGTGACTCTAGTTGTAGTTCATGCAAAGAACACACATGCCATGACTCGAGTGCTGGTTTAGTGATAAGAACACACATGCAATGACTCTAGTGGATCCATATGTGGTTTGTGAAAATAACACACATGGAATGACATTGGTGGATCCATGTGGTTTGTGGAAAGAATATACATGCAATTACTCTAATGGATCCATATTTGGTTCATGAAAAGAACGCACTTGCAATGACATTGGTGGATCCATATGTGGTTTGTGAAAAGAACACACATGTAATGACTCTAGTGGATCCATATGTGGTTTGTGAAAAAGAACACACATGAAATGACATGGGTGGATCCATGTGGGTTGTGAAAAGAACATACATGCAATGACATTGGTGGATCCATGTGGGTTGTGAAAAGAACATACATGCAATGACATTGGTGGATCCATGTGGTTTGTGAAAAGAACACACATGCAATGACATTGGTTGATCCATGTGTTTTATGAAAAGAACATGCATGCAATTACTCTGGTGGAACCATATGTGGTTTGTGAAAAGAACAGCCATGCCATGACATTAGTTGTTCCATGTGTTTTATGAAAAGAACATACATGCAATGACTCTGGTGGATCCATATGTGGTTTGTGAAACGAACACACATGCAATGACTCTAGTGCTGGTTTAGGATAAGAACACACATGCAATGACTCTAGTGGATCCATATGTGGTTCATGAAAAAAAAACATGCAATGACTCTTGTGGATCCATATAAGGTTTGTGAAAAGAACACACATGCAATGACTCTAGTGGATCCATGTGTGGTTCATGAATAGAACACACATGCAATGAATCTTGTGGATCCATGTGTGGTTTGTGAAAAGAACACACATGCAATGACTCTAGTGCTAGTTTCATGAAAAGAACACACATGCAATAACTCTAGTTGTGGTTGATGAAAAGAACACACATGCAATGACTCTAGTGCTGGTTTAGTGATAAGAACACACATGCAATGACTCTACCGGATCCATATGTGGTTTGTGAGAAGAACACATATGCAATGACATTGGTGGATCCATGTGGTTTGTGGAAAGAACATACATGCAATGATCTAGTGGTTTCATATGTGGTTCATCAAAAGAACACACATGCAATGACATTGGTGGATCCATATGTGGTTTTGGAAAGAATAGACATGCAATGACTCTAGTGGATCCATATGTGGTTAGTGAAAATAACACACATACAATGACATTGGTGGATCCATGTGGTTTATTGAAAAGAACACACATGCAATGCCTCTAGTGGATCCATATGTGGTTTGTGAAAAGAACACACATGCAATCACATTGGTTGATACATGTGTTTTATGAAAAGAACATACATGTAATGACTCTGGTGGATCCACATGTGGTTTGTCAAAAGAACGCACATGCAATGACTCTAGTGCTGGTTTAGGATAAGAACACATATGCAATGACTCTAGTGGATCCATATGTGGTACATGAAAAGAACACACATGCAATGACTCTGGTGGATCCATATGTGGTTTGTGAAAAGAACACACATGCAACGACTCTAGTGCTAGTTTCATGAAAAGAACACACATGCAATGACTCTAGTGCTGGTTTAGTGATAAGAACACACATGCAATGACTCTAGTGGATCCATATGTGGTTCAAGAAAATAACACACATGCAATGACTCTAGTGGATCCATATGTGGTTCAAGAAAAGAACACACATGCAATGACTATAGCTGTGGTTAATGGAAAGAACAGACATGAAATGACTCTAGTGGATCCATATGTGGTTCATGAAAAGAATACACCTGCAATGACATTGGTTGATCCATGTGTTTTATGAAAAGAACATACATGCAATGACTCTAATGGATCCATATGTGGTTTTTAAAAAGAACACCCATGCAATGACTCTAGTCCTGGTTTAGGATAAGAACACACATGCAATGACTCTAGTGGGTCCATATGTGGTTCATGAAAAGGACACACATGCAATTATTCTAGTGCTGGTTGAGGATAAGAACACACATGCACTGACTCTAGTGGGTCGATATGATGTTCATGAAAAGAACACACATGCAATGACTATAGCTATTCCATATGTGGTTGGTGAAAACACCACACATGCAGTGACATTAGTGGATCCATGTGTTTTATGAAAAGAACATACATGCAATGAATCTGGTGGATCCATATGTGGTTTGTGAAAAGAACACACATGGAATGACTATAGTTGTTCCATTTGTGGTTCATGAAAAGAACACACATGCAATGACATTAGTGGATCCCTGTGTTTTATGAAAAGAACATACATGCAATTACTCTGGTGGATTCATATGTGGTTTGTGAAAAGAACACACATGCAATGACTCTAGTCCTGGTTTATGAAAAGAACATACATGAAATGACTCTAGTGGATCCATATGTGGTTCATGAAAAGAACACATATGCAATGCCTCTGGTGGATCCATATGTGGTTTGTGAAAAGAACACACATGCAATGACTTTAGTGATAGTTTCATGAAAAGAACACACATGCAATGACTCTAGTGCTAATTTCATGAAAAGAACACACATGCAATGACTCTAGCTGTGGTTCATGAAAAGAATATACATGCAATGACTCTAGTGCTGGTTTTGTGAAAAGAAAACAAATGTAATGACTCTAGTGGATCCATATGTGGTTCATGAAATTAACACACATGCAATGACATTGGTGTATCCATGTGTTTTGTGGAAAGAACATACATGCAATGACTCTAGTGGATCCATATGTGGTTCATGCAAATAACACACATGCAATGACATTGGTGGATCCATGTGGTTTGTGGAAAGAAAGGACATGCAATGACTCTAGTGGATCCATATGTGGTTTGTGAAAAGCACATACATGCAATGACTCTTGTGGATTGATGACCCACAAGTATAGGGGGTGTATCGCAGTATTTTCGATAAGTAAGAGTGTCGAACCCAACGAGGAGCAGAAGGTGCTGGCTGGTGGTATGGATCAAGGATTCTCTGCAAATACTTAGCAAACGGATTTTTAGGGGTTTTTGATAAAGCAAGTAAACAAAGTACGAGTAAGCAAAAGACAGTAGGAATAAATGCAGCAAGTGGCCCAATCCTTTATGCGGCAAAGGACAAGCCGGTTATATTTCTATAGATGACCAAACGTTCTTAAGGACACATGGGAAGACTGTCAAGTGCTTTCGCTTCATTTAGTCGATTAATCTTCTCTAGCTTGCTAAGTGTTGTGTGGGTGAACATGTGCTAATGTACCACCCCATCCAAGACTAATACATACTTGTTATTATACCCCTTGCAAACATCCGTAAGTACAAGAAAGTAATTAAGGTAGAAACCTAACCACAGCTTTAAACTCTAAGACCCTTACGTCCCTTGTGCAATGGTTTCCTAACGGGGGTTCAGGTTTCTGTCACTCTGGCAACCCCTACGATTATTAGCCAAATACACAATGCATTCCCCTAGGCCCATATAGGTGAAGTGTCATGTAGTCGACGTTCACATGACACCACTAGAAGAAGTACACCACAACTTAAATAACAATCTATTGAATCTTTCTCAACGCAACTCCAATACTAACAACAAGACTTCTCCCATGTCCTCAGGAACAAAACAAACTACTCGCAAGACATCATATGGATCATGATAAGAGATGGAATAATGATGTATAACAATCTGAACATAAACAATAATTCAATGGTTCACTTCATAGCATCAACTACAAAGAGTAATCAACACCGGGAAAGTTTCCCCTATGAACTATAGCAAGATTCAACCAATTGTTACAACATATGGAGATGGTGATGAGGGTGCTGATGGTGATGATGGTGGTGATGATGATGATCCCTATGAAGTCCAGCTTGATGGTGGTGTTGATGGCAACGATCTCCCCTCTCCGGGAAGGAATTCCCCCGGCAGAAATCTGTCTGTCAGAAAGATCTTTCTCTCTCGGTGTTTTCCGCCCCGCAGAGGCGGTGGAATCTTTTCTGTGGTCGCTCTCCGAGTCTTAGGGTTTTGTGGGGATGATATACGCCAGAGGGGAGAGGCTGGAGTGGGCCAGGGCGGCCACACCACCTCCAGGCGTGGCCTAGGCCTGGCCGCGCCATGGGGTAGTGTGGGCCCCCTGTGGCCCACCTCCACTCCATCTTCTGGCATCCTTAGTCTTCTGGAAAAATAGGATTTTTCGTATATTTTCCCAGATTTTCTGATCTTCACGAATTTTGCCTCCAAACAGCACCTTTTCCATCAGAATCCTGACTTCAGCGGTCCATGCTCCAAAAGTCATCAACCATGCAAAATTAGATGAAATAACATAAGTATCACCTCTCAATACGAAATATATCAATGAATAATAGTGAATTAAGACATAGAATAGTGATGCAAAATGGACGTATCAACTCCCCCAAGCTTAGACTTCGCTTGTCCCCAAGCGAAACTGAGCTCAATAAACATGGCCTCCGGTTTATGGAGTGAAGAGTCGATAAAAGAATACGGACAAGAAGCATCACATTCATCAAATACATAGATCATAATAGAAGACAACTCACTATTATATAACTCAACTTGTAATGAGTAAAGGAAACACAATAAAGATACATAAAGTGAATCATAATTGGTAATGGCAAACTTAGCTCTTGGTCGAAGAATAGTTGATAATTTGCTGGAGTTCATAAATAGCTGATTTTTCAATGATAGCTTTCAAAGTAGTAAACATCAAGATAAGAGCAATGTGCAAAACAAGGAACATAAGAAACATGAATGAATAAATCACCATATGAATGAATGAAACACATCAACTCAAAATACTTGCTGAGATAGAAGGGAAAAGGTTTACTGACTCAACTACAAAGTAAAAGAAAGGCCCTTCAAGGAGGGAAGCAGGGATTGCAAGTCGCATAAAGAGCTCCCAAAAATTATGATACTTACTAGATTTCAGCTCTCATTGCCCCTATCATAGGCATCTTTTGGTGGTTGAGGTTAAAGTGACACAACTAAGAGGATATGCTTGACAAGTTATAAGTTGAAATCTCATGCTACTCAACTTCAGTCACGAGCAAGCTCTTGTCATTGTAAATATATGTGTATCATGGAGAACCACCAACAGGGTACTCCTTGCACATGACACAGGAGCTATCCCATAATCAAAATGACACAGCAAGCAGACAGTGAGCATCTCAGCGATCTTTTTATTCGCTATTTGCATAGGTTTTTATTGAGGATGCTTCATAGAATGCTCACTATAGTTATGCTGCAAGTTTCCAGCATGATTAGGCATGGCTTAGGCTAGCGGCCCAGGCGTTTCTCTAACACACATATAAACTCCGTGATCTTACAAGTTCCACTTTTATTTCACACCGCTGGGATCCGTAAGCAAAAGAACATGATATCAACTAGGTACAAGTACCAATGAAGTGTTGAAAGCGGTCCCCATGATACATGGTTCGGCTAACTTCAACTCATAAAGCGCAAGCATATACGCAACAAAGAAGGACCCAATGGTTCAAGTTTATTAAATGCAAGAAAGTAAAGTGTGCCATCAAGTTCGTGAGAGCTTTAATCACTAATTTTCACATAACAAATTTAATTTGGGAAGTAGATAAAATAAGAATTTACTTGGAATAGCAATAATGCTACTAGGTAGGTATGGTGAACACAAATGGCAAAGGTTTTGGTTTAAAGGAGTGGATGCACGAGAAGAATACCCTCTCAGTACAGGTTTTTGGCTAGCAAGACTGGGTAGCAAGTATAAGAGTTGAAGGAAACAAACAAACATACAAGTGATAAAGACAAACATGCAATCTTCCTTGGAAGCACAAAAGATCTTAACTGGGGAATACTAGACTTATGAGCAAATCAAGAAAGAAAGATGATGAAATTATTTTTCTCTAGAGTACTTCTATATTTTTCTTTTCAACTCTCCAAAAGGTGTTGCTACTGACCGAGCCGGGTTTGCCAAAACCAACTAAATTAACTCAATGATCCCAAAGTGCTACCAATACTAACAACAAGATCAATCATATAACCACGAATTGAAAACTAACATAAGCTATGCAAAAGAGTGAATGATAGAACTTCTCATTAATATTCCATAACGGAAACTCACACCAAGGGATACAGGGATACATATCTAACGAGAGAGGAGACACTTCCATAATGCAAACCATAGTACATAAAGACTCCTCTATTAATGATATGACTCTACTAATAAGGTAAAAAGATAGAAGATAGTGATATGATACCTCGACACTCCCTCAAGCTTGGAACAAACCAAGGGGATGCCAAACCTGATGACGAATTACTCCTTCGGTGGTGGTGGTAATATTTTCTTAGTTGGCGTGAGGTAATCTTCCAGCATCTTGCGAAGCCTATTATTCTCCCATTGAAGCATGTCCACCTTCCTCCTGAAGTCTCGGTACTTATCGCAGAACTCCTTAGTGACTCGTAGGGCTTCCGTTGATGCAGGGCAAGAGACTAAAGGTACCAGCCCCTGCTTGGGGTCGTGGAGATCTTCCTCTATAGGCTCCTTCCCTTTATCCTGGGCAGACACCATTGTGCTTCTAAACCTTCAAAGAGTATGTCCTGGCAGAAACAGATCGAAACAAAAACACGACGGAAACACGATATAGGGACCTCGAGGGATCTAGGGGTTATATATTACGAAGTCTCATATCAAAAGGAAGGTACAGGGAGAAAACGATCGGAGGCGGAGTCCGGGGTGGACTCACCTCCTGGTGGTGTGGCCAGGGGTGGCACCGCGCCACAGGGTGGTGTGAACCACCCTGGCTCCGTTTCCGTCTCTTTTTCGCTTCTTAGCTTTCCCTGTTAACTGAAAACTGCAAAAATATAGTTGGATTGTATTTTCACGGAACTTCTCTTACCAGAACTGTTACCTATTTGAAAACAGACTCTGTAGGTCTCTGAATTTGGTATTTAGTGGATCCTTCCGGAGTCATCTCTTGAATATCACCGATATCTTTATCTTCATATACTTATTACTTGAGTCATAAAACCCTTCTCTTCCTAATTACACAATTATCTCCACTTCTTGGAAATTTCTTTCACACAAAACTTCACAACGTTCTTATTAGCAACATTAGTATAAGTGAAGTGATAAAACCTTTTGAGTCCAACTTCAACTAAAAACCATCAAAACATAAGCTACTATAGCAACTCCTTCCGAAGACCCAAGAAGAATTCAAAAAGGAAATCGAATAAAGAAGCAAATGCAAGAGTGGCAAAATCTGTCAAAACAGACCAGTAGGTAAAGATCAATTTTTTCGAAAATCTTCTGTTGCTCAAATCAAAAAGTGCACAACTATCGAAAGTTAAATAACAACCTGGGGTAGAAGCACAAAACATTACAGCTCAATCCGACATACAGAGATCTCTCACGAATTTTTACGGTGAAGCACAAAAATCTGTTTCGGGACAGCAACTTCCCCATATATTACTTCTCTCTCATTAGAGGTTGATCTTGACACAAAAACCAAGCAAAATGGATAAGGAGTGGTTATTACCGAAGTAATAACTTCCAAGACTCAAAGAAACCAAACCAAACTAAAAGCAACAACAAATTGGGTTGTCTCCCATAAAGCTCTTTCTTTATAGCCATTAAGATGGGCATGATAATTTTGAAGAAGCTCTCATAGGGGTATGAATTGGAGTGAAAGAGAGCAATAAGAAGCAAAAACACACACACATTTAAGTCTAACCGACTTCCTATGCAAGGGAATTTTGTAAACAAACAAGTTATTGAAACCAAAGGCAACTTGCATAAGAAGGCAAAACAAGTGCAACCTAAAAACTTTCAGCATGAGACGAGGAAACTCGATATTATTGAGATGCATAAGAACAATGTTCCCTCTCTCATAATAACTTTCAGTAGCATGCATAAACTTAACAATATAGCTATCACAAGTACCATCATAGCACTGATCACTTATTCTAACAGAAAACACAGGAATACTAGCTCTCATAACACTACTATGTGAAACAATATTAGAGGTATCCTTACAAAGGATAGTGTGTCCCTCTTTTTCATATTTAGCAACAAAGTCTTTAACATTTGCTAAAATAGGTTCATCAACCATTTGTTTATCAGGTTCAACAGCTTTATTCATACTTTCATCTACCATACTAGCCATCATAGTATGTTCCTTTACCTTAACTGGGAAAGGCATTTTCTCAATATAAGGTTTAGGTAAAACATGATTAGCAGTATAAACTTCAGTATTTCTTGCAGGAACACTCTTAGCAATATCTTTATAAGGTTCATGATACTTATTCTACTTCTTTTTAGGCACTTCAATATAAGAAGCAAAAGCCTTAAAATAAGAAGCAATAGCTTGAGAGTCTAGACCATAAGCATTTTTTATATTTTGAAAGTCATCAGTTCCCATAAAAGATTCAATGCATTCATAATCAAAATTTATACCTGACTTTCTACCTTTGTCACTCCCAAGCTTCAGCATTGTCTTGAATACGATCTAGAAGGTCCCATTTAGCTTCTTCTTCCATACGAGTGAATGATCCAGCACAAGAAGCATCCAATAAATCTTTATCATGTAGAGGGAGCCTTGCATAAAAGTTGTTGATAATAATATTTTTGGGGAGCTCATGAATGGGACATTTGAGCATTAGTAACTTCAATCTCCCCCAAGGTTGAGCTGTACTCTCTCCATCAAGAGGCCAAAAGTTGTATATTTGATTCCGATCTTTATGAATCTCACTAGGAGGATAAAACTTTAAATAAAAGAGAGGCACTATTTCCTCCCATTCCAGAGCTTGACCGTTATTCAACAGCTTATACCATTCCTCAGCTCTTCCTTTCAGTGATAATGAGAATAACTTCATCTTAACTTGATCTGTAGTAATACCTGCACACTTGAACAATCCGCATAATTCGTGTATAAAGAGTAAATGATCAAGTGCTTTTGCTTCGTATAGTCGATTAATCTTCTCTAGCTTGCTAACTGTTGTGTGGGTGAACCTGTGCTAATGTACCGCCCCATCCAAGACTAATAAATACTTTTGATTATACCCCTTGCAAACATCCGTAAGTACAAGAAAGTAATTAAGGTAGAAAGCTAACCACGTCTTTAAACTCTAAGACCCTTACTTCCCTTGTGCAATGGTTTCCTAACGGGGGTTCAGGTTTCTGTCACTTCGGCAACCCCTACGATTAGTAGCGAAATACACAATGCATTCCCCTAGGCCCATATAGGTGAAGTGTCATGTAGTCGACGTTCACATGACACCACTAGAAGATGTACACCACAACTTAAATAACAATCTATTGAATCTTTCTCAACACAACTCCACTACTAACAACAAGACTTCTCCCATGTCCTCAAGAACAAAACAAACTACTCACAAGACATCATATGGATCATGATCAGAGATGGAATAATGATGTATAACAATCTGAACATAAACAATAATTCAATGGTTCACTCAATAGCATCAACTACAAAGAGTAATCAACACCGGGAAAGTTTCCCCTATGAACTATAGCAAGATTCAACCAATTGTTACAGCAATATGGAGATGGTGATGAGGGTGCTGATGGTGGTGGTGGTGGTGATGATGATGATCCCTATGAAGTCCAGCTTGATGGTGGTGTTGATGGCGACGATCTCCCCTCTCCGGGAAGGAATTCCCCTGGCAGAAATCTGTCTGTCGGAGAGATCTTTCTCTCTCGGTGTTTTCCGCCCCGCAGAGGCGGTGGAATCTTTTCTGTGGTCGCTCTCCGAGTCTTAGGGTTTCGTGGGGATGATATACGCCAGAGGGGAGAGGCTGGAGTGGGCTAGGGCGGCCACACCACCAACAGGCACAGCCTAGGCCTACCCGCGCCATGGGGTGGTGTGGGCCCCCTGTGGCCCACCTCCACTCCATCTTCTGGCATCCTTTTCTTCTGGAAAAATAGGATTTTCCATATATTTTCCCGGATTTTATGATATTCACGAATTTGGCCTCCAAACATCACCTTTTCCATCAGAATCCTGACTACAGCGGTCCATGCTCCAAAAGTCATCAACCATGCAAAAACAGATGAAATAACATAAGTATCACCTATCAATACGAAATATATCAATGAATAATAATGAATTAAGACATAGAATAGTGATGCAAAATGAACGTATCATGGATCCATATGTGGTTTCTGAAAAGAACACGCATGCAAAGACTCTAGTTGATCCATGTGTTTTATGAAAATAACATACATGCAATGACTCTAGTACTAGTTTAGGATAAGAAACCACATGCAATGACTCCAGTGGATCCATATGTGGTTCCTGAAAAAAACACACATACAATGACTCTGGTGGATCCAGATGTGGTTTGTGAAAAGAACACACCCGCAATGACTCTAGTGCTAGTTTCATGAAAAGAACACATGCAATGACTCTAGCTGTGGTTCCTGGAAAGAACACACATGCAATGACTCTAGCTGGGGTACTCTAGTACTGGTTTAGTGCTAAAAACACAAATGAAATTACTCTATTGGATCCATATGTGGTTTGTGAAAAGAACACACATGCAATGACATTGGTGGATCCATGTGGTTTATGGAAAGAACATACATGCAATGACTATAGTGGATCCATATGTGGTTCATTATTAGAACACACATGCAATGACATTGGTGGATCCATGTGGTTTTTGGAAAGAATAGACATGCAATGACTCGAGTGGATCCATATGTGGTTTGTGAAAAGAACATACATGCAATGACTTTGGTGGATTCATATGTGGTTTGTGAAAATAACACACATGCAATGACATTATTGATCCATATGTGGTTAATGAAAAGAACACACATGCAATGACTTTGGTGGATCCATATGTGGTTCATGAAAATAACACACATGCAATGACTCTACTGTTGGTTTAGGATAAGAACACACATGCAATGAATCTAGTGGATACATGTGTGGTTCATGAAAAGAACATGTAACATCCCGATTTCAGCAACCCTGATTAGTTGTCCAGAATGCAAAAATCAGGGGGAACAAAAACTTTTCCTTGTGTTTTGGTGCAGTGCTTGCTTGTTGTTTGCTTGCACTTGTGCTTTTGATGTGTATCTTAGGATACTCCTTACCTCACCCTTAGTTGGCAAAAGCTTTTTACCCAAAACTATCTTGGCTTACTTTACATATTCTCAAACGTTCTGGCATTTCAAAACAGGAGCCAAGATGCCTATGTGACCAAAAATGTTTTGGTAGATTCTATTAACAAAACTATGAAGAGATATAGAATACAATCTCCTTATGTTTCCCAACACTCTTGTTCAAAGCATTTGCCAACACTCTTGTACAAACTATGGAGAGATATAGAAGACAGGACACTCAACTAATCTTACCTCTATTTTTCCCAACACTCTTGTTCAAAGCATTTGAATTATACTCTTGGTAGAGATACCAAGAACCCTCATCTTATTCAAAACTGAACCTCTTCAAAAATGCCTCAACCTTACCTCAAGCTGAGCTTGATGGTAACCCTAGAGTAGTTGATTTGTTTATAAGATGAGTTGCCTTGATCTGCTGTCTGATGAGTTGCTTTGATCTGTTGTTTGACTTGTTTGCTTCCGAAGTAGTATGAGCCACTCTAGGAGCTCATCACTAGGATCAAGATGCTCCAAAGTTCATCCATCCCTAAGCAAGAATACAAGTCTAGATGTGATCCCTAACCACTAGGTGATCACCCCAAACCCTTAACCAGATCAATTCTGAGGATTTCCATTCTAGGCGTTTCCAAGTCTTTGAAGACCAATATACAGCTTGGAACCCTTCCACTAAATCTACACCTCAATATCACCCCTTAGTAAAGCTCTGATACCTTGCAACTCCTCCAAGAACTTTCCCTCTCATACTCTAGTTAAAATCCTCAAAACAGTCATTTTAGACCAAGTCTAGAAACAGTTTCAACATCACCTTTTTGAATGTCTCCTTTTATCAAACCATGTGCATTTTTGGAAATGCACTTGAACTATCTTGTTAAAAATTCTAAGGACTACCAACACCCACATTTTCCTCTGGTTATATCATCCTTCAACACACTCATCCTTGATGGTTTTGTAGGCAAGAAAATAACAATTCCTGCCAATCTAGTCATCATGCCTACTTTGCTAGAGGCTCACACCACCATCCGAACTTCTATGGACCAACTCTCTGCATGGTTGTGTTCTACTTATTGAGGTCTATCAAAACCTACTTAACTTGTTCCAAGTGGACCTCTGAGCTTATTAAACCCACCTGGTTTAGAAGGCTTAATGACACTTTTTGCATGGCAGCCTTAATTTCAACAAAGTTTGCCATCAATTCTAGATCATCCCAAATGCTATTAATTCAAACTCCTTATACCATGATCATCTGTATGACCTGGTATACCTACCCATATATCCCTTGCACCAAGGTGAGCTTTGAGCTCCAAGATGCAAGGATGTTTTGGTGGTATAAAAATAACATCATCCTAGATCACCAACTCCTTGTTTTCCATCCTTTTCAGGTTGGAATTTCAGTCCACAAAGTTGCAAACACTTGCTACCTCTTTTATACACCCTCCATCTTGATAACCAAGATTTATCAAATATTAACCATAATTATTATGGTCCCAAAACTATTTAATTCCTTAAATAGTCAAAATCTCCAAAACACCCCCCATAAAGGAAAGTTTGGTTTTTTCCAAAACACTTTCCTAATTTGTGGCTCATGTGAGTTCCAAAAATCATACCCCACCTTCCCATCTCAAAAATAAATATTTTTGAGAAGCTTTATTATTTCTCTTTGTCCATTTTCTTAAATGGCTGAATTGGAATAATAATTGTTTTAAATACTTTTAATCCCCAATAAATGTTGGGAAAATTCCCCTAAGTGTGTATTTACATTTGGGACCCTTCCACTCCAAAATTCATCCTTGTCCAATGGAAATTTATCAAATGATCTTCTAAAAATCACTTCTGCCCTTTTTGAGTAAATGGATTTAAGTGGACTTAAACTCCACATAAAAATCCCAAATAAATCCTCGGAGTGTACCTTGACTTTATCTATCTACCAGTACCATTTACTCCTCTGGTCCAATGCAAGTTTGTGGACTTCCTTCACAACCATAAATTGGATCGAATTTGCCATTTTAGCAAATCCATTCCTCAAACCCATTTCCAGATTCCATCACAACTTGATCAAAGTTCATCCTCAGCACCAGGACACACCCCACTGGTCGACCAACACTGTAGCACCACCTTAGCTCTTCCCATTTTGCCCTTGTACTAGTAGTAAGAGAGAGAGATGCAACTAAAATCTTACAAAGATCTACTCCATTTAATTACCACTGATGCCATCTCTCTCTTTTGTCCAGCACGACCCAAATACCCCTACTACCCTTCCCCACCTCCCTCTGGACCAATCCCTAGCCAGCATTGCCCTCCCCCTTGTCCAAGATGGTAATTTAACCCATCTATTCCTCCCTCTTGGTATAAAGGCCAGCAGCCCTTCCCCAGCTCGCCCCTGCCCTCATCTTCTTCCTCTCACTCCCACTTACCACCCCCGAGCCCCACACCCTCTCCCCTGCTCTGTGCTATTCGGAGGAAGAAGAAGAGGAGAGCCTTGGCCTCCTCACAAAATCTAGCAAGACTCTCTCCTCCCTACTCCATTCTTTCTGCATGTCACCCCACGAGATCCCCTCCTCCTCCTCTACCTGACCGTGCTCTTATTTCTGTCTAGGACCCACTCCTCCGTCGTCGGCGTTGAGCTCCGACGAGGTCGCTCTCGTCCGCTGTCGCGCGAGCTGCTTCCCGTGGGCCTCCGTCATCGTGCCGCCCACCGATCTGCTCAGCATCGTCGACCACGTCACCCTGCACCCTCCTCGCTGCCTCCCGAACCCTCTGGTGAGCTCCCGCCTCCCCTCCCCGCCGCTGCCTAGGGTTTCACCGTTGGTGTTCTGTTTCGTGTAGATGACAACCCCGAGCCGTCCGTAGCGACTTGAATCAACGGTCACCGTCGCTCGGTACTGCTTCGGCGCCCTCCACAGCTGACTGGAGGGCCCCACCAGTCAGGTTCGAACCGCACCCTCCCGCGCGTCGCCCTGAGCGCCGTGGGCCGAATCCTCCCCTACAGCCCAGTAGCTCCCTAGATCCGGCCCATTGACCCTTTTTCTTTTTCTATTAGCAGATCCATTTATTCCAGAAAAGCTCCTGCTAGGATTAAATCCCAATAAAATGGTAAACCAACTCCAAATGACCAGATCTAAATTTCTTATGGTTCTGTGATGTTTTCTCAAACATGCAGAGGCAATCCACGTCCAAATTAAATTCCAATATTTGCTAGTAATTAATCTCCTAAAATGTATCTGGAACACTAATTATTTTCCCCAGAGAGTTTCCCATCTCCATTTGAGATGAACCAAGGCTCTACTGAGAGGTATTTGACATACCTATCATCCATCACAGGTCCCATGCCAAGTTGAATAGTATCCTGCCTTTAACAAAAATAACAAAAAACAGCAACTTTCTGTCTTAGATAAATCCCATAGGTCTAACAAAATGTGGTCTTGAACTGATTCCACTTCCCCGTATACCCCAGTACCAATATCTACCAAACCCCAGTAGCTCATAATTTATTGACCTCTAGTTGAATTGTAGTGATTTAAATACTTCTGTGATGGGTATTTTCACTAAATAAATCACTCCAGGAGTTTGGCAACTCCAAGATGAGTGAATCGAATTTCTACAGAAAGGTATTCTAAATACCTATCATATGCCCATGGAACCAACTCAATAGCTTCTGTAGAATTTATCTGATAAAAAGGAGAAGAAGCATGTAGAACTGCCTTTGGGATTTTCCTGAGGGCATTCTGTTAATTCTTTTGACCTGATTCCAACTCTAGGCGGTTCAGTACATCAAATACTACCTAACCATCCAAGGAAATAATTTTGGAGCCCCAGAACCGCTCTGGTGAATTATTTCCTCAAACTAGAGTTTACTCCACTATAAAAAGCATAATTAAATCTAGAAAATTGATAATCAAGTGAAACCACTTCTGTTGGTTTTGTCTTGAAAAGACCCATCTGAGGATATGACTTTTGCATATTGGTATCCTACCTCAAAACCCTAATCCAAATACTTTGTACCTAGCCTTGACAACCATCTTCCAAGAGAAAGCACCGTAGTGGCAATATTGTAAATTCAACCATTAGAATCCCATTTCTCCAAAACCTCCCGAGTCCAATAGTATTTCTCATGTTTGCTTGCTGTATGGTTTGATGTTTTCATGCCTTGTATTGATTGTGGTATTGTCTGTTTGCATGTGTATTCGATGATGACGATAGTGTGAGTGTCTGACGACAAGAAGGAAGGGATTTCTTATTATTATTTTATTGGGTATTCTTGGTCATCTGAAGAAGTCCAGGAAATTATTGCTGATCACAGGCAAGCCACCATTTCTCGAACTCTTATATATGTCCTACTCTCTTTTACCTGTTTTTGTTTCCTCTTTATAAAGTGCATTATCTACCTGCATGTCTTTTTTTATAAATACTGCGATAGTAACTTGGCTCCTCCAAGTTATGACTTCGTGTCCTTCGAGGCACCACCCCGATGAACCTATCATTCTATCCCCTTTAGACCAAGAGTATGATGGTTAGCATCCTACCTCCTTGTAAACCCCGGTATTGAGAAAATAAACTGTTTTGGGTTTTTTCCCCACTACAAATGTTCCCAAATGGCTTTGTAAAACCCTAGGAAGAGGCACCGCTCCCAGTAGAGGTTTTAACAAAAGAAATGGTGATGAGGAGAAATATGAATGTGATGGGATGTTCTACGCCTTTACTGGAACAATTTTACTAGCGCAACCACATTACCCCAGGTGCTGGGGCTTAACTCGTAGTTTGTCCGCATTAGCTGAGGCACTTCTACCATGCTGATAGGGAGAAATCCTTGGAATTCCGGGCAGGCGCCACCAGATCAAGGATCTGAAGCCTGTCGCTTGCTTCGGCAAGAGTGAGCCTGAACTGATAGGAGTCCGGTGCAACAATTGGGTCTCCAGCGGACGGTATGACTTAGGTAGTACGGAAGGAAGTGGAGTCACCATATTTAAGGTATACGCCAAGTTGCGGCTTGGGTATGTGCGTGTACGGAAGGAAGGACTATGGCTGGGAGCCACATACTCATTGCCGGGGAGAACAAACCCAAGAGGAAAAGCATGCCTTTGCTAGGGTTGACAAGAGAAAGGTTAGGTTTGGTTATCCGGACCCCCATCTACTTTTGTAGTGGGCAGTGGTTGTATCCCGACGGATGTATTGATTCTTGTGGGGAAAGTGCGCAAACTCTACAGAGTATAACCTATTCGAATAGTCGTGTCCATGGTAAAGGACGGTTGTAAAGGTGTTTGCTAGGAGTACCCAAATTGTGCTTGTTTGGGAAACAAGTACTTTGAGGACGAGGGTTCCGGGGGAACGCGAGTTCGAAAGCTTTGTTTTGACCCAAGGGGTCAAAGATGTTTAAAAAGGGTTTTTAATACAAAACTATTATCAAAACTCTTTTTCAACAAAGATATGGAGATGTCTTGATTTATAAAACAGAAGCATGTTTGCAAAACTCTTTTTTAACAAAGATATGGAGATTCCATAACTTCAAAGTTAGTTTAGGCTTTTCAAAAGCAACCCTAGATAGAGCTATCTCACCATAGCCAGAATTGCATTCTTCTTGTTTCACTTATCCTGGTGGTTTTGCGAGTACATTCAATGTACTCATGGCTTTGTCCCTGGCTATCTAATAGGCCAGACTTTTAGAGGTTCGACTTCGGAAGATCCAGGTGACGTCCAGGGAGCTAGGCCGTCTTCCCAGTCAGCTGCCTGTAGGTTGAGGCACGATTGGGCTCTGCGCTTGGCTATGTTCCGCTGCTAATGATGATGTAGCCATAATGGCATTTATGTAAGTCTTGTAACTCGTTATGTTTCGGATGTAGTAATGGTACCTGTCGTATATGTTCCACGGCTCACTGATCATGGGAACATGGAAATATGCATAACAGGGATTTCTCAGACGAATAATCCGGGGAGTCCACAGAACACACATGCAATGACTCTGGTGGATCCATATGTGGTTTGTGGAAAGAACACACATGCAATGATTCTAGTGGATCCATATGTGGTTCATGAAAAGAACAAACATGCAATGACTATAGTGGATCCATGTGGTTTGGGGAAAGAACATACATACAATGACTCTAGTGGATCCATATGTGGTTCATGAAAAGAACACACATGCAATGACATTGGTGGATCCATGTGGTTTGTGGAGAGAATAGACATGCAATGACTAGTGGATCCATATGTGTTTTTTGAAAAGAACACACATGCAATGACATTGGTGGATCCATGCGGTTTGTGAAAAGAACATACATGCAATGACATTGGTTGATCCATATGTGGTTTGTGAAAAGAACATACATGCAATGACATTGGTTGATCCATGTGTTTTATGAAAAGAACATACATGCAATTACTCTGGTGGATCCATATGTGGTTTGTCAAAAGAACGCACATGCAACGACATTTGTTGATCCATGTGTTTTATGAAAAGAACATACATGCAATGACTCTAGTGGATCCATATGTGGTTTGTGAAAAGAACACACATATGCAATCACTCTAGTGCTAGTTTAGGATAAGAACATACATGTGTGACTCTAGTGGATCCATATGTCACTAGTGGAAAATGGGCCTCCAGTCCCGGCCCGTAAGGGGCTTTAGTCCCGGTCCTGGTAACCGGGACTGGAGGGGCGGGACTAAAGGCCCACCCATTAGTCCCGGCCGTCTTACCAGCCGGGACCAATGGGCATCCACGTGGCTGTCTCTGCGGGCGCTGGGTGCCCTCCCATTAGTCCCGGTTCGTATTACGAACCGGGACAAATGGTTCTCTGCCGCGACAGAATTTTAGGCACTTTCTCTGGCGCGACAGAGAATTTAAGTTGTATTCTTTTCTTTCATTTCAAAATAGTTTTCTACGCTACCATATATCGTACATGTTTGTGCATACATAAGATAACTTCTCTTAAGATCGAGCATACAAATATATACATGATGGTTACACATGGAGATCACAATTATCGGGACTAGAGCCCGTCTATTCAATTACACGGTCGGGGATCATCGGCGCCTATTCACACTAAATTCTCCAGCGTCATCTATCATCTCGTTCATCAAGAATCCTGCCAGTTCTTCAGCAATTGCTACTACGCGTTGCTGTGGTAGGAGCTGATCCCGCATTTTCTCGAACTATATAAGAAAAGGAGATCAATATGAATATCAATCATGATAACAAAAAGTGATGGTAATAAAAATAATGTTATGAATGTATTGCTTACATCGACTCTATAATCATTCAGCTCACTGGTAAACGTGCGAATGAGCTCGCAAACGTAGAATCCACATAGATTCGTCCCCTGTGGCTGCCTCGCGCACTTTACGAGAACATAATTCAATCAAAATAATAATCTAGCTTCATAATTGTATTGAAACTAGAAGTAAAGAGATGCGCCTACTACTTACCGAGACCGGCTTAAATGTCAGATTCTCAGTAAAGTCACCCGTAACCGCACTCTTGAACTGGTTCCAAACCCTACCCGGTAAAGAAAATGAATGATTTATTTATTATGTGATATCTCAGGAAATCAACAAAAGAGACCGCTATAGCGCGAAAATTACCTCTGGAGCATGTCCTGCATGTCACTAAACTGTTCCAGGGTTCTCTTTAATGGGTCCATGACTTCAACTCTTCCCTTATCAAGTTGAATGTCCATCAGAATCCAGTGGAAACTGTACACGTTTATATATACATCAGTAACTCATCAATTGCACTTAACATCGAGTAAGCAAAAGAGAATGTGTACAATAGAGTAAGACACTCACGCGAAATTGTAAGGAAACAGTATGTGGTCACAGAAATTTTGCTCTGTTAGAAACCTTAGAAGGTTTTCCTGTGTGTCCTCGGGTTTTTTCCTTTAGCGTCCGACAATGTATTTTATCTGGGTCAATGAACCCAACACTGAAGATTGACCTTCTTTTACATTCCGTGATCTTCGTTCTGCATTATAATAGAGTACAAAAGGATATAATTAGGATAATTACATGCAATGAACCGAACAACTGAAAAAATGAAAATCTTATATATAGACAATGAATTCAACAACTTACAGACAATAGCAACTCATGAGACTTTTGTCGAGGGCGTCGAAAGTGTATAACTGGAAGAGTTCTAGAAACTCAACATGGACCTCTTCTTCTCGAAAGTAGTAGTCATGTGGGACTTTCGCCACGATCATTATTCTCTCCTCCTTTACGGCTTTCAAGTACCATTTATGTAAACATTTTTGTTGGCAGTTGTTGGAACTGCTCAAAGCTGACCAGAGGCTTCCCTGGGACATATGTAGGGACTACCTAAGCCTTGGGTAACTTGTCTTCTTGGGAACCTAGCAATTCCTCAACAGTCACATTCATAGTGGCCGCAAGCTTCTTAGCTTCTTCCATATCCTGCTGGGGAGTGTCATAGGATACCACCTTGAGGGGTGGGGTCGATTTTTTGGCTTGTTCCCCGAGCTGGGGGACGTCCTTTCTTTTCCCGGTTGCACTTTGACTTGATGATTTGCTCCCACTTGCACTTCTACTTGATTTGCTCTTCTTCACTTGCTTCTGAAGTGTGCGTCGATAGTCATCTGGCTTATGGTGCAAGTCATATTGTGATTTTGTGTTCAGAAAAGAAAGTGCATACGCTTTTTGCTTCTCGGTGTATACCGGGGCGGGCTCGGGTTTCTTCTTTTGAAGTTGTGCAACACATTCGGCCTTTACGATCATGTCGGTTTCCTTGTCAGTACGATCGTAAGGTCTGATAGGAAGATTCTTATGAGGTACTCTTGGGAGTTGCAACATTTGTCGTTTTGGGCTCCTGTGTCGTTTAGTACTAATCGGAGGCTGCGGCGGAGATCGAGATGGACTCGGGCTGTGGTGGTCGTAGTCATGGGGTGGGCTTCTTGGAGGTGATGGAGGTGAAGGTGACATGCGACCACTCGGAGGCGGTGTTGGCTTTGGCGTCCAGCCTGGAAGCTTGATGTTGTTCTTTTCCCATAGAATGATACCACCTAGTACTTCTCCGAGTGTCCTCTCACCTTCAGGTCCAGGGATGTCAAGCTCCATTGAGTCCCACCCCATTGCGATTTCATCCACACCAACCTTAGCATAGCCACCTGGAATCTCACGGCCATGCCAGCGTGTGCCAGGTGGACAAGGTAAAGCACATCCGACCGCCACCTTGATGAATAGGTTCTTCACCTTCTGATGGAGCTCACAAGATGCCTGCTCCTTGATTCCATCCACGGGGTAGCCGGGACCGCCATCTATCATACGTGCATCGTCATAAGGGACCTCCGATTCAGCCACGCTGCTTTTCCGCTGAGATGGGACGGCGGTAATATTGAGTACAGGATCTTGTAGGCGTGCTGCTCCTCGAAGTTCATCAATCTGTTGCTGATGCATTCGAAGTGTTCCTATCAACTCGGTGAACTTGTCTCCCTCCTCCTCCTGCCGTGGCCTCTTTGCTCTCTCTTGGCTCGTATAAGTATCTTTGTCTTTGGGAAACCCCATCTCCCACGTATAACTAGGGCCAAGGCCTCGTATACGTCCTCCGCGTTCATCATTCCCGAGGACCTTTGTCAGCAAGTCTTTCTCTCTATCGGGAAAGAACTTTGTTGTCCCCGCTTTAATCTCCTTCACCACCTTCTGCCATGTATCCTGGGGTATCCTAATCCCGTCACTGCAAATAAATTCCCCTGTAATTTCGTCGTACTCACTCCCATGCCCAAGGAACCAATTCCTTGCCCTCAGATCCCATTCTTCGCGTATTGGTTCCGGAGTGATCCCTTTAGCAAGCAGCTCATTCTCTTTAGCATCCCACTTTGGCATGGCAGCCGCGTAGCCCCTGGCCCTAGGTGATGGTGATATTTCTTCATCGCGGCATTTTTCTTGTTTTTTTCCGACATTTCCATAGCAGGTTGTGACTCTTTGTACTTCACAAATGCATCCCAGTTAGCCTGCTGTTTCGTTAGATAGCCTTCAAATTTAGGAGTCTTCTTTGTCTTCTGATACTTTTGCCATAATGCTTTCTTCCAGTTCTTGAATAGTTCGTCCATCTTCGTAAGAGTCCACTGCTTGACTTTCTTCCTCAATGCAGCTGTGTCAGCATCATCCTCACATTCTGCCAGGGTGAAATGTGTCATGAGGTCATTCCAAAGACCCTCTTTGCACATGTCGGAGACATACTCACCCTCTTTCGCCCCTTTGGTCTTATTCCACTCTCGAACGGTGATCGGGATGCGATCCCTAACCATAACTCCGCATTGTTGTTTAAATACAGTTTTAGCCTTTTCGGGTTCCACCGCTTCACCCCATGGTGATACCCGCGTAATTGTATAACGCGTAGATGCGTCCAACTTTTTGGCCGGGCCTCATTTGGAATATTTTTTGCTCGATGTGGAGGCCTAAGAGAAGAAACATTCGTCAATTTATATATATATACAACTCAGTTAATGCATTTACTGATCACCAGACTTCATATATATACCTCGCCGTCGGCTTCTCCACCACCGGAGCCGTCGGCTTCTCCTTGATCATTTTGGTCGACCTCCTCTTCCTCACCGGAGGGGTTCAGATAAATCGATGGAGATTCGGCTGGATCAACATGGGGGGTGTCGTTGATCATATCCTCGAGAATTTCTTCCTGTGCTAGGTCTCTCTAGATTGGATCCATAGTTTTCTACAAAATGCACATAATAACATTTTTCATTCAATATTGCTGCATAAAATAATACTAAACAATAATATGAACACGCAATTTGCTACCACCCTAAGTCCGGGGGCCCGCGAGCACTACCACTTTAACCCTAAGTCCAGGGGCCCGCGAGCACCACCATCCTAACCCTAAGTCCGGCTTCCCGCGAGCACTACCACCCTAACCTAAGTCCGGGGGCCCGCGAGCACCACAACCCTAACCCTAAGTCCGGCTGCCCGCGAGCACTACCACCCTAACCCTAAGTGCGGGGCCCGCAAGCACTAGCACCCTAACCCTAAGTGCGGGGCCCACGAGCACTACCACCCTAACCCTAAGTGCGGGGCCCGCGAGCACTAGCACCCTAACCCTAAATGTGGGGCCCGCGAGCACTAGCACCCTAACCCTAAGTTCGGCTGCCCGCGAGCACTACCACCCTAACCCTAAGTGCGGGGCCCCCCTAACCCTAAGTGCGGGGCCCGCGAGCACTACCACCCTAACCCTAAGTGCGGGGCCCCGCGAGCACTACCACCCTAACCCTAAGTGCGGGGCCCACGAGCACTACCACCCTAACGCTAAGTGCGGGGCCCGCGAGCACTACCACCCTAACCCTAAGTGTGGGGCGCGCGAGCACTACCACCCTAACCCTAAGTGTGGGGCCCCGCGAGCACCAGCATACTATATACTACACTAACATATTATATAATAAACTAATTAACTTACTACACTAATATATACTACTAAAAAAATAAAAAATACACTTTATATTACACTACTATATACTACTAAAAATAAAAAAATATACTACACTAATTAACATACTACACTATTATATACTACTAAAAAAATAAAAAATACACTTTATATTACACTACTATACACTAATTAACATACTACACTAATATATATACTATATATTAAAAAAATACACTTTATATTACACTACTATATACTACTAAAAAATAAAAAAATATACTACACTAATTAACATAATACACTAATATATACTACAATATATTAAACTACTAATATATTACACTACAAAAATAATATTACAATTCTACAAAAAAAAAAAAGAGCCGCCGGCGCCTGGCCGGCTCGCCTCCCCCTGGCCAGCTCGCGCCTACGCCCGCTCGCTAGCTGCCAGCCGCTGGCCGGCCTCCCCTGCTGCGTGCGTGGCCGCCAGCCTCAACCCGCTGCGTGCGCGGTCGCCGGCCAGCCATCGGCCTCACTGCTGCGCCCACGCCGCCGCCGGCCTCCCCTTGCTACGCGCGCGGCCGCGTGCCAATCTACTGCGCTCGTCGGTATTACCTGGCCGACGGGGATGACGGCGGCTGGAGAGACGGTGGTGCGGCGGCGTTCGTCGGTGAGACGGTAGCGGCGCGGACGGGTAGCCTGCCGGCATCGTTTCGTCTAGCTCGTGCGTGATTTTCCCCTGCAAGTGAGTAGTGGAGATGGTGGGGGAGTGAAGGGGCACGCGTAATAACGAGAAGGCCTTTAGTCCCGGTCCGTATAATGTGCCGGGACTAAAGACCCTTTAGTCCCGGCGCGTTATACGGACCGGGACTAAAGGTCCCCCCTTTAGTCCCGGTGCGTGCCACCCACCGGGACTAAAGGGTTTTCGGCCCAGCCCAATAGGCGCGCGCCAATGCCACACCTTTAGTCCCGGTGTGTAGAACGCACCGGGACTAAAGGTCCCTTTTTCAAAAAAATCACCCTGGGGCGTGCCTGTTTAAAAAAAATTCAATTAGCATATTATTTAAACATTTGAATTTTACAGTTTTTGCATACTTATGAATTTGAGAAAATTTTCAACATGAAAAGTTCTTGAATTTGAATAACTAATCCAAATCTATTTTCTATTTTATAAAATAATTATTCTTACTAGTGAAACTAATAACCATTTTGCCATTTTCAATTTAAAAATGCATTAAATATTATATTTTGCATATTTTTAACATAAAAAGTGCTTGAATTTGAATTAGAGATTCAAATCCATTTTCTATTTTATAAAATAATTATTCAACTAGTCAAACTATTAACCATTTTGCCATTTTCATGTGATTCCGACGCTCCGGTGGTCTTCCTCCAGCGAAACCCTAGACCGGGGGCCTCGGATCGTCTACCCATGTAGCTTTCTCCGTACGAGGGTAGCCCCTTTAGGGTTTAGGGTTTAGGCTTGGTCGTTGCCATAGCACATCTAGACTCATATCTGCCGCCTCTCTCCACTCTATCCCATGGCTTTCACCATACCTCTAACCCCAGGGAGGCGGAGATGGAGTCTTTCATGGGCTAGCAGGAAAATATTTTCCGAGGCGGAACTTCCGAAGATGCCATAGGGCATGTACACCAAGGGCATCTTCGAGAAATTCCGCCACGGGAGATTTCCAAACCCTTTCCTCCATCCATGGGGATGAAACTCTCCATCCATGTTGGCTTGGTCGTTGCCATAACACATCTACACTCATATCTGCCGCCTCTCTCCACTCTATCCCATGGCTTTCACCATACCTCTAACCCAGGGAGGCAGAGATGGAGTCTTTCACGGGCTAGCAGGAAAATATTTTACGAGGCGGAACTTCCGAAGATGCCATAGGGCGTGTGCACCAAGGGCATCTTCGAGAAAATCCGCCACGAGAGATTTCCCAACCCTTTCCTCCATCCATGGGGATGAAACTCTTCATCCATGTTGGCTTGGTCATTGCCATAGCACATCTACACTCATATCTACTGCCTCTCTCCACTCTATCCAATGGCTTCCACCATACCTCTAACCCCAGGGAGGCGGAGATAGAGTCTTTCACGGGCTAGCAGGAAAATATTTTCCGAGGTGGAACTTCCGAAGATGCCATAGGGCGTGTGCACCAAGGGCATCTTCGAGAAGTTCCGCCACGGGAGATTTCCCAACCCTTTCCTCCATCCATGGGGATGAAACTCTCCATCCATGTTGGCTTGTTGAGTTGCTTGCCATGGCGTATCGATGCTCCTTTTATAGGCATGGCGCCGCTTCTACTTTGTCTTCTTCCTCCGACAGGGCGTCGTGCGCTACATGCTTTATCTCATCGAGCAGTGCGTCCACCCATGTGTCCTTATCCTACCGACAGCTTTAGTCCCGGTTTGAGCCCCCACCCGGTACTAAAGGTTACCCACGCATCCTTATCCCACCGATAGTTTTGTTAGATGACACAAAAACCACCTTTAGTCCCGGTTGCACCCACCAGCCGGTACTAAAGGTTAGCCACCTCCCAGATAAGGCCCTCCTAGATAAGCCTCCCCCAGATAAGGCCCCCCATCTTTTGTCCTGGATTGAACCCCCACCCGGATGAAAGTTTCCCGCACCACTGCGTTCCCGCGCTTTCCACCGTTTCCCACCTCTGTCTCAAATAAAAGGTTTAATACATTACATAGATTTATGTCTCAAATAAAAGGTTTAATTACATAGATTTATGTCTCAAATAAAAGGTTTAATACATTATTACACATCACCAACATCTAGTGTTGTGGTTTTCTTCTGCACCATAGCCATGGAGAATCTTCATCATTTAACAGGATGCTTGGGTCAGTTTTCACTTTGAAGGGCGGAATTTCATGAAACTTATTGTAATCTTCTGACATGTCTGTCTTATCATCCACTCCCACGATGTTTCTTTTTCCTAAAAGAACTATGTGGCGCTTTGGCTCATCGTATTCTGTACTCTTTTGCTTATCTTTCCTTTTTCTCGGTTTGGTAGACATGTCCTTCACATAGAAAACCTAAGCCACATCGTTGGCTAGGACGAATGGTTCATCCATGTATGCAAGATTGTTGAGATCCACTATTGTCATGCCGTACTTTTAGTCTACATGTACCCCGCCTCCTGTCAGCTTGACCCATTTGCACCGAAACAAAGGGACCTTAAAAGTAGGTCCATAGTCAAGTTCACATATCTCCTCTATGTACCCATAATATGTGTCAATCTGCCCATTTTCATCTGTTGCATCAAAGCGGACACCACTGTTTTGGTTGGTGCTCTTTTTATCTTGGGCGATCGTGTAAAATGTATTCCCATTTATCTCGTACCCTTGGAAAGTACATATAGTCGAAGATGGTAACCTGGCCAACGAGTACAACTCATCTCTAACAGTGGTGTTATTCATGAGATGTGTCTGCATCCAATTGCCAAAATACTTCTCGTGTTCCCCTTTAATCAAGGTTTCAGGCTTCCCCGGGTTTTCGGAGCGTAGAATATCCTTGTGTTTCTCGATATACGGAGCCACCACGGTGGAATTGTGTAGAACTATGTAGTGTGCTTGAGTGAAAGAATGCTCGTACCTACATACCATTGATTTCCTTCCTAGTGTGCCTTTTCCAGTCATCCTCCCCTCATACCGAGATTCAGGAACACCAATCGGCTAAAGGTCAGGAAGAAAATGAACACAAAACTCAATGACCTCCTCTGTTCCATAGCCCTTGGAGATGCTTCCTTCTGGCCTAGCACGGTTATGAACATATTTCTTTAAGACTCCCATGAACCTCTCGAAGGGGAACATATTGTGTAGAAACACAGGACCGAGAATTCTAATCTCTTCGACTAGGTGAACTAGGAGGTGCGTCATAATATTGAAGAAGGATGGCGGGAACAACAACTCAAAGCTGACCAGACATTGGACCACATCAATCTGTAATCCTGATAGACTTTCTCGATCGATTACCTTCTGAGAAATTGCATTGAGGAATGCACATACCTTCACAATGGCTAGTCGAACATTTTCTGGTAGAATTCCCCTCAATGCAACCAGAAGCAATTGCGTCATAAGCACATGGCAGTCATGAGACTTTAGGTTTTGAAATTTTTTCTCTTTCATATTTACTATTCCCTTTATATTCGACGAGAAGCCAGACAGGACCTTGATACTGAAAAGGACTTCAAAAAAGATTTCCTTCTCTTCTTTGGTAAGAGCGTAGCTGGCAAGCCCTTGAAACTGCCCTGGATGCTTGCTGTCTCGTCCTTTATGATGTTCCTGGTCCTCCCGTGCTGCCAGGGTATCTTTTGACTTCCCATACAAGCCCAGGAAGCCTAGAATATTAACGCAAAGATTCTTCGTCAGGTGCCTCACGTCGATTGCAGAGCGGACCTCATGCACTTTCCAATAGGGTAGCTCCCAAAATATAGATTTCTTCTTCCACATGGGTGCGTGTCCGGTAATGGGGTCTTTCGGAACAGGTTGTCCTCCAGGACCCTTTCCAAAGATTACATCCAAATCCTTGACCTTCTCAAATACATCAGCACCACTACGGGGGACAGGCTTCGTCCGGGTTTCTGCCTTGCCATTGAAATGCTTGCCTTTCTTCTTTAAGGGATGACTAGGCGGAAGAAAAAGACGATTGTACGGGTACACATTCTTTCTACATTTATCCAGATATATACTTTCTGTCTCATCTAAACAGTGTGTGCATGCATTGTATCCTTTGTTCGTTTGTCCTGAAATGTTACTAAGAGCAGGCCAATCATTGATGGTTACGAACAGCAACGCTTGTAGGTCAAATTCCTGCTGTTTGTGCTCATCCCACACACGTACACCTGGTTTGGCCCACAACTGTAGAAGTTCATCAACTAATGGCCTTAGGTACACATCAATGTCGTTGACGGGTTGCTTCAGGCCTTGGATGAGCACTGGCATCATAATGAACTTCCGCTTCATGCACAACCAAGGAGGAAGGTTGTAGATACATAGAGTCACGGGCCAGGTGCTATGACTGCAGTTCTGCTCCCCAAAAGGATTCATGCCATCGGTACTTAGACCAAACCATAAGTTCCTTGCGTCACCAGCAAAGTCTGGGAAGTCTCTCTCGATTTTTCTCCACTGCCGACCATCAGCAGGGTGCCTCAACATCCCGTCTTTCTTACGGTCTTCCATGTGCCATCGCAACAACTTGGCATGCTCTTTATTTCTGAACAAACGTTTCAACCGTGGTATTATAGGAGCATACCACATCACCTTGGCAGGAACCCTCTTCCTGGGTTGCTCGCCCTCAACATCACCAGGGTCATCTTTTCTGATCTTATACCGCAATGAAGTGCATACCGGGCATTTATCCATATTCTCGTACTTCTCACCGCGGTAGAGGATGCAGTCATTAGGGCATGCATGTATCTTCTGCACGTCTAATCCTAGAGGGCAGACAAGTTTCTTTGCTTCATACGTATTGGAGGGTAATTGGTTATTTCTTGGAAGCAGCTTCTTCATTATTACCAGCAACTTTTCAAATCCCGAGTCAGTCATACCGGTCTCTGCCTTCCACTTCAACAATTCCAGTGTGCTACCCAGCTTCTTCTGACCATCTTCACAAGTTCGATACAGCAATGTGTTGTGGTCCTGTAACATCTGCTCGAACTGCAACCTCTCCTTTTCTGTGTCGCAGTCTCGCCTTGCATCACTAATGACCTTACCAAAATCATCAACGGGCTCATCTGGTTCCCGTTCTTCACCCCCTTCTTTTTCATTATCTTCAACTGCGGTATCATCGTATTCAGGGAACATAGATCGGTAGTTTTCATCATCGTTCTCTTCTTCATCGACGTCTTCCATCATAACCCCTCTTTCTCCCTGCTTGGTCCAAACATTATAGCCGGACATGAAACCGGACCGAAGAAGGTGGCTCTGAATGACTCTTGAGGAAGTGTGAGCCTGCTCATTCCGACATTCAACACATGGACAACACATAAAATCATCCCGCCGCTTGTTCGCCTCGGCCACAAGGCGAAAAGAACGCACGCGTTCTCTGTAAGCGTCAGAGCGTCGGTCACTGTACACCCATGGGTGGCTCATCTGCATCATACAACCATGCATATATATCAAACGCAATCACGATGCTTAAATTAGTACCGCGCAGTCAAAACGAGAAAATAGTTGCTAACCTTTTAGGACACTTCAAAACAAAGAGGAGAAACCTTAAGTGTCGCTCTGGCACCTCATATCATATTTTGTCTTGTGTGAACTCAAGTGGCATCGCTCTAATAGGCATTTCACCCCAACACCTCTAGTGCATATGAAGAAAAAACGTTAGCACAAAGTTTATACCCACCTCTCACATAGGAAAAAAACAGGAGAGAGTCGAGGGCTGGGTACATATATATAGGGCCAGGCCATTAGTCCCGGTTTGAGATACAAACCGGGACTAAAGGTTCTGCCACGAGCACGCGCGTCGGCCCAGACCCATTTGTCCCTGTTTGTATCTCAAACCGGGACTAATGATTCCTTACGAACCGGGACATAGTGCCTCGACCTCCTTGGGCCGTCTGGTTCGGACCATTAGTCTCGGCCCTAGTCACGGCCGGGACTAATGGCCCAAACCAAAGGCCCATTTTCTACTAGTGTGTGGTTCATGAAAAGAACACACATGCAATGACTCTGGTGGATCCATATGTGGTTTGTGAAAAGAACACACATGCAATGACTCTAGTGCTAGTTTCATGAAAATAACACACATCCAATGACTCTAGTGCTAGTCTCATGAAAAGAACACACATGCAATGACTCTAGCTTTGGTTCATGAAAAGAACACACATGCAATGAATCTAGTGGATCCATATGTGGTTCATGAAAAGAACAAACATGCAATGACATTGGTGGATCCATGTGGTTTTTGGAAAGAACATACATGCAATAACTCTAGTGGATCCATATGTGGTTCATGAAAAGAACACACATGCAATGACATTGGTGGATCCATGTGGTTCGTGGAAAGAATAGACATGCAATGACTCTAGTCGATCCATATGTGGTTTGTGAAAAGAACATACATGCAATGACTCTGGAGGATCCATATGTGGTTTGTGAAAAGAGCACACATGCAATGACATTGGTTGATCCATATGTGGTTAATGAAAAGAACACACATGCAATGAATCTGGTGGATCCATATGTGGTTCATGAAAATAACACACATGCAATGACTCTAGTGCTGGTTTAGGATAAGAACACACATGCAATGAATCTATAGGATCCTTTTGTGGTTCATGAAAAGAATATACGTGCAATGACTCTAGTGGATCCATATGTGGTTTGTGGAAAGAACACACATGCAATGACTCTACGGGATCCATATGTGGTTCATAAAAAGAACACACATGCAATGACATTGGTGGATCCATGTGGTTTGTGGAAACGAACATACATGCAATGACTCTAGTGGATCCATATGTGGTTTGTGAAAAGAACACACATGCAATGAAATTGGTTGATCCATATGTGGTTTGTGAAAAGAACATACATGGAATGACATTGGTGGATCCATGTGGTTTGTGAAAAGAATGCACATGCAATGACTCTAGTGGACCCATATGTGGTTTATGAAAAGAACATACATGCAATGACTCTAGTGGATCCATATGTGGTTTGTGAAAAGAACACACATGCAATGACATTGGTGGATCCATGTGTTTTGTGAAAAGAACATACATGCAATGACTCTAGTGGATCCATATCTGGTTTGTGAAAAGAACACACATGAAATGACATTGGTGGATCCATGTGTTTTATGAAAAGAATAGACATGCAATGACTCTGCTAGATCCATATGCGGTTTGTGAAAATAACACACATGTAATGACTCTAGTGGATCCATGTGGTTTATGAGAATAACACTCATGCAATGAACTGTGGATCCATGTGGTTTATGAGAAGAACACACTTACAGTGAAGTCTAGTGGACCCATCTTGGCATAATTTGATATATGCCACGATGTATTTCATTGTAAAAGACACTCACTTTCCATTTTTATACTACTCAGTTTTGCCCTTGATTTTTTCATACTACTCAGTTTTGCCCTCTCTCTCTCTTTTCGATTTTTATACGGATCGTGCGCACCAACCGTTGATCCTGTGTGATCCAACGAGGATCGTTGCACACGTCGTTCCTTCACAGTACAGCGTGAGACAACACATATGTCTCCCTCGGTGAGACTTCTACAAGAAGGAACACGATGTCGTCCATGGAAAAAGTCGTCGAGTGGTCATGTCACGTTTAATCTAGTCTGCAAAGTCTACATGTCTACTACACGGCAATTGGTCATCCACGGCCCATGGGCTATACCATTTTTACTACACAGCGCGCCTGCACTCTCACTTCTGACAGGCCTCCACCGTATGAACCTTCCACACGACAGCCGCAACCAGAAGAGCTGCCTACCGGGGCCCTCGAGGAGGCCTAAACATCCCCGCATTAAAAACCCAGCCTATAAGGTCCTCCATTCACACTCATCCACTCCTGTCTCTTCCCTATCTAGCAAAACCCCACAATCTTCAACGTATAGCCACAAACCTTCTCCATGAAACCAGTGCATCGGGGTGAGTGTGCGGGCATCGCTGCTGGGGTGGTGCTTCATGCGACATATCTGGAGGAGCATCATGCAGCACAAGGCGAGGATGACGTGCAATTCAACCCCTTGGGGGACCATGTGCTTGCCGATGTTGACGACTTCGGAGGCCCTGATGAGGGCGTGGAGTTCGACAAACATGCTCCGCTCGTGTATCCGGATGTACATCTATTTCTACTTGTTTCATATTTTCTACTCGAGCTTAATCTAGTCCTAGTTTCATAAAAAAATCTAGTCCTAATGATTAGATGCACCATACGAACCGGTACATGGAGAGATCTAATCTGTTCTAAATGAATCCATAATATTTATTTATTAATAAGTTATCAAGAACACAAACCACATTTATTTAGGAGCGAGCTGGGGAGACAGCCGTAATGAACTGCTGAAACTGTATAAATATGTTATTGTATTGAAAGTAACATGGAATGGTGGGAGGAATATATATTTATTATTTTGCTCATTTCGGTTTGCATTTTATACATTACAGGTAGATTCAAGTGAGATGGACTCTGACAAGGAGAACAGGGACAACAAGAGCTGCCATGTCATGAAGAAGCTCAAGAGCAGGAGAATCCCTTTCCACACTCGACTTGGGGAGCTCAGGTGCCCTTTCTGTAAGAAAGGAGTCAACCCGAGGATTGCCAGCATGATTCCGCATGCGGTTGGCATCGATAAAAGCCTAGCTAGTAAACACAAGTCGGCGACCAAGGCTAAGCACGCTGCTTATGGCAAATTCCTGAGGGAGTATGTCAAGACCGGCCCGGTGTCCCCTTACTTAGGAATCAGCAACTTGTAGCCGACCAACCCGTCGATGTGCTGGCCCGGCCACTAATAATGTTTAATTCTCTTACCGTTTCTAGACCCTTAAACTCTATGGTGTGTTGAAACCTCAAGCTTTTCCACCAACACGTGTGTTGCAAAGTTGCTTGATCGTGCATGCTTACACCAGTGGCCTACCCAGAAACTTATAGAAGCATGGGAAAATGAGCTTCAATTTGGTAAATTCTGGACAAAATCGCCAAATTAAAGAAAGGAAATTACAAGCTTAGTGCAATCGGTAGGCCTGAGCGGCTGCCCCAGGGTGCAGCGATGCTAGATCCATGTCTATGCTTACACTTCTTAAACTTGCTGGGAATGATAATCACAAATACATGTACACTTCGTTCTGTCCTATCACGTTACGCCGTGTCAGCACCGCGCACTCGCTGTAGATCGGCAACGAGACGGTGGTCTCCGTGACCGGTCTCTACCATGCCAAAGCCACATCGCACACTCGTCCCATCGCCTACCGGGCACGGCCACCGAATTTAATCGCTAGGATTGGAAACCAACGGTGCTCGCCCGGTATTGCTTCCGCTTGGGTATGACCAGAATATTGGTAAACACAATTTATGAAACACGCACCCCCCTCTTTTACGCATCACCTTCCATCTCCACATCACAACACTATGCAAAAATCCCCAACTCCTTCCGCCGCCACCGCAAGAACCATCAATGCTGCCGCAGGCACCACCTCCGCTGCGCCATACCACCACAACAGACCACTCCACCAGCGCGCCCAGTCCCAGCCAGCGCTACCCATTAGCTACTGCCATGGACGCAGAGTATGGTGTGTTTGGCGACATGAGCGACTTCACCGACGAGTACACCGTCATCGCCCATGGCACTTCCAAGCTGATGGTTGTCCACACAAATGCGTCAGCAGAGGTCGCTAATGTCATCGCAATGTAGGAGATGTGGCTACAGGAGCCAATGGACAGGTACAAGATCGTCGGCCTTGACCTCGAGTATACCGGGGATAGGAAGAGGGTGGCGCTTTTGTAGTTATCCATGCACAACCACTGCCTCCTATACCACGTATGCAGGGCCAAATGTGTATGCCCGGAGCTTCGCGAGTTCCTATGCAGCAGGGATATCTACTTTGCCAGCGTCGACATCAAGAACGACACTCCAAAGCTAGAGCAGGATATCCTTGTTAAGGTCGTCAATCCAGTCGATCTCCAACGTTTGTGGAGGTACCAGATGAAGATACGGGGAAAGCAGGAATGGCTAGACTCGCTTCCGACATCATCGACCGCGAGTACGCCGGCATGAAGGTCGATTTCCCAAAGCACATGCACGAGTGATGGGAGTGGAGGCACCTGAATTACTATGCGATCAAGTACGTAGCCAGGGACGCGTATGTCTGCTACGAGATGCTCAACAGGATCTGGCGGGTGGGTGAGTGTGATGTTTACCACTACTAGTTTCACATTCTGTTCCTAGTTTTATCTCGCTTGTACTTTATCTCGCATGTATTTTCTAAGCATTTTGTGTGTAAGAGCTGAGCTCATATGATCCCTGTGTTATTAGGTAGTTAACCTATATGAATTACATTTCCCCCTTTTCTATGCTCAACATTCATACTTACAAATTCAGTTTGTGCCCTTTGCATGCGGCAGAATTGAGAACTTCCATGCATAAGGTGGGATACACCAAACCCAGATTATAGCAAAGGATACAGTCATAACCAAACCCAGATTATAGTTTGACAAAGTTAATACACAGCAGTTCATAATTGCTCACATAGTGTACTTATGAAACAACATGTTTTCATAAACATAACAAGCCCCATACAAACACAACAATCATGCACTAAAAGTCTACATCCTAGCCTATTGGAGTAGGCAACCAATCCTAGGATGTCTTCGGTCGCTTACCCTGGCTTGTAGATTCCTCTACACTCCGGCATTTGGGGAAAACAACTTTCCTTAGTGTTGGTTCAATGGTGCGATGCCTGGAACGAAAATTTACAATCTGGCGGTACAGCTTGTGTCTAACATACCCGTCAATTGCATCGTACTTCATATTAGGTTTAGAAAGCGGCTTATCCTCCTAGTAATCGTGCCCTAACCGCCTCCACCAACATCTCGGCAATTTTCCCTTCATGTCAACGTACCATGGGTCGATGAGTTCGGCGGCAAGATCCGCCATCCCGATCCTTCCGCCCTTCGTCCCTGGGATCCTGTAAATTTTCTAGATGTCCAATCTGCACTCCTTTGGGATTTTAATGTTGATATTCGGGCTTTCAAGTAGTTTAGTGTCATTCGTGATGTCAAAACTAGTAAATGTTATTATCTAGTTCACGAGAAAGTCATGAAACATCGACCTAATCCTTTTGCCCCACCTGTATGAAAATGAATTCAGACAAATAATGTAGCAATAACTTTTGCAAACAAACGGTTCAGGAACAAAAAGACAGCAAAGTCGAACTATTCCCGTCAACCCCCATCTCACAAAAATACTGGTATACTAGGACGTTCCCCTTCATGGAGAGTTGCACCATAGCGATCCTATGGTGATCACGGTTGTACTCGAGGTCAAGACCTATGAACCTGCTTTCTTCGAACCACAGCCAACTCATGTAATTATTCAGAGTGTTCCTCACCGTCCGAGGGTCGGTGGTGTAGACGACATTGATCTTCTTCCCTCCATGTACTTCTATGTCAAAGTACGCAGTCGCTTGCATGCCGTCGTTTCGAACATCCAACAAGTCCATGACTACAGGCAAGAGGGAAAGGATACGGAGGAAGAGGGTGATGCCGTGGCGGAGGAAATGGATGAGGCCGTGGAGGAGAAAGACGATGAGGCCATGGAGGAGGAAATGGACGGAGAAGTGAAACTGTTCACTGCAAGATTGGAACCGCCCTTACTAATATCTGGAATGGTGCACGACCATTTGTAGTAGGGTGTAGGTGGAGAAAAATAGTGGTTTTACACGCCGATGCTAGTGCTGCCTAAAATTTGTTCTGCACCACTTGCATGCAGTGGAATCAAGGTCTATCATGCATGATCCAAGTCGAAGGTAGTCACGTTTGCGCATGCCGGCCTTCACTCACTGATAGGTGGGCCCCACATTGTTCTCTCTTACGATTTATTTTTTCACTTCCTCTAGACGGTTCCGGTGCGCGCCCTCAATAATTACCGCCCCTTCCTTTTCTTCCATGCGGACGAGAACCGGCGGCAGCGGCGGTTCCTCACTGGGTCACTCCATACTCGAACAACTGCCCCCTCCCTGATTCCATCCCCTCTCAAATCCATCCCCCTCCTTATCACAACGCCTCCATTAATCTACCGGATTCCATACTCCATTTGCAGCTATTGGTAGAGCTTGGGGTAGCAGCTGGCTGAAGAGAAAGGCATGCGATGATGACACGGATGGCCAGGGCGACCGCCACCGCGAGGATTGGGGATGGCCGAACCTCAGCGCCGCGAACGTGCACAGGATTTCCACGGGGTTTGACATCATCTATGCCGCTCGCCTCACTCGCTCCATCCCTGTCTACCGCTTCACAATGCGGGACATGGACGAAAAACCGTTTGGCATGCCAGGCCTTCTTTACCCCGATACCAGCAAATGTCCAAACGACCGTGATGGCCACGTAAGTTCCAGTATCTTGCTTATTGGTTCAGTCATATCATTGATTGATATGTGCTGAACTCTCATCGGAATCCTATGTTCCTTTCGTCGAACGTGTTGTGTGCACGCACGGTTTGAACAAATTGAACCATTTAAGACTATTCTGTCCAGCGGAAGCTCTGCTCGTACCTGATATTCTGGTATTTTTGTACTGACACAGTCTTAATTTAGGTGATAGACGAGTTGTCAATTTCTATTTGCAATGGAATGCCTGCTAGGTGATATTCTATTTCCTAAAAAATAAACATATTAGACGATTTAAGGCTATTATGCCCCTAGCTATTTATGATCATCGTCAGAACTTTGTTCGGGGGGATCTCTACACCTACTCCATATTTTGGGTATTTTTGTAGTGACACGGCCACAATTTAGGCCATATTTGAGGACACGCATTTAGGCGATATTTTGGGTACTTTAATCTGAAGGTCTAGTATTCAAGTTGTATTTGCAATGGAATCCATGCTAGGTGATTCTACCAACTAACAACAAACTCTGCAGAATATTCATGCAAAAATGATGCTGCTAGATAAGTGGTCAGAATCAGTAGTGGTGAATATCAAGGAAGAAGAAGAGATGGAAATGGGAGATGACCAGAACTGGGTGGGTGGCAACGGCGAGTGGCTGGTCCTTTTATCCCAGGATGGGAGTACTTGGACTATCAAAAATGGCTATAGATCATTGAGATTTACATTGTCATATTTGGAGGGTGTCGGCATTACTACATTCAACAATGGGTGGTCGCCGCCAATTTCTGAATTCTCTTATAGGTTCAACATGGCAGAACTTGAGCTCTCGAAGGTAAAACTCCCACATAGACCGCGAGAGGTGTGGAAGACCTGGGAGTACAACCTCTTAGCGGTGTTCAACAAGGCAATCACATTCATTAGATGCCCAGAAGACAAGGAATGGACAGTCTTGCGCGACGACTTCCTGCGGCCGGAGAAGTATGTCGAAGTTGTCTTCACCTCCATCTACCATTCCAAGAAACCGCAATGCATTTATGTGGTCACTGAACCTAGCGGCGACGTGCGTGTTTGGGAGCCGTTTGTCAGATCCAGGCACATGGCTTAATAGGATTGATAGAATACTCATACCAACAAGTTGCAACTTCTTTTCCGGAAGCTCATTCGAAAAGAACTCTAAGGTTAAGTGTGCTTTGCCTAGAGCAATTCTAGGATGGGTGACTGACCGGGAAGTGGGTAACCGGGTGCGCACGAGTGAGGACAAAGTGCGCAGAAAAGCCTAGTGTTGGTCTGTGGGGCTAGTCTAGATATCATATTAAGGTGCCAGGAGTGACACCCCCCCGGGCCCAGGAGTGGACGGGGTGTTACAAGTGGTATCAGAGTCGACCCTTGCGATTACATGGGTGTGTGCGGGTCAGTGGCGGGACATGTGGAGCATGGCGCGTGTGGCCCGGAGTGGACACGGCATGGCACATGTGCCGGCACTTGACACACAGACGCGTGCCAAGAGGGAACGTTCCTGGGGTGTGCTTGATCGATGAGGGCATCAATCTTTTAAAGGGTGGGCGTATGTGAGATCTAGGCACATGGCTTAATAGGATTAATAGAATACTCATACCAACAAATTGCAACTTCTTTTCCGGAAGCTCATTCGAAAAGAACTCTAAGGTTAAGCGTTCTTGGCCTAGAGCAATTCTAGGATGGGTGACCTACCGGGAAGTGGGTAACCGGGTGCCCACGAGTGAGGAAAAAGTGCGCAGAAAAGACTAGTGTTGGTCTGTGGGGCCAGTCTAAATATCCTATTAAGATGCTAGGAGTGACACCCCCCGGGCCCAGGAGTGGACGGGGTGTTACACTGTTCATCTGGGATGAGTCATGGTGTCATATAGCATGTAAAATCCCATTCAAAATTCTGCTTACTGACTATAAGTAACACGCAGGTACCCATGCAGCGTCGCACGTCATTCCAGCTCTGGTGATCGAAGATGCAGTAGCATATGCTGAACTTGGATCACGGCACTAGTTCATGGTATCTCTTAGAGGCGACCCAAAACAGGATGTTGAACTCATGTGAATTCATATCAGGGGAGCACTAAACAGTGTTGGTGATACAATAGAACATATGAGACACAACTTTCTTCATACCCATCGCTGCGGTGTCACGTTTTCTCACGGTCCGCATGCCCATCAAAAGACACAGTAGAGAAAGTCTAGAGCAGAGTCAACAATCTGAAGGGACAATCTGTGTTTCTTGGGATCAACTACCCTTTCTTTGTCGGAGCCCCTGGAGCTGTTGAACCTGTAATTTCTCAGGCAGCCCTGGCTCCTGATGCTACTGCTGCTGGTTGTGGTGGAGCTGACGAAGAACTAGTTGTTGCTGCTCCTGGTGAAGCTGACTAAATACTTGGTGATGTTGTTGGTGTTGAAGCTAACAAAATACTTGTTGATGCTGCTGCTGGTGAAGCTGGCAAAATACCTGCTAAGACTGCTGCTGGTGAAGCTGACGAAATACTTGATGAGGCTACTGCCGGAGTCCAGGAATAACATGTTGGTGTTGTAGCTGAGGTGCCAGCACTTCCGGTGTTGATAGCAGACTTTGTGTTTGCTGCACACTCACGCGCCTATCATGTTGACACTCTAGGTCCGACCTGGAGTCGAATCCACGTCAGGGGGAGTGGGCCTATAATTGGCTCATCAGTGGGGTCGTACGATTTGATGGAGAATGAGAGATGGCCAAATGCCTCATTCTTGTTTGTTCCAACGATACCACCAGCTCCAGGGACCTAGTGCTCATACTGGCAGATCCGATGAACCATTTGTCTTTATCTTTATCTTCAGTCCCCCCCAGTTCTACGAAGTAAATGATTCTTTGGTCAGGACTTAGTTACGGATATTTGTGTAAAGACTAAGCTGTGTCCTTATTTGTGTAAGAGTAAGTTACGCATAACTGCGTAATATTCAGTGAAGCCCATCTTTTCTTTCCACACCCAGAACAGCAGAATTGTAGCATAGAATAGACAAAGGTAATGTGCATACTAGGCATTTTACTCTGGATAACAACCACTTCAAGTAAAGATACATGGTTTACGCATTTGAACGCATCGCTAGAATGTGCCTGTTGGGGATATAATTTCCGGGTATCCTCACAGTTCCTTGCTGACCAGCGTGGCCCACTTCGGGTTAGAGATTTGCTGCACGGGCGGCCCAGTCAGAGAGAAGAGGCGGAGGCCAATCCGGCTACGGGAAGGCCCAGAAGACTTACCGACTTAGGCCCATAGTGTTACTTGTAGTTCAAGATGTACTTTGTAACCAACTCTTAGTCATAGCCGGATAGATCTCTCCTGTAAACCCTAGGCCGGATATCTATATAAGCCGTCCTAGGGAGAGCCCTTAGGGCACCCCTTACAATCACAATCTCAACTCGCACAGGCGAACCCTTGTAACCCATATTCCGGATCTGCCGTATTACTAGATTGCTAGCAGGAGTAGGATCCGTCCAAAGCTGGCGGATTCGAACCTGGGTAAACTCGTGTGCTCACTGTTCCGGAACACCGTATGTCTCACACCCCTCTCTTCCGCACGCCTCGAGGACCCCCTCATGGCGTACTTTTCATCAATCCGACGACAGTTGGTGCCCACCGTGGGGCAAGTGAGCTTCAGATCTGCGTTCCGAGCGGAATCTGCAAGAATCGGAATCGGCGAGACCATCGCCGTCGGTCGCATCCTCTACGCTAGCGACGTCCCTCTCATCATTCTCGACGAGACCTGGATTCCGGCTATGGAGGCTATGACTGCCTACACCATCATGTCTTTTGGCGAGATCGATGTTTACATCGGTTTTGCTAAACCTGTCCCACCCACCCCAGCGGTGATGATAGAGGCAGAAGAAATTTTTGGGTCCCCTTTGTCCACGGAGGCGGCGGAGTTCCGGATATCAGAAAACCCTAATCTCACCCAGCCCGCACCAATGGCAGAGATAGTGGAGAAATGCGAGCCTGAGGCAGACCTGGCGGTCTAAGTTGAATCTGGAGTGGATCTCCCTAGAGAGACCGAATCCCAGATCAACCCACCCGCTAAAGTCGAAATCCAGGAGGAGCATAACAACAATAACGGTTCCGGCTCTGACGAAGCCGGGACGGACTGGCCTTTTCTGAGGTACACGCTGCAACGTATGATGATGCAGAACTCAGGCGTAGATGAAATCCTCGAGACCATCAAACGTTTCGACGAAGCCTACTATGAAGACCACAGTTATCTCAGGAGGGGCGCATCACACTTCGTCGGGTATATTGGATCCGAATCCGACTCTGTCGATGCTGGAGAAAACACCGACTCAGCTCAGGAGGCGATCGGAACAAATGTCGACGTACCCGCATCCTCGGATGAATTGATGACGTCAGCAGATTTCTAATAGTTCTTCGCGAAGTATGAAGAGGAGTATAACTCCAAAGCTGCAGAGGAAGAAGAAGCCATGGATGAAGGGTTCGGGGAAAACTCTCAGAAAGCACAGGATGACATGGAAATCGGAGATAATCCCGAGGTCTAGAGGTCCGAAAGTACCGATCAGGGCTTGACTCCGAGAAATGGGCCCAAAGCCGTCTTTGCTACAGGCGCTGCCAAGAAGGCAAAGAAGAAGAACAAGAAGCACAAGACCCCGGCAAAAGATCCTCCGGCAGAAGAGGTGATTTCCGAGTAATACGAAGAAGACTCGGATGGAGCGCTTATCCCAGACGAGCCCAAAAAAGAAGAACCGGTGGATGCACACATGATCTCTGAAGGTGCACGTAAATTCATCGATGCTGCATTAACCACACATATCCCTATAGCTGCAGAACTTACTGCCGAAGAGCTGGATGAAAGGGCCCAGGCCCTAGAAGCGTGTCGAGAACAACTCCTGGATAAAGCCAAAAACATCGAGGAGGAGAAGAAACGCATGGCAACTACGGAGAAATACAATTCTAGGGAACATCACAAGACCAGGAAACGTCATACTCATGACAACAAATTCCTGCAGATTCACAAAGTCCTTTTCGGAGGAGAACTTGGGATGCCTCGACGCGACAGTAACGGGGATTGGGTGTATCCAACGCCAGTACAGAACACCGTTGCGGCTCGGGAAATCCTATCGGCTAATCCAGGCCCGGAGCAGATCCGGTTGGGAATCAAACTAATCAACAAAGGACTGGAGCAGCAAAAGGTCGCCCTGTCCGGAAGTCAAAAACTAGTCTCAGATTCTGACCAATGTCGCACAGATTCGGCATGGGCCAACGTAAGACCCCAACGTGTTCCGGAGCAACATCGTCGTTCCGACCGTCGGGAAGACAACTACTCAAGAACCGGATCTTTAGGACAGCACCACAAAGCTACGCGTGGCTGGCGTAACGTTAACCCAGTTCCAGAGCAAGAGGCAATTGCTGCGCTGAATCTGAGGAACCCTCCCCAGCGAGAGTCGAAAGACCGCATGGAAGAAGATAAAGAGAAATGTCGGGAGGAGGACCAACAAAGAATGCCACCTCCTAGACATGCAAGCCGTCCGAACGATGGATGAAGGAATGACAGACACCGTGCTGGCAGGGGGCTCGTCATAATGAAGACCCTCCCCAGAACCAGAATAATGACGCTCCAGATGAAGGCCGGCGATCAACCAGAAATAACCCAGCTGCTCCACCCTCTCCGCCAAGTAGCCATCACAACGGCTCCCAAGGAGGCCAAGGAGGGCGCCCTGGTGGAAGAGGTGGCGGCAGAAGCCGAATTCCGGCTCCAAGGCACCGCAACCATAGCCGTCACTCGGGACGATCTTTATCCCCAAATGATGCAAGGCAAAGGATCAACTCCAATATAGAGGCGCAGCGCTATGAAAATGATGACATATACATGGGCCCAAAGTGATGCAAGGCAAAGGATCTCCCACTCATGTTGCGGAAGATGGCACAATCATGGCTCAATGAACTTCTAGAGAACACCATCCACAACTGGTATGACATGCAAAGTGCGTTCTTTCAGAATTTCGAAGGCATATACAGGAGGCCCTGTACGGTTGGAGACCTACAGCGTTGCACCAAGAAAGCCGAAGAAAATTGCCGGGATTACCTCGGACGATGGATCGACACCAAGAACTCCTGTGAAGGAGTAAATGATCAAACTGCGATTGAAGCTTTCATCGCAGGGCTCCCAATTGGTCTACTACGTCACCGCTAGAAGTGTGACAAGGTCACTGATTTGGGAGAAATGATAGAAATAGCGAGCAAGTATGTAGATATTGACGACGACGCAGAGGGATTACTCAATGCCTTAGTTGTACCACGGTCGACAAAACAACCAAAGCAACAAGCTCAGAAGCGCAAGAACACCTCGGAAGAAAAATGCAACATGGAAACGGCAGTGGGCACTGCCACTTTCGGGTCTGGAGGACGAGGAGGACGTGGCGGTGGCCGTGGACCCAGTCGTGGGACGTCAAGAGTTCAAGGTAGAGGAGACCAGCAGCCTGGCAAAACCTACTCTTGGGCCGACATTGCCAATAACCCATGTGTGCATCACCTAGACGCCAATGGGGGCTCGTCGCACACAAACACCGACTGTCGTTTCAATGACGACATTAAGACAGATGATACCGCTGGCTGCAAAGCTAAGCGGAAGAAGGGAAAGAAGAATCCTGAAAAGGATAAAGAGACCAAGGAAGATTCCAACATGGAGGAAGCTGATGCTTCAAATCCCAAGCCGGAAGGGAAGAAAAAATTTCCGACCAAGAAAGACACTTATGTCACCTTCCTCGGGTCTCAGGAAGCAAAGGTCAAAAAGGCAGTGCTACATGAGCTCAATGCAATAGTTCTCACTGTCCCTCAATTCTTGGACTGGTCAGAAGTGGCAATCAAATTTGACCGTGCTGATCATCCGCCTAAGCTACACAGGCGAGGAAAATACACCTTAATCATTAATCCGCTTATTGACGGTTATGGTTTCTCCAAGACTCTCATGGATGGTGGCAACAGTATTAATATTTTGTATGTCGAAATGTTACGCCGGATGAAGATCTCGAAGACCCAGCTGAACCACAGCTCTATGATCTTTCACGGGGTTGTCCCAGGAAAACAAGGAAATTCCCTGGGAGAAATCACTTTGGATGTTACTTTTGGTACTCCAAAGAACTATCGGACGGAGGCACTTTCCTTCGAAGTGGTCCCGTTCAAGAGCACGTACCACGCTATATTCGGATGTCCGGCTTACTGGGATTTTATGGCTCGTCCGTGTTACATTTACAATATGATGAAAATTCCAGGTCCCAACGGCGTGATCACTATCAGGGGAGACCTGAAGAAAGCGCGAGAGTGCGAAAATGGAAATGCCGCCTTTGCTGAAAACATGTTGCACGCCTAGGAGTACCAGGAGATCAAGAAGAGCATAGATCTGTCCGAGATGCCAGCAACGAAGAAGGAGGTGACAAAGCCAAATCCGGAGTTCAAGGCATCGAAAGAGATGAAGGAGACGCTGTTGAAGGATGATGACCCCTCTAAGGTGACCCAGATAGGCGTAGGCCTAGATAGCGCATAGGAAAGCGCGCTCGTCAAGTTCCTCCAAGCAAATCAAGATATCTTCGCATGGCAGCCATCTGACATGACCGGAGTACCTAGGGAACTTTTCGAGCACTCTTTAAATGTAAGCCCGAACGCTAAACCTTTCAACCAGTCCTTACGACATTTCGGCGATGAAAAGCTTAAGGCAATAGCTAAGGAACTAGCATGACTCGAGTTAGCCGGATTCATAGAAGAGGTCATCCACACTGAGTGGTCGGCCAATCCTGTAATGGTCCCTAAAAAGGACACCACTGATTTAGGGATGTGTGTTGATTATATTGCCTTGAAAAGGCTTGCCCCAAAGATCTGTTTGCTCTGCCTAGGATTAATCAAGTTATCGATTCTACGGCAGGCTCGGAACTCCTCTAATTTCTCGACGCATATTCCGGTTATCACCAAATTCGGATGAAGGAATCTGACAAAGTCAAAACTTCATTCATAACCCCCTTCGGAACCTTCTGTTTTGTTACGATGCCTTTTAGGCCAAAGAACGCAGGAGCTACGTACCAACGCACAATGCAGCGTTGCCTCCATGATCAAATCGGACGCAATGTACATGCATATGTGGATGATATTGCGGTGATGTCCAAAAAGAAGGAACCACTGATGTTCGGCTTGGAGGAAACGTTCGCCAATCTACGAAAATACAACATAATGCTTAATCCGAAGAAGTGTTTCTTTGGAATTCCAGCCAGAAAATTGTTAGGTTTCATCGTGTCTCAAAGAGGCATAGAGGTGAACCGAGACAAAATCAAGGCTATACTCAATATTTCTAGGCCAACTCGCCTGAAGGACGTGCAAAGACTAACTGGTTGAATTGCTGCAGTTAGTCGGTTCATAAGCCGGCTCAGTGAACGAGTTGCACCATTATACAAACTCCTGAAAAAGACCAAGGATTTTGTGTGGACCGACGAAGCTGAAGCTGCACTACAAGACCTGAAGAAAGTACTCTTGTCTGCTCATATCCTTGCTGCACCGGAACCGCAGGAACCGATGTTGCTTTATCTTGCTGCAACAAACAAAGTCGTCAGTATCGTCATGGTAGTGGAGAAACCGGAGGAAAATCAGGAACACTTGCAGTGTCCAACTTATTTTGTCAGCGAGGTCCTAACAGAATCAAAACAGCGATATCTACACTATCAAAAGCTGGCTTACGGTGTTTTCCTAGCATCTCGTAAGCTACAACACTATTTCCAGGAGCATCCAATTACCTTGGTGAGCACAGCTCCCATGAGAGATATAATCAACAACAGTGACACCACAGGACACGTCGCCAAATGGGGCATAGAGCTTTCAGCTTTCGATATTGAGTACAAACCTCGAACAGCAATAAAATCCCAAATCCTTGTCGACTTTGTTGCTGACTTGACAGAGACGAAGGAAAATATGACCCTCCCTGAGTCGGAATATCGGACCTTATATTTTGATGGGTCTAAGGCTCGTGGGGGCTCGGGGGCTGGCGTGGTGCTCATATCACCCCAAGGAGAATTCTTATACGTGTTGCAGATCCACTTCACAACGACAAATAATATTGTTGAGTATGAAGCACTGCTGCATGGAATCTGGATTGCTAAGGATATCGGCATCCGATGTTTGATGTGTTATGGAGATTCGGATCTTGTTGCTCAGCAAGTGTCGGATATTTGTAATGCAAATAAACACATGGCAGCATATAAAGTTGTCGTGGATGATTTATCTAAATCGTTCGAAGGGTTTGAGGTTCAACACATCCCTCGAGCAGAAAATGAGAAAGCAAATGCATTATCTCGAATAGGCTCCGCACGGAAAGAGGTCCCGGATGGTGCTTTTTTAGAGCACCTCAAAGTTCCCTCAATAAAGGGAGTAGACGAGGAATATCCAACCAAATCCGACTCACCTTTGATAGCAGTTCTGGCTATAATTCCTAGCTGTACTCAACCCTACCTGGACTTTCTGGTAGATCGCAAATTACCTGAAGACGAGGTTCTGAGCCGGCAGATTATATGACCAGCGAAAGCCTATACTATAGTTAAAGGCGAGCTCTATAAGCGGAGTGTGTCTGGGGTTCTTCAGCGCTGCGTATCTCCGGAAGAAGGAGTGGAAAGCTTAAGAGAAATCCATGAAGGCGAGTGTGGTCACCATGCTGCAGCCAAATCTTTAGTGGCAAAAGCTTTCAAACATGGTTTTTTCTGGCTTACAGCCAAGGCAGATGCCGAACGGCTGGTCAAGATGTGCAAGGGCTGCCAAAAGTATGCCAAACAAGCTCACGTTTCGGCTGATCAGCTACGAACAATACCTATAACATGGCCTTTCGTAGTCTGGGGGCTTGACATGGTAGGACCATTTAAACGGGCTCCAAGTGGATTTACTCACCTCTTAGTGATGGTGGATAAATTCACCAAACGGATTGAGGCTAAACCCATCAATAGTTGTGATGGAGCAACAGCCAAAAGATTTGTCGAGGATGTTATAATCCGGTATGGTTATCCACATAGTATTATCACGGACAACGGGAGTAATTTCTCTATGGGAGAACTTGCTGAATTCTGCAACGAACAAAATATCCGGCTTGACATTGCATCAGTCTTACATCCACAGGCTAATGGAGAAGTCGAAAGAGCAAATGGTATAATCCTACAAGGCCTAAAACCGAAACTCGGAGCACCACTACGATGTGCAGCGGGGGCTTGGGCGGAGGAATTACCCTCTATAATATGGAGTTTACGAACAACTCCGAACAGGTCAACTGGATACACACCTTTCTTCTTGGTCTATGGCGCGGAAGCAGTTCTTCCAAGTGATCTGATTCACACTTCTCCTAGAGTGGCCGCATATATTGAAGAGGATGCCGAGATTTCTCGACAAAATGATCTCGACTTAGTCGAAGAAGTTCGCGTCATTGCTGAAATGAGATCAACAGCCTATCAGCAGAAGTTACGCAAGTGTCATAGCAAGAGAATTAGAAATAGTTCTTTCAATAAAGGCGATTTGGTTCTCCGGCTTGTGCAACAAAGAAAGCACAAACTTTCCACAGTATGGGAAGGGCCCTTTTTAGTTAGTTGAGTATTGCACAATGGTTCGTACTCCTTAACTGATATGAGGCCAGTCAAAGAAAGACCTGCTACTATGAACAGAAAGAGAGCTGAGGCAGTACAAATCCGGATGAGTTAGACAGACCGTGGAATATTTCTCAGCTATGTACCTTTTATTCTTAGTTTATCCTTCTTTGTAATCATATATATGTACATGTTCTGTGAGAAATAAAAGTTTTGGTTGCCTCGAGTTTTTCTGAGAAGTTTTTACCATCTTATTTCTGAATGATCATGTCATAGTCGAAAATCCCAGAATACTTGAAAGTACTTTATGCTCATGTCTGTTCTGGTTTCACATTTCCGATTATAAAAATGCTACCTTCAGGTATAACTCTAAAGTTTCTAGTCTATACTTTGGTTATTTGTCTGATTGCCGGATGCGGGCATTTTCCGAGTAGTGAATTGTTGGTACTGGAAGACGGCTTTGTTTCTGAGTTTAAACTGGTTTACCAATTGAGCTCCGTTGCTCGGCAAAGTTTCCGTGTAGAAAGTTTAGCCGGCTCACGAAAGGGACGAGGCGGAAAGCCAGATAAATGATAAGTATAGACGAAAAAGTATAAGTTCTTATGCAAACATTTCAGGCACACTAAAATTTAAAGTCAAAAGTGCCGAATAGATTAAAACTTGGCACTAGCAAAAGTATCATACTGCATATTTACATACCCATAAATGTTTCTCAGAATAATACATTTGTTTCTGGTAATCTATGATGCAAGGAGGAGAGGAAGGTGCTGTCGGCTCGCTGGATACATCGCCTTGATATCATTCCGATATGTCCACATCCGACATGGTGTGGTCATCATCAGAAACTTCGGCTGCTTCTTCGGGAGGCGGAGGCAGCGTGTCCACGCGGGTGAAGAAGGGAGTGTCGTAGCTGGTTAAATCAGCTACATGACACCCATATCCGGCGCAGGAGTCCATGATTGCCTTGATGTCTTGCTCCTGTCCGTCTTCGTCCACCTTGCAGTACCCTCTGGTCACTTGCCATATTTCCAAGTTTCCATGGTGGCTCATGACCATGGTGAGAGCATTTTGTGCTGCGGTTCGCGCGTAGGAGATGTTCTAGTCCTGGACAAGCTGTGGCATCTCCTTTGCCTTGTCCCGCACCTGAAAGTCGGACATGCTATGCATGTTCGGAACCTTGAGAGCTTCGCCAATATCCTCAAAGGATTGGCGGAAGTCATGAAGTAAATCACCGACTTGGGTAAGCCTGTGGGTGCGGGGCTCGATAGAGGAGGAGTCCGTCAAGTTCAGAGGACCTATGCGTATAAACGCAAAACAGATAAATAAATCCGACATCGAAAGAGTCGAATAATGTAGACAAACCAGAAAGACGAAAATGTACCAAAGATGACGTCATCAACTTTGGTCTTCTCTTCTCGAAGACTCCGGAGTTCAGCCCGGAGTGCCTCCGAAAGGTCCCTCTCTCTACAAAGCTTGTGGTTGAGATCCGAGATTTTCTTCTCGTGGAGTGCAATTTTGCGATCATGCTCCACGGTGGCCATGGAGGAGGATTCGAGAACTTGAGCTATGCTCTTCTCATGATCCTCCTTAAGCTGGTCTAGCTCTTGGTGGAGATCCTTGTTTTCCACCACCAAGGTCTTCAAATTCTCGGCCTCTTCGACCATAGCACAGGACTGCTTTACTAGTGCTATAAGTCAAGAAGAACAACAGTGCACCAAAAATTATTCGACTATGAAAAAACAAGACAAGGTTTGAGTCTCGGAATGTTTTCCTTCGGCCTCATCCTTGGAAACCTTCAGCTTAGCATTTTCAAGTCGGAGAGCCTTGATCTCTCTCCGCTTGTTGCAGATATTCTTCAACAAATCCTGGTTATATGAATTAACATTCTGTAAGTCAGAATACCTAGAGTCACAAGTCTACTGAAGACTCAGGCTAATATTGTTACTAATATCAGCACGAGCCTTGGGGGCTACACTAGTTTGTTCTTTAGCATCCTAAGGAAGCATAAACCCGGATTGTATATCCAACTTCATGCTTGGGGTCTAGAGGATATGATATAAAGGACAATAAAGAAAAACGTGAGTTGGAATTCCGACTTACATGATGTTCATGTGTGAGCTTGCTCAGGCACATGTTCACCTCAGTGGTAACCTTCTCGGCGAGGGTGAGTGGAATAACCGGAGGTGGTGGAAGCACACCAGCTCTTAGTCCCTCGTCGCGAAAATAGACTTGTTCAAGAAGGTCGGAGTACTTGACGTCCTCCGCTTCTTGTGCTTCTTCTTCGGTAGAGAGATTTCGGCTTTCCGGGCATTGCCAGGCCAGCCGCTAGATTTCCTCCATAGATTTCTGAGACAGGCCAAATTTGGCAAGTCCTGGATTATTCAGGAGGTTCTTGGCGAAGGTCTCTACCGAGGGATCATTACCCAAAGAGGGTTCACCCTTATCTAAACCTGAGCCACCCATGGTGGCATTAGTCTGTGACTCAAGGGTTGCTGGCCCCGTTGAAGGAGCCGGATCTTCTGTGACAACCGGCAATGGAGTAATCACCGGCGTTGCAGAAGGTTGAGGGGCAGGAGTCGGAGGAGCCACGGCAGGAGAAGCCATAGTCAGCTTCGTCTGCCATAGGGGTTTTGAAGAAGTTCCCTTCCCCTTGCCCTTGATGAGCTGCTTAGCTCTGAGAATGTAATAGAATGGAAAACATTACATTTTGGAAGAAATTACGAGTAAAGTACAAATGCGGAGGTTATGTTGAAAGTTACCTCTTCACAACTGGCACCTCCTTTGTGCTGACGGCCACTATTGGAGCTTTGCACTTCCTAGACACAACGTCGGTAGTGGGACTAGTTCCTCCTCCTGAGAAAACTCCGGAGGATATCCCTCGATAGGAGCAAATTTCGACTCAGGGAGGTCGACAAGCTAAAAAGAAGATAATATCTTAGTGTTGCGAAATAGCTTAAAGATGAAACATATAAAAAGGGTTTACTATTTAAAAGCTTACCGGTACTAAAGGGTCTTCCATTGTGTGCATGTCCAAAGACACGTCCGGAATCTTTCTCTCAATCTGCTCCTTAATCAGCCATTTAATCTGGCTTATGTAGTCCTGTGGCTTTATGACCTTGGGGCTGATGCGGAGGGAGTCTTGTTTCGACGCCGTGATGGAATGCATCAATCAGTCGCCGTGGTGCTGGAGAGGCTGGATCCGGCATGCCACCCAGCACTGGACCAGGTCGGATCCTCTCAAGCCCTTGTGCTTCATCGGGTATTCGATTCGCCTCTTGGCGAGGATCAGATCGTCACTGAGAGCCGGAGGAGCCTCATCCCAAGACGCTAGGGCCGTGGTGGCTCCATCGACAAAATCCGGCAAAGCAGTAGCTTTGTCGGAAGTAGGAATATCCTTATGGTAAAAGAAGGTGGCCGGCCACTGTTTGACCGACTCACTAGCTAAAATGCGGGGATAAACACGCTCGCGTCTAACTGAAAGGCTAATGGTGCCGGTAATATAAGGATTACCGATAGTGATGGAATTTCTCTGAACATGAAAGTAAAACCGGAAAAAAGTGAGACTCGGCCTAATGCTGAGGTATCCCTCACACAAACCTGCATAAGAGCTCATCTCTAAGATGGAGTTGGGAGGAAGATGGTGAAGCTGAACACCGTAGTGATCTATCACCTCGGAAAAGAATTCTGAGGGAGGGAAAGACAAACCACTGTCAAGGTGGGTGCCGAAGTGTACCCGCTCGTCGGCGTGCGGGTTGGGGATGGTTTTGCCGAAACCACTCCGCCAGTCGCCGGCACGGAGGAGCCCTTCATTCTCCTCGCCGTGGAGCTTCTCGTCATCGAGGAGACACGAGATCCAAACCCCACGGTTGCTTTCTTTCTCTGCCACCGCCGCCGCCTTCGCCGCCGCTGCGAAGCCAGCCAAGCCGGACGATGAAGATGAAGCCATTTCTCCGGTGCGCCGGTGACCTTGGATGGGCGGCACTGGGAATGTGGGAAGCATAGGAGCTCTGTGCGCGGGGGAGAAGTGGAGGAGAGGAAACGGCAAGAGAATAGGTGAAGATGAGGAACAGAAAATCCGCACCCCTTATAACCACCTAACCGCGCCAAGATTCGTGCAAATGGCACAGTGTAACCGCCACGCGTCGTGGAAGGAACTAGGAAGGTCCCACGCGATGATTACGTCGCCTCGATCTTCGTGTACACATTGAAACGGTGCCTCGGTTCCGCGAACGGCGGACCCATCAACGGTCGTGCTGACAGGATGTTTGTCAGATGACGTGACTTGACCATAACCAGCGTTAGGTGACGTCAGAGACCAAGTTCCGGCTTAGTTTGAATATCAAGCTGGAAAATCCGAATAACCTACTTATAGGTCCGACTTATTTTTGAGATCCGGATCGTATCTTTTGTTTTGAAGTTTCAAGAACCCTTCAAGATTCTACAAGCCAAAGATCAAGCTAGACGATGATGAATTCAACTCTGGATCTTGGAGACTTCCTAGGGCTGCTGTTGGGGATATACTTTCCGGGTATCCTCACAATTCCTCGCTGACCATGGTGGCCCACTTCGGGTTAGAGCTTTGCTTCACGGGCGTCCCAGTCAGAGAGAAGAGATAGAGTCCAATCCGGCTACGGGAAGGCCCAGAAGATTTACCGACTTAGACCCATAGTGTTACTTGTAGTTCAAGATGTACTTTGTAACCAACTCTCCGTAGCCGGATAGATCTCTCCTATAAACCCTAGTCCAGATATCTATATAAGCCGTCCTAGGGAGAGCCTTTAGGGCACCCCTTACAATCACAATCTCAACTCGCATAGGCGAACCCTTGTAACCCATATTCTGGCTCTGCCGTATTACTAGATTGCTAGCAGGAGTAGGATCCGTCCAAAGCTGGTGGATTCAAACCTGGGTAAACTTGTGTACTCACCGTCCCGGAACACCGTACATCTCACACCCCTCTATTCCGCATGCCTCGAGGACCCCCTCATGGCGTACTTGTCATCAATCCGATGACAGTGCCACCTATTGATGATTAATGACATGGATCTAGCTTTTGTGTGTGTATTTGCATTGAATCGCTCATTGATTTGTTCACATATTTTTGGCAATGGATGATGAACTCCACTCTCTTGGTAACATGCTTCATCAGCGAGCACTTGTTGATGCAATGCAATGTACATAACATGGTCTTGATCGTCATTCCATTTAGGTTCTCTATGTTTCGTCATCACGGAGCTACTAATTTCAAATGATAATCCAGTAAAAAACATATGTGTACATTGTTAGAGTATGATACGGACATGGTACATACATGTTTTTCTACAATCACAAGAAGAAAACTTGGTGCATTTAAACCTTGTTGGCGTTGTGCCAAACTGGGTGGATGTGGCTTTGGGGTTCGGACAGGAAGGCGTCGTCGCTGGTGCGGGTGCGACCACGGCGACGGCAAGCTCGGATTCTAGAGGAGGAAAACAGGACCGAGCATGGCCAACACAGTGACAGATCTCACCGGGAACCAATTCGCGTCCACGCGCCGTGCCATGGGTGTGGCCATGGTGAGGGCGAGCTCCGACTCGGGATGGGGAGGAGAGTAGGGCCGAGTAGGTTCATCCATCTTCGAGCTCCGCGCCATGGCGGCATGGCCGTGACCACAGATTGCCACTCCGGGGAAGAAGAAGACGCGTAATGGATGCATGCGCCAACTCTGCAAGCCTACACAGCAGTCATGATGGGAGCGACATAACGGCGAAAAATGACAGGGGGCCAACTTGACGGCCGTTAGCCTGATATTTTGTATTGAAACTTAAAATTGAATTCGTGCCGAAAAAGACCCTCTGAGTATTTGGCACGCCAATTGTGGTCATCGTGGCTGATTACAGGCAACTTGGGTACCATGTTGCCTGGGCGCATCAACTTTCGGGCCGCAAAATGATATTCTCCACTAGGGGAGGATTATCTGGCCCTCTCTAAAAACTCCTATTTACACAGGTTTTAGGCCAGCATAACCTCAAAACAACCTCACAGGGAGAGAAATGTACATGTGTGTATTAGAGAGAAATGTCTTTGGGGTGCAAAAGGCTTAGGTTTAGATTTCCAAACTGAGACGGTACTACACACCAAAAATTGCAAGAACCAAAGTCAATGAAAAGCCATTTTGTGGTGTGTTTTCCATAAGAACAAAAGAGAGGCAATAAAAACCAAAAAGATCCACAAAGACCCAACTCTTCACCAAGGAGAGGGCGGTGCTCAAAGCCACCATGTAGGAGTGTATGGTATGACACCGCGAAGATATTCTTGGGTTCATGACCAATACTCATCAGTAAGCTCACATATCACAAAATGATATTAAGAGAAATGATTTCTCTCACTTTCGGCATTATGGGGGAGGGTTAGCCCAATAACTAGGGCCACACTCCCCCTATTTCCATGCCCGCACCTAAACTGGATAGAGGTTAAGCCATAGGTGTGTATGCAAGGGGATCTAGTCAAACTCCTTGAATCTATGATATTTAGCTCATTCCTCAAATAACAAAATCTTGCCTCATCAAGGGTCTTCGTGAAAATATCCGCAAGTTGATCCATTGTGCTAACATAAGATAGCTCAATATCTCCATGAGCAACATGATCTCGACTAAAAAGTGATTGTGAATCTCAATATTCTTGGTTCTTGTATGTTGTACCAGATTATATGCAATTTTGATGGAACTTTAATTATCACATAAAATAAGCACTTTGTCAGAATTGACAACATATTCCTTCAAAGTTTGCCTCATCCATCATAATTGAGTGCATGCACTTGTAGCAGCCACATATTCAGCTTCGGCGGTGGAGAGAGAAATACAATTTTATTTTTTCGAAGACCAACATACCAAAGATCTACCCCAGAATTGACAAGCCCAGAAGTTGATTTTCGATCATCCTTGTCACCATCCCAATCTCAGTCTGTGTACCCACACAAAGAGAAATTAGAGCATTTGGGATACCACCGTCCATAATTTGGGGAATGAACCAAATAACGAAAGATTCTCATGACTGCAACCAAGTGGCTTTGTTTAGGAGCCGCTTGATACCTTACACACACCCCTACACTCATCAAGATATTGGGTCTTGATGCACAGAGGTGAAGAAAAGAGCCGATCATGGATTGGTATACCTTTTGATCCACATATTTACCCTTGGGGTTTAGTTCAACATGGCATTTTTTGCATCGCTGTCACAACACCGTTAAGGTCCATCATCTTGGATCTCCTGAGTATGTGATACCTTCGATCCGGATTCATGGATGTAGTATAATAACTTTTTCCCTAGAAGACCTAGGTTTAATTGAACCTCGGAAAGCAATGCTAAAAAGGACATGTCTACAAGACTTTGTTTGTTCATTTTACCATATTTGAATCAATGGATGGAGATAGGCTAGGGTTGAAGATCCACCTACAGCTTCACATCAAATGTGATAAAAGATAATAATAAGCATAGTCATGTAGAATGTTTGAATGGACATAATCTCTTGTGGGAAACACATCCGAATATTATAGAGCCCCCGTGATGAAGCGGGCATAGCAATAGACTTTTAATCCAACCGAGTGCACACCAAAGCGATGGGTTACAAACAATTATTAAGTGTCAAACACAGATCAAAGATTTAAGTGGTGATGTTGTGGTTGATCCCGAATGTGGCGCTAAGACCGTACTACCCTTTCTATCACTGAGGTTCCTATGATATCGTCGCTAGCCAAGTATCCCACCTTAAGCCTTTATCAATCTATGCGATCTTGGGTACCTACAAGGTCCACATATCGAGACAACAGACTTGGAAACAAAAGATACAAATCTCAATTGCAAACAAAATACAATTCTCCCATGATATAGATGCACATAATCATTGTGAGGTTTCTCCCCAACTCGCAGCCCGTGAGGACTAATCACTCATAACAAATAGATCAGAGATAGAAAACATCATACAAATACTTAGATTGAAATCAAATATTCTTACAATGGTCGTCAAATCACAAGGAGATCTAAAGTACAAAGCAATGGCTATGGATAATGGATGGATGGTGGAAGTAATGAACAATGGTGTGAATCTCCTTTGGTGGTGTGGTGATTGAATATGAGAATGGCGGCTCTCTGGCCGGCGGCTGGAGCCTCGAAATATATAGATGTCTTCATGAAAGTTGTAGGGTTTGGCGAGACGAAGCCATCGCCACCTGGTACAGGCAGGCGGTACGGGCAGGCGCTACCCGTACCAGTGGTTGTTAAGAGTGCTAATGCCCTAAAACTACTCCCCAATTACTTGGTCGTGTGTACTTCCTCAAAATCCTTCATTATGACTCCTTGTTTCACATTAAAAGCCATGCTTTCCTGGACAACATAATTCAAAGAGAGGATTTGCATATCTTTGCAATTATTAGTCATTAGTGACAAGGATTGAGAGTTTCTTTGGCAATTTCTTGACCAAAAACAATGTTTAAACAAAGTGGAAAATGGCAAAAATCGGAGCCATCAACTTCCCAAAGCTCAAACCTTGATCGCCCTCGAGCAAGAAGAACCAAAAGAACTATAAGGAATTGAGCATTTAAACTTGAAACAATGAGAATAAGAATTCACTTACGGTTGATAGTCGTATGTTCTCAATGTTTCATTCATTTGCGAGGCTTATGAAAGTTAGAGAGATGACAAGAATACTATACAAGCTTCATTAAGTCAAGACAATCAAAGTGAAGTTTAATATAAGTATAAGTAACTAGCACTGTAGCAATCAATCCAATTCCACTAATTCAGTCTCAGCTTTCCAAGGAACACTAGGATGTTTAAGTAGCATAATTGAGTAAGAGAGTTTCATGTCCTAAGTAGTATAACAATGAAGTGTCTTATTTACACCCACATCAATAAATCAAGTATATTAAAAACACTTCTAATCCAATCATTGTCTTTCAAGAAAATTCGTAAAGTAGTAATGGGACCATGCCAAGGACTTGTTATGTGGATCCATATAGATATCTTTTTTCTTTCTTTCATTTTCAAGGATCACTGAATATTTATTTTGCAATTGTTTACACAACCTTTGAGAGTGCCAATACTTTTTCCCATATATTGACACGTATGCCACTCATGTCATCAACTCATAGCTGAAATCTGGGGTTATACCATAGATCGTTCAAAATCTAGAGGAGTTGTTGGCATCCCAAAGGTGTGCATTATAGACATAGAACAAGGTTGTCTCGCTTATTTCTCTTTTTTATGAGCTAGTACCGCGGTTTGATCAACAAGGTTAGCTTTGGCATGCATCACAATTACCACTAGAATTTATTTCAATCAAACAATTACTTTTACAATTGTCGTAAAGACAATTAAAATATCTATGGGGTTAAGTATCATCAAGGGTATACTCTCAAGACAATCATTCATCAAACAAGTCGTAAATTTCAGATTTTTTCTTATTGTACTTGTTTGGAAATATTATTTCCAAGGTAAGACTCGGTTAACTAAAAGAACTAGAGCAACAGCTTCAACAACTATTCATCATACTAATTAAAAGCCTTACTCCAACCATATTAAATTACTTCCCACTAGCATGGCATCTTAGCAAATCAACCAACGAAGATAAACAACTCAAACTTCATAAGTGGGAGACATAGGAAATACCTCTCATAAGTGACTCATGATCCTGTTACTTATAGGGATGTGTTCCTTCAAAACTCAAACACAATTACTCTCATAATGATATTAAAGAAAAGAGGCAAAGTGTGAATCCACATTTACGAAAAAAGGAAAAACGAAAAAATATTTTTGTATTTTTTAGGATAGTGATTAAAGAATAGAAATGAACTTGCAACCAAGCAAGGGTTCAAAAAAGAAAAATAAACCAAATAAAAAACAAAATGAAATGAAAGCAAACTAAAAAGAAAAGGGAAAAGAAAAGTGTTGGAACAAGCCAACACGAGCGCTTCAAAGCTCCCAAGGAGCTGGAGTACAACCTCGTTATTACACAAATAAATTTGTCGGGGATAACATCCCCAAGATCAGGCTTTTGCAAGCCCTTTGTTGCTTATTGTGCTGGTGGTGGATAATCACCCACGTTCCATTGGCTACTCATTTTGCTGGCGGGGATAACATCCTCCTCCGCATATGGGTCCTCAAGATTGAAGAGCCTCATGCTTAAGGTAAAACACGAGAAGAGCGCCCAAATTTGGCGTTAAGTTACAATTAATAATAGAAGCTTTTGTGAGTATCAACATGTCCTCCTGATTGACTCTAGTAAACTCACCACTTGCCTGCACAGTGATAGCAATTACATAGAATAAATATCGAATAGTAGGATGATCAATTTGGTTTCCTTTGGGTATGTTTCCATGAATTCTCATCAAATTAAAGTACTGTGAAGGGGAGGGATCTAAAACAAAAGTAGTTGTGTGTACATCGGTGTGTTGTTGGCAAACCCAAAGCATTAGCTCATTGGTCGAGTGTCAATGGCCGAGTGTCAAAGTGTACTCATAGTTCATAAGGCGGAATTTGATGAGATCAACTTCGGGCCTTTGTTCCTTCGCACAATCGTAAGGATCCACCGTATGCATCAAGGTGCTGAAGAACTCAAGCGTCAAGTGGCGATACATGGCAACATCCCGAAAGACAAAACCATACAAACCAACATTGTTGCAAAGTCAATCGAAATCAGCGCGAATGCTAGTGGGTTCGGGATATCAGGAGACGCCCACTTGGTGGACTTGATTTCTTGGAGCTTGAGATAATTTAAATGATTCAGCTGGAACTCCTCGGTGAACTTCATGCCAAGTGACTCGGGGGTCAACGTCTCAACGGGTGGTGCGAGAGGACTCCACAGCCATCTCACATGTACGACTCCTCGTGTTCATCTAATAAATAAAAACAAGACAAAGTAAATAAAAATTGCTAATATTTTTTTCGTCCAATAGATATATAGCGTAAGTGATTCTCTACACTAACTACAAAAGAAACTCCTCTAAAACAAGGCTAAGCACACTTAATATCAAGATTGAATCAAGAACAAAACATAAGTCTAGATTGACAAAGGTGAAAGATTGAGTGAAGCTTTTGCACAAATTAATTAAGGATCAGAGGAAAATCATACCTTAGATCGAGTGAGTGTGAAGAATCGAAGAAAGATTAAGTAAATTTGAAGATCCAATGGAGGTGGTTTGGAGTTTGGAGGAAGAAAAAAGAGAAATATTGTTTTTTGGGGAATATTAGGTTACCTCCTCCGGCTAATTATGGAGGCCGCGTACGTGATATGGGCAGGCGGTACGGCCAGAGCCCACCCATACCTGGTGACTTACCTTGGGGGCGACAGTGTAGCATCCCATCTGTCTAACATCTGTAATGCTACATGGTCTAATAAGAAAATGCTACCTTCCTACATATAATTGTTGCATCATAATTATATCATGCTCATGTCATCATGCCACATTGCATTTGAGCCTCATATAAAACCCTTTTTCATTGGTTCTTACCTCATATGCATTATTAACTGTATTTGCCTCTTGATATATATTGTAGTTGGTTCTTGATGTATTGCTAAATGCCTAAATTGAGTTGAGGGCATATCTCTAATTCCTTCCAACCTACTAATTTTTGCATGCCACCTTCCTTTGGTTATCATTCTTTTTTCACCATCTAAATATGAATGTGGGCATTGCCATTATTTCTTGGTATTTAAATCAAGCCCACATCTATTTTGGTATGGACCCTTCTTCTATTCACCTACACATGGGATCATACCAAAATCCTTCCTTTTTGCCAAGTGTACTTGGTCACACCTAAGATCTTGTTTTGTTTTGCCATCTTTTAAATTTGATCTTTGTCTTGGCACACATACATGAGGTATATTTTGTTTCCACAAAATATTCCACATGCATGCATCATTCTAGCCACATGCAATATAAAGCCCTCTTATCCTAGTCACATAAAATAACCACACCCCTATGTGTTTTTCTCTCTTGTTTAAATGCCTTTTGAACTCTTGTTTTTTTTAAAATGTGATCAACACCTAATCATCTATCTATGTGTGTCACCTCACTTCTACACACATACACCCTCATCTTTATCCACACCTTTACACCCATCGGCTAGCACACACATGCTTCACTCCATACATGGCAGGCCTCCTCCTTCTTTCTTTTTCGGTTTGCTTTTCTAGACCAACCAAACACCCTGGCCCAAGTGCCTAGCAAACCCTGAACCCAGCCTCATGCCTGCTGCTTGCACTGAACCCCCTTCCCTTTTTCCTTTCTTGTCTCACCAGAAGCCTCCCAACTGTGCACCGGCTGCCTCCTCTCGCCTCCTGGCGCAGTCGCACCCCTCCCAGCATGAACCCGTTGCCAGATGCACACCTCTTTTCCTTCCCCTCCCATTTCTCTTCTCGCCCACGTGATTGCCCGCGAGCACGCCGAGCCCGTGTCCCCCTCTCCTCGCTGAGCATAAATCAGCAGCAACCGTACCACCTCGAACCCTCACCTACCCTTCATCCCCATCCCTCTTCCCCGCCGTGGCTGGTGTAAGCTAGGGCTCGCCGGCATAGCTCATGTGCGTGAGGAGGAGGAGGAGAAGGCCGGCGGCATCGCAGCTTGTCGCGGTTACCGCCGTCACCAACGCCGTCCCCTGCGAGTCCGACCTCTCCGGCACCCCCAAGGTGAGGCCACCCTCTCCCTTGCCATCCCTCTCTCTCCCTCTGTTCTTCCTCGCGCTTGCTAGCTCACCGTTGCGCCGTGCTCTGGAACGCGACGCTGCGCCGCTGCAACTCGTTTTACACCCAGGTCCCATCTTCCTGTTCTTCTCCTGTCCCCTACGTTCCATCCCTGTCGAAAATTTGAACATGAGATCTGCTCGCCTACCTCCTAGATTCCTATAGGAAAAGACGGCACCCAATTTGATGCACCACAGCCGAAGGAAGCATCTGCCAAAGTCGGATCCAAATTTTTCTCCGTTTTTCTGTTTCCTGTCAAAACTGAACCTGCTTTGTTCGTCGAGTTTTTCCGTCACGTACGTTGCGCGTTGAGAGATACTTCCTTCGTCAAAGTTCTAGATCTTTGCAAGATCTCCGTCGTTCATTTTTATGAAATCTTCATATTCTGCGTCCTTATGCCACCCTCGTCGATCGAAGACAGGTCGATTCTCTGGATTCCTCTCAGATCCATTTTCAGTTTCAGCAGCAGCCATCATCGTTTTGCATTTTCGCCCTCCCTTTTTCTCCTGCCTTAGTCTGCAGTCCCCTTGTCCCCACATGTCAGCACCATGGAGTCTTTTACAAAAAGGCACCAGGACTCCGCCGTTTTTCCCTCCGCGCGGACCCGGCTCGCCCACGTGTCCAGCCCCTGCTGGCGCACACGCGTAGTTGCCCCGCGATACGTTGGCCCCACTCGTCTGTCTCAGTGGCTAGCTTCGGCCACGGTGAGAAAGCCGATGCGCCGTTTACCGCCAGCGCAACGATGCGTCAGCGACGGGTACACCCATCTGTGACTGCGGCTATCTGTTCCTATGTAACAAAAGTTCGAGCGAGTTTTTCAAAATAAAAATCTTTTCCAGAATTTGTTTAAATGATTTTAAATCCAGAAAATAATAACTTTTAATTAATAAATCCAAATAATACAAATAATATATGTTTTTGAATCAGAAAAATGTGAGGATTTCCAAATCTGCCATCCAATTTAATGTTTGACTAATTTAAATTTTTGAAATTGTTTAAGTTGCAATAAATGCCTTTTTTCTCAATTAATTAATAACTTCTAATCTATAACTCCAAATTTGACAAATAATATGTCTAAATCGATCAGGGCGACGAGCCCGTTCTGTCTATGCATTCCATGATATGGATTGAAGCATGCATCATGTCATTATTAAAAATCAGAACTGTTTATGACAATAAAACTTGACCAAATAAATAATAAAATGATTTATTCTTGTCCCCACACCTCACCCTTGCCATGCTACACTATTGCCATGTAATTGGTGCATCATTCATCATGGCATGCTTGTTTGCTTGTCGCATTTTATTTATATGCACTTTATTTATGTTGGCCCTTGTTTGTTTGGTTCTTCTTTCGAATAGACGCTGAGCAGGGGAAATATTAGGAATCTCAGGAGTACTACCCAGATCCGTCTCTCGCTTCAACTGAGTTGCCAGGCAAGCACTACCACATGCTTGCATACATATGGTACCTATTGCTTCTATCTTATTCTCGCATCATTGAGTCGCAATTTCATTAAATTGAATCCCAAGTACTGCATAGCCTTTACTTTTAAACCACCGAAGCTTGTCCTCCATCCTATGAGCCATTACTACAGGAGTTGTTTGAGCCATGCGAGTCGTAGAACAGCATGTGTAGGGTATGTGAGTGTCTGATGGATAACGAGGTACCTAAACAACTTAACCTGAGTAGTAATGGGATAACTAATGAAACAGGCACTGGTGAGCAATATCTGTTATTTGGTTTTTCATGCTCACTTGTGTCCCGTAGGACCCCGAGTACTTGATTCATGTTCCTTGACTGTTCGCACTATCCACATCCGGGAGGCCTTATGAACCCTCCTGAGCCAGAGCTCGATTCATTTCTATTTCTTAGGGCCACAAATAGTTTGGTGCTTTATTATTGTCTTGTACCTATGCCATGCTTTACTGTTTTATTTAAGATTGTGCGTGGAGCACCTGTACTATTTTGGATCGTGACACGTTTTCGCTGTATCGACAAGCCCAGTCACACTTTCGGGTTCCCAGTTGTTTACCGCCGTCCACACAAACCCTGGGTCCGTTCCGGAGCCGGCCAACTTTGTTGCGGGTAGCTTTGTGGGGTGGCCCCCTAGAATATTATATGAATCCTGTTATCGCTTTGTCGTGAATGCCTCGTTGGGTTTTGAGTTGGTTTTTCCGAGGTTGATCGAGTGTGTGTTGCTATTTGTGCACCCCTGCAGGATAAATCTTTCTGAAAGCCGTGTCCACAGTTATGGACGACTTGGAGCACAGTTTCTCGATCATAGACAAGTATAACTAAAGTACCGCTTTTAATTGACTAAATACCTGACTAGTAAATAGTGCAACACTCATGGAATGGTTAATAAAACTGCCAACGGATGGGTTGTTCGTCCGCTTTCTCGTTGGTAAGCGAGAAGGAGGATGGATCTATTATTTTATACTGTTATAACTAATGTTCCTAATTAACGGACATCCGTCTATCATTGGTTGGGCGGATGGTTAGCGAGTATCTATAGACTTGTTAGTTATTATCTTTTGCTGCAATTGCGTCACCCCAGGTTGTGTCCCCTTTAGACGCATAAAGACTTGCTGAGTACCCCTAGGGTCTCACACGATAAATTGTTTGATTCAGATGAACAGGTGTATTCGCAAGATGGATACTAGATGGAGGAGATAGATGATGTTGGCAACAATCACTCGGTGTAGAGATTTCGGGGATGGGAATCCGCGAGATCTGTGGGCGGGATGTGCTTAGTTATGTGGCATCTTATGCCGATTTGCTTCTTGTCCGTACTCGGATCTTGTTTCCCGCTTCTGCTTGATACTCTGATGCTTGATGTATGAGGAGCTATCCTACACTATTATCTCTATCTAGGATATTTGGATCTTGCCGTATGGCATTGCAATATTTCTATTTCTTTTAGATGGTATGGCTCTGAGAACTATTGTAAGGTAATTTGCATACATACTTGTGTATGTACTTGATCTCTTCGCCTGTTGCCTACGCCGCTCGCTCTTGTCCCGATGTTCTCGGAAGTGGTTAGGACGGCCGACGGGTCTACACGTGGGTGGCCCCTGGACGCCCGTTGTACTATTTTAACCACTTTCGGTCCATCCAGGCTTGAACTTAGAGCGTAGGGTCCGAGCTTGTTACAGACAGCTTCTCCTAGGCGGTGCACTCGATACAGGTTCATAGTATGGGCACGCGCGCCCGTACGAGTGGTCGTTATCGGTTCGGTACCTTTGCTTAAAATCTGATGTTTGCTCGAGGGTACGGTATAGGCGCGCGGTATGGGCACGTCCGTCCATATTAGTAATCGTTAGCGGTACTATTACCTGCGGCAAAAAATCAGAAATTCTATCTCCCTTTGGCTTGATGTGGTATGGCGCACGGCACGGTCTACTCCGACCGTACCAATGGTCGTTATGAACATTGTGAGCTGCAAAACTTAAAGAATTTGATTAGTAGCTCTGTGTGCCTATATACATCTAATCAAATGATAAAATAATAGCAAATATACTAAGTAAAGATAAGCTATACTTCTTAGGCCATGTGTTAGTAGAATAAAATATAGAGGATTACCTTATTTATTCTCCTGTTTCCATAGGACTTCTTGAACATTCTTTATTAAAAACAAAAACAAGACTAACACAATAAAAACTAATAAATAAAGAAATTTTTTATTCACATGGGTTGCCTCCCATGAAGCGCTTCTAAATAAGGTCAAATAGCTTGACCTTGATGGCACTCACTTAGGTTTGTGAAGTGGAACACCCAATCCAAAGTAGTTGGCTTTCAAAGTAATTACACATCATCATCGTTAGGCTTGGCCTTCTTTTTCCTAGAGAAGTGGACTCCAAAAGGATCTCTTTATGGTAGCCCTATTCTCACATTCCCTTCATGTAAATTAATCAAAGCTACAATAGTTCTTAGGAATGGCCTACCTAGAATTATAGGTGCTATGGGATCTTCAGGCATGTCCACAATAACAAGATCAATAAGAGCGGGACTACCTTTAATTTCATCTACTATATTTTCTTTCATCCCAATAGCTTGTTTATCTGTAGAATCAGCTAGATGGAGTCTTAATTTAGATGTAACAAATGGCCCTTAGTTTAATTTATCGAATAAGCTTTTGGAAATTGTTGAGACACTTGCACCAAGATCACAAAGTGCAGATATCTCATTGACTCACAATTTAATTTTAATAGTGGGCTCAAATATATCATGTAGCTTAGTTGGAAGCTTATCAGCTAGTCTTTTAGACTCCATATCTAAATCGCGGACTTTAGATGCTACTTGTTCTATAAATTATTGGTACATAGCATCATTACCTTGTTCTATATCGAGATTCTTAATAGTGATCATCTTCAATAGATCTTCCACGATATATTCTGGTGTTGGCGCATTGCTATAATCAAGCTCTACAGGTTTTTGTTCATTGGTTACCACCCTCATCATATTGAGGTCTTCTATTGGATTTGGCTTGGGTTTTCCAGCAAACTTTGCTAGTATGAGAGCTTGGCTCTCGGCTACCTTACCTAGTTGAGCCTCCACGGTCTTTGTTCTTTCTTGTAGAGCCTGCACATCATTTCTAATTACAATGGACTGGTTAGATAATTTTCCTATACTACTTTAATGGTTCTCCATGATCTTAATAAGCATATTATTTTTCTCATTTTGAGCTTTCATAAACGTTCTAGTAGTTTGCTCAAACGGGAGATAGCCATGATTTGCTCCATTTGTATTATCATAATTATTATTATAAGGAGCTATTCTAGGATTAGCATGATATTTTTGAACATGAGAAGCATAATTATTTTTCCATGTAGGATTAAAAGGAGTGCGAGCTATAAAATTAACATCATTAAAATCGGTAGTGATAGCATTAACTAGGGTATCTTATTTACCCTTTACTAAGCTAAGAAACTCATTTACCATAGATGTAAGCTCTTCATTATTTACCTCGGCAATTGAACTTGCTCTCTTAAAGGTTCTTTCCACATGCCATCGGGCATGGTTGTTTTGCATATCATCAAGTAACTTCTTTGCAACACTCACTTTCTTTCCCATGATCATGCCTCAAGCTACAGTATCTAGCATAGACTTAGACATTGGGTTAAGACCATTATAAAACAAATGTAATATAAGCCACTCTTCCATCCCATGACTAGGATTGTTCATTACGGCTTCTTTGATCCTTTCCCATGCATGCTCTGACTCTTCTCTTCTCTTCCACGAAGCGGCGTAATGATCGCTTGACTGACTTTGCATCCGGCCTGACATGTAAGGAGTGCTCGGCGAGCTCCCTCAGAACACCAGGCATGTCCTTGGGGGACCATGCGAAGATATCCGGATTCTCACGGAGGAAGTCAACAAGCGCGCTTTCCTATTTACTGTCAAGGCCATCTCCGACCTGGACGAACTTGTCCGGCTCGACCTTGTTTAGCAGGATCTTCTTGGTGCCCTTTGATGGCTTGAATTGCGCCTCTCCAGCTGGCTTTGGCTTGCCAGTCGGCATGTCCGCCTGTAGGGCCGCCACGTTTTACATGATGACACACTTCTCCTCTGCGATGATCATGGCCTCGGTGATCTTGGAGCCATCTGTGGCGCATTCCACCGACCGTTTGTAATCACCCACGATGGTGATTACCCCCTTTGTCCCAAGGAGCTTCATCTTGAGGTACACATAGTGCAGCACTGCCATGAACTTGGTGAGCACGGGGCGTCCCATGATGGCGTGGTAAGCACTGCAGAGGTTGCCACCTCGAACCAGATAGGCTCACAGCGGAAGTTGTATTCCGTGCCGAAGATGACATCCAGCCACATCTTGCTGATGGGCGAATGTGATGGACCTGGAACAGCTCCGTGGAAGGTGCTGGACGGCTCCAGTTGGGACTCACTGATGCTGATCCGGTCTAGGGAGTTGCGGTACAGGAGGTAGATGTTGCTTCCTCCATCCACCAAGACGCGGGAGAACCTGCACGAGTGTTTCTTGGAGATTATGATGGGGTCCAAGGACCATGGAGTATGTGCCTGGATGTGGCAGTATGTCCGGCTGGTCCTTCTGGCTCCACTTGACCTCTTGCTCGGACCAGTTCAGGAACTAGGGAACAGGAGGGACAATTGCGTTCATCTCCGCCTCGCGGCGCCTTTTCTTGTGCTTGGTTTCCGGCTCGGTGGAGTATGTTGTAATTACCTACCCGATGAGGATAGTCTCCTTCATCTTCATCATGGTGGTTTTGGCGCTCGCGGTTGTCTTGTTGCCCACCGGCCGGTAGTTGGGGGGTAGCGGTGGTAGACCACAAACCTCGGCTATCTTTGTTATCTAGGTGCATTGGTGGGTTATATGTGTAGCCGGCTTGTTGCCACTGCTATGGAACTTGCACAAGCCATCAAGCATTGATTCGATGGTGTACATGGGCCGAGGTGGCCGGTCGTCAGGCTTTTGTCTCCGGCTGCCGCATCTGGTCGGGTCCTCTTAGACGGCTGCCACCTTCCTGGAACCATATTGGTTATCCGGCTGGTCGTCTTTCCTCTTGCCATGGTGGTTGTCATGCCACCTAGAGTTGTAGTTGTTCCCTTCCGGCTAGCGTCGGTCTGGGGAGACCTCCATGATGATCTATCCCTGGTCATCCAGCCGGATGGACCTTTTCATCGTTGCGTCCGTGATGGCATACTTTTCCGCAATATCCATGGTATCGGGCTCCACCCGATGAAGCTTATGCTTGAGCATGGTGTCGTCCCTACAGCCATTGATGAAGAAGTCGATTGCTTGGTGCTCGCACACCCCCTCGCATGAGTTGCGCATGCTTGTCCACCGGGTGATGTAGGAGCGGTCGCTCTCGTCCTTGCCTTGAACGCACAGGGCAAGCTCGCTAGGGCAGCCCGGGCGCTTGTAGGTGCCTATGAAGTTGCGGACGAACACCTGCTCGAAATCGATCCATGTGTTGGTGCTGTTGTCGGGGAGGCTATTGATCCATGTCCTGGCTGAGTCGAGGAGCATGAGCGGGACGTAGCGCACGGCTACCTGGTGGTTGCCGTTTGCGATGCCCACGACGGTTGTGTAATCCACCAGCCAGTCTTCTGGCTTGATCGTGCCATTGTACTTTGGCGTGTCCCTTAGGAGCGAAAATCCCTTTGGAAATGGTTCGTTCCGGATGCGTGGACGAAACATTTCGGGCCATCCAGACTTTCCTCTTCCATCACGCGTGACTGCACTAGAAGGTCGATGTGTGCGCGCGTGTATCTCGGCTCCTCCGGCTCGGGCGGGCCTAGCTATCCTGAGAGGTGGGACTTGGGTGGCGTGCTGGTTCTTCTGGCTTCGTCAACCGGATCACGGTTCCTACTGGTAGCTTCGCGTGGGTTTTGCCTACGGCCGGCTGATCCACCATGCGGATGGCTATTCTGCCTTGTAACATTTGCAGAGGAGGTCTTGCTTCCACCTGCAGTCGGATCGCCCACCCGGTGTGTTGGCTTTTGCTGTTTCCTTCAAGGCTCACGCCTGCCTCGGCCTGTTGCCAATTGGTTGTAGCCACAAGGAGCTGGATGATGGATCAAGATATCTCGAGCTTGTTGGGAATCCCAAGAGGAAGGTATGATGAGCACAGCAGCAAGTTTCCCTCAGTTACAAAACCAAGGTTATTGAACCAGTAGGAGCAAGGAAACAACTCCAAGGTGTTGCTAACAACTTGGAATCCTGCACAACACAACCACAGAAATTTGCCCCACCTTACAGTGAGGTTGTCAATCTCACCGGTTTTTCTGAAAACAAAGGATTAAACGTATAGTGTGGAAGATAGTAATTGCTTGCAGAAAGTAAACAGTAAACGGTAAACAGTAGATGGTATATCAATGGTAAAAGAATGGACTGGGGTCCATAGTTCACCAGAGGTGATTCTCCTTAAGATAAATAGCATGTTGGGTGAACAAATTACAGCGGGGCAATTGACAGATTCGAGAAAGCATACAATGCATATACTAGACATCTTGACTCCTATGAGATTTGATTGGGCATTACAACATAATACATAGACCGTATTCCAACTGCATCTATGACTAATAATCCACCTTTAGGTTATCATCCGAATCCCTTCCAGTATTAAGTTGCAAGCAATAGATAATTGCATTAAGCAAAGTGTGTAGAGTAAACAATCAAATTGCCCCATAGACAAAGGATTGTTGTTTTATCCCTTGTAGCAACAACACATCTACAACCTTAGAGATTTCTCTTGCTTCCCCAGATTACTAGAGGCATGAACCCACTATCGAGCATAAATACTCCCTCTTGGTGTTGCAAGCATCTACTTGGCCAAGATAGTTACTAACAATGGAGAGCATGCAAGATCACAAATAACATCAACATGATAGAATCAATAATCAATCTGAAATAGCATCTCAGTATCCATCAGATCCCCGCAAACACAACATGTAAGATTACAAATAGATGATCTTGATCATGAATGGATCTCACAAGATCTAAACATGATAGCACAAAGAAGGAGAACCAACCATCTAGCTACTACATGGAACCATAGTCCAAGGATGAACTACTCACGCATCACACCGAAGGAGGGCATGATGATGAAGAAGGCCTCTAGGGTGATCTCTCCCCTCCGGCAGGGTGCCGGGAAGAGCTTCAAATCCCTCCCCCCCCGATCTAGGTATGGAGATGGCGGCGGCTATAGACTCTTTCTTGGATTTCTGATCGGGTACTTAGGGTTTTCGTCGTGGGAGGCTTTTATAGGCAAAGGGGCAAGGTCGGTGGAGTACCAGGGGGCCCACACCCAGGATTGTTGGTTTGCAGCCAGAAAGTTCCTAGGCAAGTGCACCGCGGTACTCAAGTTCCCTGTAATTGCCGCGTTTTGTAAAGTTGGGTTGTCAACTACTGAGCGGTGAGATTTCGAGGCAAACTCATATCACCCCTTCCAAATTCAAACATTCTGTTAGAATGCCCCGTGAAGTAGACGGTCGGGACCCACATGTCGGTCATCTGGCCATGACGCGAGCACAAACACGGCAACCTCTTAGGAAAATCGAGAAACTAAGTGGATTGGATACGTTGACCAATTTCACAAATCCATTCCCTACTTTCCCCTAGCACCAGCGGCGTTGAAATCCACCCTCCAGGCAGAATGATCCCTTCGGACATTTGACTTCCGGCGCCAAGTTGCTGCACCCATTCGCTGATCCCGGGCTCCAACGGTGCATGCCTCCACCGCCGTTGTGAGGCTCTAGCCCGCCTCCGCCGCTGATGAGCCGAGCAGCTCGGAGGATGGCAAATCCTACTACCAAGGAAGAAGAAGTTCTGGCTACATGCGGGTGAGCTACCCTTCTCTTTGCTATTCGTACTAATTATAACTGCTAGCTGGCTACTGAACCTAAAATTGTGTGTTAGCCAAACGCTGACAAACATATTTTGTCCATAGTTTTCTGTCAAGTGGGATCTCCGCGGACCACCCTTACCTGGTTACGGTAGTCCTCTTCACGTACGACTCTAAATCAGCAAGGGTGAAGGGAAAGTGATATGGACACCATTGTATCACGATGGAAAAAGCGCCTGCGCAGATCTGCACTATCTCTGATATGGTTGCTTCTCTGTGTAATCATGATGAAATATGGCCGAAGCAGACTGCAAAGTTCCGCTTCATGGATGAACGTGGCATCATGGTTCCTCTAACGTGTGACAGTTAGTTAATTGGGTTAATAAAAAGGTATGCTTCGGCTTGCATGTTTGATCTGAATTCTGATGTACTGGATGTGGAAGCTGCTGCACCTGGGATTCGCCCTTCTATTCTTGGATAGGGTGGTCGCTCGAACCCAATTATCTCCTGGTAAGCAAAAGTCTCTTGGGGTTCGCATGTTTGTGCTAAATTGTAATTTTTGTTTTATTTACTCTGTAGATGTTGGGTAGTTATGCAATAGTCTTGTTTCTTTGACAGGAAGTGCCGCAAGCTTAGAAACATGACTGTCGGGTCAGCCATTTTGCTTCCCGAAGAAATTAAAAACGAGTGGAAAGATGATGTTGGACACGATTCTGGTGATGATTGTCCCGGCGATGCAGAGTACGTGAAGCTAAGAAAATTGGCACCGAGGAAGAGGAAGAAGGCAGGAAATGGAGAAGCCAGTGGACGTGAAATCTTGGCACCTAGGCTAGCGAAGACGGCTGCTGGAAATGATGATGCATAGTAATGTGTTAACTTGAACCTATATATGTAATTCAGTTAAATTCTGGAGCTCTGTGTGGAACTTTGCGGGGCGATACAATCTACCCACGTTCTCGGAGTAAAATGTACCGCGACTTAGGGTTTGGAAACACACGAGTCAGTAGTTGAATCCGAAATTGTGATTGTGCCTCTACTATCTGAAAACACGCAGCACCAGTTCCATGATTGCTGAGGGGCCGGAGGTCTCCAAATTCGATGGTATGTAAGTGGCACAGAAATAAATTATTTAAGCTGCTAGACTCCACGAAGCAGCAACTTATTTCTACTCCTGCACAACGACATGGCAACATAAACAGCAATGGCAACCGATAATGCCCAGATGACGAGGAAATTGAAACCACTTTCTGGCATAATCTTGAGCTCGTCTATCTCACGGACTCCCTGCTCCTGCATCGCCTGCATCTGGTAAAGATCCCGGATCTCCAGTAACCGGGTGTACGTGCTTCCACTTTATAAATTTTGGTTGTGCCATTTGCATGCGGCACAATCCACGTATATTACGTTTAAACAAACCATCAATGTCAGATTACCACCATGATCAGACAAAAGGAAGTAATACAGGGTTAAGACAGATTAACGGGCGACCAATTGTTTTTCTCCCAGGACTTCAAGACAAATAGTTCAGACCGCTAGGTCAACAAGTACTACTATTACGACTTAAAAAAGCACGGAGCTCAAGCTAAATAGAACTAGTTATCACACATCTCCTTGATCTTCATAATCCTAGCCTGATGCGCATCTTCCTGCAAGAGAAAGGATTGAATCGTCTGCTCCTTCCTTTTAGCATCTTCCTTGCACAGCTCCAATTGTTTCTCTACATTTTTCCTCACGCACTTGTCAATACTCACAGTTGTGAACTGCAAGACTTTGGCCTGGTGAAGATCATTCCTTGCTTGAGTCATTTCTTGCTCTTCTTTAGCCTTCGGGGCCAACACCACGTCCCTCTCCTTCTCGACTTTGCTAACCTTGTCTTGCACCCTCATGAGATCTCGGTTAAGCTTGGTCGTGTCAACTGGGCCCCATAGCTTCATCTCAGTACTGTCAAGAAGTGACCTAACTACGGATTCTTTCAACTCAACAGTCATATCCCATAGTTTGTCCAACGTTTTCTGCATCGATTTGGGCCACTCTGTATCTACCCATTTGACAACACTGCCACTTTTGCCTTGCATCATTGCACGATGTCCTTGACACCGTAAAAACCTCATGCCTGCGTTTCGTCCTTCGAATGCTACAAATTTAGCGGGCACATATCCATATTTACATAGCAGGGGAATGTCTTCATCCGCTAAACCGTGATAGTCAGAGTTGTACAACGTCTGGTTGGCCTAACACATCATACGCACATGAGTAAACAGAGTAGATCTAGCTAGAAATAGATAAATGACCACAGGTGATAGAGATAGATTTGAGACGATTCACATCGAAATCACCATCCCTGTCGTCATGACGCATTTCCTCACCGTTTCCCCTTGAACCCATGGCTAGAGGGCGGACTGGGGTGGTTGCCAGAGAGATAGCTGGAGGCGCCGTGGGCTTGTGGCTACGGCAGGATGGGAGAGAAGTGGGGAAAGTGGCTTCGGGGGGAAGGAAGAGAAGTATGGGAAGGTACAGAAGTAAAGGAGACATGACACTAGCATATGGCCCACTTAAATCGTGAGTCATGACACTCGCAAAAGGGGAGCGCCGTTGTTGCCAGTTTGTCTAGAGCAAGCGGGCAGCAAGCATGGCCAATCATGTCCCAGAACAGCCTACTCGCGGATCGCACTCATGAAGACCATCCCAATAGTAAAAGCGCCCGGTTCGAACAGTATGTAAGAATCGTCATGCAGAACAACTGTGTTAGGGCGTGCCTTCTAGAAGACTCGGTCTAAGGGCTACCATTGGGGGGCTAAGGTTAGGTCTCTCCTAAGGTTAGGATCCATATGTGGTTTATGAGAATAACACACATGCAATGACACTGGTGGATCCATATGTGGTTTGTGAAAAGAACACACATGCAATGACTCTAACTGTGGATTGTGAAAAGAACACGCAATACAATAAATCTGGTGGATCCATGTGTGGTTTCTGAAAGAATGGACATTCACTGACTCTAGTTGTGGTTCATGAAAAGAACACATATGAAATGACTCTAGATGTGGTTTGTGAGAAGAACAAACATGCAATGACACTGGTGGATCCATGTGGTTTGTGTAAAGAACAGACATCCAATGACTCTATCTATGATTAATGAACAGAACACACGTGCAATGACACCAGTGGTTCCATATGTGGTTTATGAAAAGAACACACATGCAATGAACTCTATTTGATCCATATGTGGATTGTGAAAAAATAGTCATGTAATGACTCTAGATGTGGTTAATGAAAAGAACACACATTTCAATGACACTGGTGGATCCATATGTGGTTTGTGAGAAGAACTCACATGCAATGACTCTAGCTGTTTCCATATGTGGTTCATGAAGAGAAAACACATCTAGTGACACTGGTGCATCCATATATGGTCTATGAAAAGAACACACATCCTCATGTGGATTATGAAAAGAACAGACATTCACTCACTCTAGTTGTGGTTCATGAAAAGAATGGACATGCAATGACTCTAGTGGATCCATTTGTGGTTTATGAGAAGAACACACATGCAATGACACTGGTGGATCCATATGTGGTTTGTGGAAAGGACACACATGCAATGAACACTGGTGGATCCATATGTGGTCTATGAAAAGAACACACATCCAATGAAATCTGGTGGATCCATATGTGGTTTTTGAAAAGAACAGACATGCAATGACTCTAGCTGTGGTTAATGAAAAGAATAGAGATGCAATGACTCTAGCTGTGGTTTATTGAAATAACACACATGCAACGACTCTGGTGGACCCATTTGTGGTTTGTGAACATAACACACATTACAATGACACCGGTGGATCCATATGTGGTTTGTGAAAAGAACACACATGCAATGAACTGTAACGGATGCATATGTGGTTTGTGAGAAGAACAGACATGCAATGAACTCTTGTGGATCCATATGTGGTTTGTGAAAAGAACAGAGATCCAGTGACTCTAGTTGTGGTTTATTAAAAGAACGCACATGCAATGACACTAGGGGATCGATATGTAGTTTGTGAAAAGAACACACATGCAGTGAACACTAGTGGATCGATATGTGGTTTATGAAAAGAACACACATTCAATGACTCTAGCTATGGTTAATGAAAATAATAGATATGCAATGACTCTAGCTCTAGTTTATTGAATGAACACACATGCAATGACTCTGGTGGATCCATATATGGTTTGTGAAAAGAACACACATTCAATGACATTAGTTGATCCATATGTGGTTCATTAAAAGAACACACATGCAATGACACTGGTGGATCCACATGTGGTTTGTGAAAATAACACCCATGCAATGGAGACTAGTGGATCCATATGTGGTTTGTGACAATAACACATATGTAGTGACTCTAGGGGATCCACATGTGGTTTGTGGAAAAGAACACACATGCCATGAAACTGGTGGATCCATATCGGGTTTGTGAAAATAACACACATGCAATGACTCTAGTGGATCCACATGTGGTTTGTGAAAAAAAAACACATGCAATGACTCTAGTTGTTGTTAATGAAAAGAACACATATGCAATGAAACTGGTGGATCCATATGTGGTTTGTGAAAAGAACAGAGATACAGTGACTCTATCTATGGTTTATTAAAAGAACACACATGCAATAATACTGGTGGTTCCATGTGGTTTGTGAAAATAACACACATGCAATAAGTCTAGTGGATCCATATGTGGTCTGTGAAAATAACACACATGCAATGACTCTAGTTGTGGTTTGTGAAAAGAACACACATGCAATGACACTGGTGGATCCATATGTCGTTTGGGAAAAGAACAAACATGTAGCGAACACTGGTGGATCCATATGTGGTATGTGAAAAGAGCACACATGCAATGAACTCTAGTGTATCCATATGTGGTTTGTGAAAATAACAGACATGCAATGACTCTAGCTGTGGCTAATGAAAAGAACACACATGCAATGAAACAGGTGGATCCATATGTGGTTCGTGAGAAGAACAGACGTGCAGTGAATTCTTGTGGATCCATATGTGGTTCGTGAAAAGAACACACATGCAATGACTCCAGCTGTGGTTAATGAAAAGAACATGACATTCAATGACACTAGGGGATCCATGTGTGGTTTGTGAAAAGAACACACATGCATTGAACAGTTGTGAATCCATATGTGGTTTGTGAAAAGAACACACATGTAGTGACACTGGTGGATCCACATGTGGTTTGTGAAAAGAACACACATGCAATGACTCTAGCCGTTGTTAATAAAAAGAACACACATGCAATGAAACTGGTGGATCCATATGTGGTTTGTAAAAAGAAGAGAGATCAAGTGACTCTAGCTATGGTTTATTAAAAGAACACACATGCAATAACACTTGTGGTTCCATGTGGTTTGTGAAAAGAACACACATGCAATGACTCTGGTGGATCCATATGTGGTTTGTGAAAAGAATACACAGTCAATCACTCTAGCTGTGGTTAATGAAAAGAACAGAGATGCAATGACTCTAGCTGTGGTTTATTGAAAGAACACACATGAAATGAGTCTGGTGGATCCATATGTGGTTTGTGAAAAGAACACACATTCAATGACACTGGTGGATCCATATGTGGTTCAAGAAAAGAACAGACATGCAATGACACTGGTGGATCCACATGTGGTTTGTGAAAGGAACACACATGCAATGGACACTTGTGGATTGATACGTCCAAAACGTATCTACTTTCCCGAACACTTTTGCTATTGTTTCTCCTCTAAACTTGTGTGATTTGGATGCAACTAATGCGGACTAACGCTGTTTTTAGCAGAATTGCCTTGGTGTCTACTTTTTGTGCAGAAAACCAACTATCAGGAAAAATCCGGGAAAATATGCGAAAAATCCTATTTCACCCGAAGACTCTAGGAGCCAGAATACGAGACGGAAAAGAGCCAGGGGTGGCCACACCACTTGCTGGCGCGGGCCAGGCCAGGCCGCGCCAGGGGGTGGTGTGGGCCCCCCAGGCACCCCCTCGGCCTCTCTCTTCGCCTATAAGGAGCCTTCTGACCTAAAAACTTCGAGGGGTTCGACGTTTTTCTAGAAGGAGTTCCACTCCACCGCCACCATCAGATTCCACGAAACAGCACTAGAAACTCCGATCTGGCACCCTACCGGGACAGGGAATTGGAGGAGATCATCGCCATCATCATCACCATCGCTTCTCCATCGACCATCCATGTTTCCCCCATCTATGAGTGAGTAATCCCCGTTGTAGGCCATTGGGGATGGTAGGGATTGGATGAGATCGTTCATGTAATGGCATCAGATTGTTAGGGCATGGTGCCTAGTATCTTCTATTAGTGCTTTATGACTTTGTTACGACTTGTTGTGCTTAATGCTTGTCACTAGGGCCCGAGTGCCATGATTTCAGATCTGAACATGTTATTGATTCATTATGATAGTATTGTTTTTGGTCTTATCTGCAAGTTGTATACACACGTTGATGTCCGGAACCAATGGCCCCGAAGTGACAGAAATCGGGATAACCAGAGGGAATGGCTTTGATGTGAGGATCACATGTGTTCACAGAGTGTTAATGCTTTTCTCTGGTGCTCTATTAAAAGGAGCACCTTAATTGCCAGTAGTTCCCTAGAGGCCCTGCTGCAAACGGGCTGGCAGGACAAAAGATGTTGTGCAAGTTCTCATTGCGAGCACGTATGACTATATATGGAACACATGCCTAGGATTGTCTAGTACTTGGATGCTTTATCTTATTTATCTGCAATTGCCCTATGTTCTGATTGCTATGTGAATTGTCTTGTTCATGCAACGCTCGTCCATCCATCCATATGCCTACCGCACTCGAATCCCACGGTTTACTGCTATAGTTACTGTTGTCTTTACTTTACTACTGTTGTTACTTTACTATTCCTACAACAAAACTGTTGCTACTGATAAATTGCTGTGAGCAAGATTGTTTCCAGGTGTAGCTGAATTGACAACTCAGTTGTTAAGGCTTATAAATATTTTTTGGCTCCCCTTGTGTCGAATCAATAAATTGGGTTTCACTTTCCTCGAAAATACTGCGATACACCCCCTATACTTGTGGGTCATCAAGACTATTTTATGGCGCCGTTGCCGGGGAGAATAGCTTTATTTATCAAGTCCACTTGGATTCACTATTTTTCAAGCTAAGTTAATTTTTGCCTTGTTTTCTTTTTTCTTCATCAAAAATACAAAAAAAGTAGTTCCTACTCTAATTGTTATTTTCGTTGGTCTGTTATTGTCTTGCTTTATCATGCTTGTTGTCAATGGGTTGGTTTCTTTGAAACTGAAGCTTATTGGCAAGGTGGGTTCACGGAAGATCAAAAATACTATTATAAGTAACACTGCTTGTCACAAAAAGGGAAACACTTATGGGAACAAATTGATAACTTGTATACCATTGCTAGAAACGTGTGCTCTACTTATAATGTTACTTATTGCTTGGATAAATCTTGTTGCTGTAGGAGGTACAAACACCTTCCTTTTAAATGTGAGTATAATGATAATGTCACCATATCTTCTTATGTTAAAGGGAATTATGATTTTTATGATGTGGAATAAATTGAGGAATTTATTGCTTGGAAGGGTGCTTTTGAACTTGCTAGTTTGCTTGAAAATATTGATGATTCAGCTTATAAGTATGAGGTTTATGGTATACTTAAATTTTGCTTTGATAATTACAAGGAAGAAAATGGCTATATTCTTGAACATATGAATAGATGCTTTCCACAAATGGAAGAGACTAATGCCTTGTAGGATCCTATGGAAGAAGATATTGATGAACCTGAAATCTCATTAGATGAAAAAGAGGAGGAGAGTGATGAACAAAAGGAGGAAGAATGGATTATCTACCCATGCCTACCTTCTAATGAGAGTAACACTTTATCCCTTAGATTATTTGATTGTCCTCCATGCTTACTAAAGGAGGATGAATGTTATGTTCCTGAGGATTCTTTTGAAAATGTTTATAATAAAGCTCTAGTGCTTGTAGATCATGAAGAGCATGCTTTATGTGATAGTTATATTGTTGAGTTTATTCATGAGGCTACTGAGAATTATGATGAGAGAGGAAAATATGGTTGTAGAAGTTTTCATGGTATTGAAACACCTCTCTATGTGCTGAAAGCTTTGAAGTTACTCTTGTTTTATCTTCCTATGCCTGTCATTTTGTTCTTCGTGAATTTATTTGCATACATGATTCCTATGCATAGGAAGTAGATTAGAATTAAATATGTTTTGAATTTGCTTCTTGATGCTCTCTTTTACTTCAACTCTTATTTCTTATGAGAGCATCCTCTCAAACATTTATGCCTGAAGATGATAATATGTCTATTATGCTTGGGAGACCTTTTCTTAATACTGTAGGAGTTGTTATTAATTGTAATCAAGGGAAGGTGACCTTAAATGTTAATGACAAGGAACATAGTATCTATTTCCCCAAGAAGATTGATAGGACTTATGGTTTTGAATTCAATTGAACATGTTGAAGGCATTCAAGTTGGAGAAATATATTGTCCCATACCAAGAGAAAAATTTGAAACTATTATGATTGGGACCATTTCTATCAAGGTTGAGGTAACATAATCATTAGTGGAATACAAAGTTTCGTCTCATATGAAATTGTTTTGGTAACAAGACCTGATCAACCTTGTTAACAAAAGGATTTCATTGAACAAAACAATGTTTTCACCATGATTATCTCCGCTTACTTCTATTCTATCCATTTCAGTTTTTGCTTATGCCTAACTTAAATGCGTTAAAGAAAAGTACTTTTTGGGAGATAACCCAAAAGTTTTAGATGAGTCTTGGAAGTTATTACCTCAGTAATAACCGCTCCTTATACTTTTTATTTGTTTTCTATGCCAAGAGTAACCTCTAATGAGAGAGAAGTAATGATTGGGAAAGTTGCTGTCCCGAAACAAATTTTTGTGCTTCACCGTAAAAATTCGTGTAAAATCTCTATACGTCCTTTTGAGGCGTGAATTTTTGTGCTTCTACCCAGGTTTTTATCTAACTTTCATTAGTTCAACACTTTCTGATTTGAGCAACATAAGGTCTTCGAAAAATTCGTCTTTACCTGCTGGTCTGTTTTGACAGATTTCTGCCATTTTCTGCATTTGCTTCTTGTTGGTTCCTTTTTTAGTTCTTTTGGGTAATTGAGCTTTTTAAGGGAAGTGCTACAGTAGCTAGTGTTCTAATGAAAGTTTATTTGGTGTTAGAGCTGAACCTTAAGACTTATTTATCTTGAATGAACTAATGTTGCTAATAAAGATTGTGTGAAGTTTTTTATGAAGGAAAATTTTCAGGTGTATGGAAGGAATGAGTAATGAGATGAAGGATGGACTAAAGCTCAAGCTTGGGGATGCCATGCGTGTCACCCCAAGAAATATCCAAGAGGTACAAGCGTCAAAGCTTGGGGATGCCCAGGGCATCCCCTTCTTCATCAATAAAAATCCCAGGTTTCTTCCAAACACTTCATTTTTTATTGTTTCATGCACAGTTGTGTTGTTCTTGGAGTGTCTTCTTTTTCGTTTTTGTTTTGGTTTTTCGTTTGCTTTATTTTCTTAGTTTGCTGAATAAATTGGTTGGACCTCCTCTTTCATACATTGGTGTTCGAATAGTCTGGTTTGGATTGGAAAAGAGTAGGAAAGCTCATGCTTAAGTGGTAAAGAGAGCTTGTTTTTGATTGTGGCCTATGCTTTGTCATGCCATGCTTGATATTGTTTTGGCTTTATGCTTAGTATTATTTGTTGTAGCATGACTTGTTATAAACAATTGATATTGCTTAATGTGCCTTGGATGAATCATGCGTTGTTTTAGCATAATATAGTGGTATTCTCCTTTGATGCTTTATTTGGGTTGACTTGGCACATGCTCACACCATGTTATGACTATCTCAAGTCAGCATAGCCTTTATGATCCTTTAGTTTTCAACTTGTAGTATCGCTTTATGATTTGATCAATGATGTTTTGTCGCTCTGCCTCATTATGGCCATTATTGCTCTCTCGTTTGTCGCTCCCTTACTATTGCTAGCCTTCACTTACACTGAGTGTTTTACTCATGTTTCCAACTCCCTTAAACCAAATATTGCCAAAGTGTCCACCATACCTACCTATTAGCATCATTTGCTACTTCCGTGCATATTCAATATGCCTTGTTTTCTTCCGAATAAAATGTTTGCTTGTTATGAGAAAGTTAGTTAGTAAAGCTCTCACAAACTTGATGGCACACTTTATTTCCTACACTTAATAAACCTGAACCATTGTGAACTCTCCATGAAAGTTATATGCTTGCAAATTATAGGCTGGGGATTAGCAGAACCGTGTTGTCACGGGGAACGCTTTCAACACTTGTAAATATATACCCAGTTGATACCTTGCTCTTTTGTTTGTGGATGTCGTCGGTGTGAAATAAAAGGGGAGCTTGTAAGTCCATGGAGTTATGTACGTGTGTTAGAGAAACGCCTAGGCCGCTGGTCTAATCCATGCTGACATGGTGGAAACCTGCAGCGTAACCATAATGATATCTATGAAGCATTCTTCTTATAAAAAAAGAGAGAGATAGCTATTGAGAAAAAGAAAAAAAGAGATTTATGAAAAGAGGAAAGAGAGAAAAAAGCACCATTTTCCCATGGTAAATAAGAAGATTGCTGAGATACTCATTGTCTTCTTGCCTTGTCATTTTGATATGGGGATTCTTCCGTATCATTGGGCAAGGGGTACCCCGTTGGCGGTTCTCAATGATACGCACATACTTACGATGACAAGAACTTACCGGTAACTAAAGTTGAGTAGCATGAGGAGCGGCCCTCATACTCAAGGGACTTGGGATTTTCATTTTATAGTCTGTCAAGCATATAACTCAGATTGGACCTCACTTGCACCTTAACCACATTAAAGATGCTTATGATAGGGGCAATGAGAGCTCAAAGCTAATGAGTACCATACTTTCAGCATTTGGAAGCCTTTCAAATTATTCAAAACCTTTTTCTTTACTTGTTGAGTCTCCACACATTCTCTGAGCACCTTCTTGAGAGCATAGTTGTCATTTTTTGTGTTTGTTCCATTACTTGATTATCTGTGTTATGACTGTGTGCTTGTATCCTTGATATCTTTACTTCTAGTCATCACTTGAACTTCAGAGGTGCCTTGATATTCATAATCAAAGGCAAGCAAGATACCACTCTATCATACCTTTTTATGAGCATTGTAATGTTGCTTACGTCTATACTTCATGCTACTTATTATTTTTGATTTGGAATCTCTTCATAGCTTGCAATGACTATTAAGTAGCCTTGGTTGCATACTCTTCATTATGAATTTTCTAAATAGTTGATCACATTGGTGATAATATTTACATCATATGAAGCAAATGTGTTTGTGAAAGTTCTTTTATCGCACTCAGTTTTCAACTGAATTACTTGAGGACAAGAAATAAGCTAAGCTTGGGGGGAGTTGATATGTCCAAAACATATCTTCTTTTCCCAACACTTTTCTACTGTTTCTCCTCTAAACTTGTGTGATTTGGATGCAACTAATGCGGACTAACGTTGTTTTTAGCAGAATTGCCTTGGTGTCTACTTTTTGTGTAGAAAACCAACTATCAGGAAAAATCTGGGAAAATATGCCAAAAATCCTATTTCACCCGAAGACTCCAGGAGCCAGAATATGAGACGGAGAAGAGCCAGAATATGAGACGGAGAAGAAACAGCACCAGAAACTCCGTTCTGGCACCCTGCCAGGACGGGGAATTGGAGGAGATTGTCGCCATCATCATCACCATCATTTCTCCATCGACCATCCATGTTTCCCCCATCTATGAGTGAGTAATCCCCAAATGTAGGCCATGGGGATGGTAGGGATTGGATGAGATCGTTCATGTAATGGCATCAGATTGTTAGGGCATGGTGCCTAGTATCTTCTATTAGTGCTTTATGACTTTGTTGCGACTTGTTGTGCTTAATGCTTGTCACTAGGGCCCGAATGCCATGATTTCAGATCTGAACATGTTATTGATTCATTATGGTAGTATTGTTCTTAGTCTTATATGCAAGTTGTATACACAAGTTGATGTCCGGAACCAATGGCCCCGAAGTGACAGAAATCGGGATAATCGGAGGGAATGGCTTTGATGTGAGGATCACATGTGTTCACGGAGTGTTAATGCTTTGCTCTGGTGCTCTATTAAAAGGAGCACCTTAACTGCCAGTAGTTCCCTAGAGACCCCGCTACAAACGGGCTGGCAGGACAAAAGATGTTGTGCAAGTTCTCATTGCGAGTACGTATGACTATATATGGAACACATGCCTAGGATTGTCTAGTACTTGGATGCTTTATCTTATTTATCTGCAATTGCCCTATGTTCTGATTGCTATGTGAATTGCCTTGTCCATGCAACGCCCGTCCATCCATCCCTATTCCTACCGCACTCGAATCCCACTGTTTACTGCTATAGTTACTTCTTTCTTTACTTTACTACTGCTATTACTTTACTATTCCTACTACAAAACTGTTGCTACTGATAAACTGCTGTGAGCAAGATTGTTTCTAGGTGTAGCTGAATCGACAACTCAGTTGTTAAGGCTTATAAATATTCTTTGGCTCCCCTTGTGTCGAATCAATAAATTGGGTTTCACTTCCCTCGAAAATACTGCGATACACCCCCTATACTTGTGGGTCATCATGGATCCATATTTGGTTTGTGACAATAACACACATGAGGTGACTCTAGGGATCCATATGTGGTTTGTGAAAAGAAGACACATGCAGTGAACACTGGTGGATCCATATGTGGTTTGTGAAAATAACACACATCCAATGACTAGTGGATCCACATGTTGTTTGTGAAAAGAACACACATGCAATGACTCTAGTTGTTGTTAATGAAAATAACACACATGCAATGAAACTTGTGGATCCATATGTGGTTTGTGAAAAGAACAGAGATCAAGTGACTCTAGTTGTGGTTTATTAAAAGAACACACATGCAATAACACTTGTGGTTCCATGTGGTTTGTGAAAATAACACACATGCAATGACACTAGGGGATCCATATGTGGTTTGTGAAAAGAACAGAGATCGAGTGACTCTAGCTATGGTTTGTGAAAATAACACACATTTCAATGACACTGGTGGATCCATATGTGGTTTGTGAAAAGAACACACATTTCAATGACTCTGGTGGATCCATATGTGGTTTGTGAGAAGAACACACATGCAAAGACTCTAGCTGTGGTTAATGAAAGGAACAGAGATGCAATGACTCTAGCTATGGTTTATTGAAAGAACACACATGCAACGACTCTGGTGGATCCAGTTGTGGTTTGTGAAAATAACACACAAGCAGTGACACTGGGGATCCATATGTGGTTTGTGAGAAGAAAAAACATTACAATGACACCGGTGGAAGCATATGTGGTTTGTGAAAAGAACAGACATGCAATGAACTCTGATGGATGCATATGTGGTTTGTGAGAAGAACAGACATGCAATGAAATCTTGTGGATCCATATGTGGTTTGTGAAAAGAACATAGATCTAGTGACTCTAGCTATGGTTTATTAAAAGAACGCACATGCAATGACACTAGGGGATCCATATGTGGTTTGTGAAAAGAACACACATGAAGTGAACACTGGTGGATCCATATGTGGTTTGTGAAAAGAACACACATGCAATGAATTCTAGTGTATCCATATGTGGTTTGTGAAAATAACAGACATGTAATGACTTTAGCTATGGTTAATGAAAAGAACAGAGATGCAATGACTCTAGCTATGGTTTATTGAATGAACACACATGCAATGACTCTAGTGGATCCATATGTGGTTTGTGAAAACAACACACATTCAATGACACTGCTGGATCCATATGTGGTTCATGAAAAGAACACACATGCAATGACACTGGTGGATCCACATGTAGTTTGTAAAAATAACACACATGCAATGGACACTATGGATCCTTATGTGGTTTGTGACAATAACACATATGTAGTGACTCTAGGGGATCCACATGTGGTTTGTGGCCAAGAACACACATACAATGAAACTGGTGGATCCATATGTGGTTTGTGAAAATAACACACATGCAATGACTCTAGTGGATCCACATGTGGTTTGTGAAAAACACACACATGCAATGACTCTAGTTGTTGTTAATGAAAAGAACACATATGCAATGAAACTGGTGGATCCATATGTGGTTTGTGAAAAGAACAGAGATACAGTGACTCTATCTATGGTTTATTAAAAGAACACACATGCAATAATACTAGTGGTTCCATGTGGTTTGTGAAAATAACACACATGCAATGAGTCTAGTGGATCCATATGTGGTCTGTGAAAATAACACACATGCAATGAGTCTAGTTGTGGTTTGTGAAAAGAACACACATGCAATGACTCTAGATTTGGTTTATGAGAAGAACACACATGCAATGACACTGGTGGATCCATATGTGGTTTGTGAAAATAACACACATGAAATGACTCTAGCTGTTGTTAATGAAAAGAACACACATGCAATGAAACTGGCAGATCCATATGTGGTTTCTACAAAGAACAAAGATCTAGTGACTCTATCTGTCGTTTATTAAAAGAACACACATGCAATAACACTTGTGGTTCCATGTGGTTTGTGAAAAGAACACACATGCAATGACTCTGGTGGATCCATATGTGGTTTGCGAAAATAACACACATGGAATGACTCTAGCTATGGTGTGTGAAAAGAACACACATGCAATGACTCTAGATGTGGTTTATGAGAAGAACACACATGCAATGACACTGGTGGATCCATATGTGGTTTGTGAAAAGAACAAACATGAAGTGAACACTGGTGGATCCATATGTTGTATGTGAAAAGAGCACACATGCAATAAACTCTGGTGGATCCATATGTGGTTTGTGAAGAGAACAGACATGCAATGACTCTAGCTATGGTTAATGAAAAGAAAACACATGCAATGAAACTGGTGGATCCATATGTGGTTTGTGAGAAGAAAAAACATGTAGTGAACTCTTGTGGATCCATATGTGGTTTGTGAAAAGAACACACATGCAATGACTCTAGCCGTGGTTGATGAAAAGAACAAACATGCAATGACACTAGGGGATCCATATGTGGTTTGTGAAAAGAACACACATGCAGTGAACACTTCTGGATCCATATGTGCTTTGTGAAAAGAACACACATCCAGTGACAGTCGTGAATCCACATGTGGTTTGTGAAAAGAACACACATGCAATGACTCTAGCTGTTGTTAATAAAAAGAACACACATGCAATGAAACTGGCGATCCATATGTGGTTTGTAAAAAGAACAGAGATCCAGTGAATCTAGCTATGGTTTAATAAAAGAACACACATGCAATAACACTGGTGGTTCCATGTGGTTTGTGAAAAGAACACACATGCAATGACTCTGGTGGATCCATATGTGGTTTGTGAAAAGAACACACAATCAATCACTCTAGATGTGGTTAATGAAAAGAACAGAGATGCAATGACTCTAGTTGTGCTTTATTGAAAGAACACACATGAAATGACTCTTGTGCATCCATATGTGGTTTGTGAAAAAGAACAAACATTCAATGACACTGGTGGATCCATATGTGGTTCACGAAAATAACACACATGCAATGACACTTGTGGATCCACATGTGGTTTGTGAAAAGAACACACATGCAATGGACACCGGTGGATCCATATGTGGTTTGTGACAATAACACACATGCAGTTACTCTAGGGGATCCATATGTGGTTTGTGAAAAGAACACACATGAAGTGACACTGGTGGATCCACATGTGGTTTGTGAAAAGTAGACACATGCAATGACTCTAGCTGTTGGTAATAAAAAGAACACACATGCAATGAAATTAGTGATCCATATGTGGTTTGTAAGAAGAACAAAGATCCAGTGACTCTAGCTATGGTTTATTAAAAGAACACACATGCAATAACACTGGTGGTTCCATGTGGTTTGTGAAAAGAACAAACATGCAATGACTCTGGTGGATCCATATGTGGTTTGTGAAAAGAACAAACAGTCAATCACTCTAGCTGTGGTTAATGAAAAGAACAGAGATGCAATGGCTCTAGTTGTGGATTATTGAAAGAACACACATGAAATGACTCTGGTGGATCCATACGTGGTTTGTGAAAAAGAACACACATTCAATGACACTGGTGGATCCATATGTGGTTCATGAAAAGAACAAACATGCAATGACACTGGTGGATCCACATGTTGTTTGTGAAAAGAACACACATGCAATGGACACTGGTGGATCCATATGTGGTTTGTGACAATAACACACATGCAGTGACTCTAGGGGATCCATATGTGGTTTGTGAAAAGAACACACATGAAGTGACACTGGTGGATCCACATGTGGTTTGTGAAAAGTAGACACATGCAATGACTCTAGCTGTTGGTAATAAAAAGAACACACATGCAATGAAATTAGTGATCCATATGTGGTTTGTAAGAAGAACAAAGATCCAGTGACTCTAGCTATGGTTTATTAAAAGAACACACATGCAATAACACTGGTGGTTCCATGTGGTTTGTGAAAAGAACAAACATGCAATGACTCTGGTGGATCCATATGTGGTTTGTGAAAAGAACAAACAGTCAATCACTCTAGCTGTGGTTAATGAAAAGAACAGAGATGCAATGGCTCTAGTTGTGGATTATTGAAAGAACACACATGAAATGACTCTGGTGGATCCATACGTGGTTTGTGAAAAAGAACACACATTCAATGACACTGGTGGATCCATATGTGGTTCATGAAAAGAACAAACATGCAATGACACTGGTGGATCCACATGTTGTTTGTGAAAAGAACACACATGCAATGGACACTAGTGGATCCATATGTGGTTTGTGACAATAACACACATGCAGTGACTCTACGGGATTCATATGTGGTTTGTGAAAAGAACACACATGCAGTGACACTGGTGGATCCACATGTGGTTTGTGAAAAGAACACACATGCAATGACTCTAGCTAGTGTTAATAAAAAGAACACACATGCAATGAAACTGGCGATCCATATGTGGTTTGTAAAAAGAACAGAGATGCAGTGACTCTAGCTATGGTTTATTAAAAGAACACACATGCAATAACACTGGTGGTTCCATGTGGTTTGTGAAAGGAACACACATGCAATGACTCTGGTGGATCCATATGTGGTTTGTGAAAAGAACACACAGTAAATCACCCTAGCTGTGGTTAATGAAAAGAACAGAGATGCAATGACTCTAGCTCTGGTTTATTGAAAGAACACACATGAAATGACTCTGGTGGATCCATATGTGGTTTGTGAAAAGAACACACATTCGATGACACTGGTGGATCCATATGTGGTTCATGAAAAGAACACACATGCAATGAAACTGGTGGATCCACATGTGGTTTGTCAAAAGAACACACATGCAATGGACACCGATGGATCCATATGTGGTTTGTGACAATAACACACATACAGTGACTCTAGGGGATCTATATGTGGTTTGTGAAAAGAACACACATGCAGTGAACACTAGTGGATCCATATGTGGTTTGTGAAAAGAACATACATGCAATGACTAGTGGATCCACATGTGGTTTGTGAAATGAACACACATGCAATGACTCTAGTTGTTGTTAATGAAAAGAACACACATGCAATGAAACTGGTGGATCCATATGTGGTTTGTGAAAAGAACAGAGATCCAGTGACTCTAGTTGTGGTTTATTAAAAGAACACACATGCAATAACACTTGTGGTTCCATGTGGTTGTGAAAAGAACACACATACAATGACACTAGGGGATCCAAATGTGGTTAATGAAAACAACGGACATGCAATGAACTCTGGTGGATCCATATGTGGTTCCTGGAAAGAACACACATGCAGTGACACTGGTCCATCCATATGTGGTTTATGAAAAGAAAACATATGCAATGACTCTGTTGGATCCATATGTGGTTTGTGAAAAGAACACACATGCAATGACACTAGTGGATCCATGTGGTTTGTGAAAATAATAGACATGCAATGAAGTCTGGTGGATCCATATGTGGTTTGTGAAAATAACACACATGCAATGACACTGGTGGATCCATGTGGTTTATGACAATAGCACACATCCAGTGACTCTAGCAGTGGTTTATTAAAAGAACACACATGCAATTACATTAGTGGATACATGTAGTTTATGAAAATAATAGACATGCAATGAACTCTGGTGGATCCATATGTGGTTTATGAACAGAATAGACATGCAATGACACTGGTGGATCCATGTGTGGTTCATGAAAAGAACACACATGCAATGACTCTGGTGGATCCACATGTGGTTTGTGAAAAGTACACGCATGTAATGACTCTAGCTGTTGTTAATGAAAACACATGCAATGACACAGGCGATCCATATGTGGTTTGTGAAAAGAACAGAGATCCAGTGACTCGAGCTATGGTTTGTGAAAATAACACACATTTCAATGACACTGGTGGATCCATATGTGGTTTGTGAAAAGAACACACATTTCAATGACTTTGGTGGATGCATATGTGGTTTGTGAGAAGAACACACATGCAATGACCTTAGCTGTGGTTAATGAAATGAAGAGAGATGCAATGACTCTAGTTGTGGTTTATTGAAAGAACACACATTTAATGACTCTGGTGGATCCAGTAGTGGTTTGTGAAAAGAACACACATGCAATGACATTGGTGGATCCATGTGGTTTGTGAAAATAATAGACATGCAATAACCTCTAGTGAATCCATATGTGGTTTGTGAGAAGAACATACATGAAATGACACTGGTGGATCCATATGTGGTTTCTGAAAAGAACAGACATGCAATGACTCTAGCTGTGGTTAATGAAAAGAACAGACATGAAAAGACTCTGGTGGATCCACATGTGGTTTGTGAAAAGAACACACATGCAATGACATTGGTGGATCCATGTGGTTTGTGAAAATAACAAACATGTAATGAACTCTGGTGGATCCACATGTGGTTTGTGAAAACAACACACATGCAATGCCACTAGTAGATCCATGTGGTTTATGACAATAACATAGATCCAGTGACTCTAGCTGTGGTTAATGATAAGAACACACATGCAATGACACTAGGGCATCCATATGTGGTTTGTGAAAAGAACAGACATGCAGTGACACTGGGGATCCATATGTGGTTTGTGAAAAGAACACACATGCAATGACTCTGGTGGATCCATATGTGGTTCCTGAAAAGAAGACACATTCAATGACACTGTTAGATCCATATGTGGTTCATGAAAATAACACACATGCAATGACTCTGGTGGATCCACATGTGGTTCGTGAGAAGAACACACATGCAATGATATTGGTGGGTCCATGTGGTTTGTGAAAATAACAGACATGGAATGAACTCTGGTGGATCCATATGTGGTTTGTGAAAAGAACACACATGCAATGACACTGGTGGATCCATGTGGTTTATGATAATAACACACAACCAGTGACTCTAGATGTGGTTTATTAAAAGAACATAGATGCAATAACATTGGTGGATCCATGTGGTTTATGAAAATACCAGACATGCAATGAACTCTGGTGGATCCGTATGTGGTTTATGAAGACAACAAACATACAATAACATTGTTGGATCCATATGTGGTTCATGAATAGAACACACATGCAATGACTCTGGTGGATCCACATGTGGTTTGTGAAAATAACACACATGCAATGACTCTAGCTATTGTTAATGAAAAGAACACACATGCAATGACACTAGGGGATCTATATGTGGTTTGTGAAAAGAACAGAGATCCAGTGACTCTAGCTGTGGTTTGTGAAAATAACACACATTTCAATGACACTGGTGGATCCATATGTTGTTTGTGAAAAGAACACACATTTCAATGGCTCTGGTGGATCCATGTGTGGTTTGTGAGATGAACACACATGCAATGACTCTAGCTGTGGTTAATTAAAAGAACAGAGATGCAATGGCTCTAGATGTGGTTTATTGAAAGAACCCACATGCAATGACTCATGTGGATCCATATATGGTTTGTGAAAAGAACACACATTGAATCACATTGGTGGATCCATATGTGGTTCATGAAAAGAACACATATGCAATGACACTGGTGGATCAACATGTGGTTTATGAAAAGAACACACATGCAATGACACTGGTGGATCCATGTGGTTTATGATAATAACACACATGTAATGAACTCTAGCGGATCCATGTGGTTTATGAGAAGAACACACATCCAATGAACTCTAGTGGATCTATCTTGGCATAATTTGATGTATGCCACGATGTATTTCATTGTACAAGACACTCGCTTTCCATTTTTATAGTACTCCATTTTGCCCTTGGTTTTTTGATACTACTCAGGTTTGCCCCCCCCCCTCTCTCTTTCGTAGAAGCCCAAACCTGTGCTCACTATGTCTGCTACGCCCTGATTGGTTTTCACAGTTGTCACGCGGATCGTGCGCACCAACCTTTAATTCTGTGTGATCCAACGAGGATCATTGCACACATCGTGCCCTTCATAGTACGGCGTGAGACAGCACAGACGCCTCCCTCAACAAGACTTCTACAAGAAGGAACACAAAGCCGTCCATGGAAAAAGTCGTCGACTGGTCATGTCATGTTTAATCATGTCTGAAAAGCCTACTACTGCTACTACTACCCCATAACACATGCATCATCGAGTGCACGGTCATTGAGGGGCAGCTGCAATTTATTGCCACTTGATTTTAATAAGACATATCCCATTTTTACACAGCGGCTCTCAATCTCACTTCTAATTGGGCCCCACCGTAAGAAACTTCCAGGCGCTAGCCGGAGGCCGAAGAGCTAAGCTTGACGAGACCTAACGTCTCCGCCTTCATCGAGTCACTCGCAGTCATCAACACATCCCTCTACCCGATCTAGCACAACCCCACAAATCTTGTCGTACAGCCACCTACCTTCCCCTCTACATTTCCCCTTTAATTATCGCCAATTTTGGCCATTTCAAACTTCGTACATAGAAATTGTGTATGTGCCCTTTGCATGCGGCTCGATACATAACTGACATGCATGGCCCGGGAAAAAAAGTCACGTACCAGGCGTGTGTCGTGGTGCACGGTGCAGTAGCATGCGCGGCGCGCCACACGGTGGTGCAACGAAACGTGCCTTGCTTCCATTCACCTTAACTATAGAGCCCCTCTCCGCACACCCACTCTCACTCTCGCTCACTCTCCTCAAGCAACCCTCTCCACTGTCCCACCAGCATCTGCAAACTCTCGAGAAAACCCTGTCCACGCCAGTGATGGCGGAGGAGGATACGGTGGCCATCGTCGCCTCCAAGGCCATCGGCCAGGAGGCCCCCATCTCCATCCCGGTCCCCCTTGACGCGTTGAAAGCAGCCACCGTCCCTGTCCAGGCCCCCGTCCTCGCTACCGACGTAGCCACCGGCGAGGAGCCCCCCGCCAGTCATAAGCAGATCCAACTCTTCTGGGACCCCTACGATCCAGAGGAGTGCATCACTCCGGTGAACCCCTACGACACCGGCATCGACGACCCATGGTCGGAGGTAACTAGGGTTTGCACCCCGTCCCTGGTTCTTCTCCCGTTCCCATCGTTGGATGCTAGATCTTGGTTTATTAGGATTCGCTTGTTTGCATTTCGGTTGCTCGATCTTCTTACATGATCTAATCCTCCCTTTTCCTTTTCTTCCAATAGGTTTACGGCAGCGATGTCTGCAGCGATGACGAGTCCAGGCACACCAAGACTCGTCAGGAGCTGAGGAGGCTGCAGGCCGGCCAGTATGACGCCTTCTTCACTGGCGGCGTCTACAGTTGCCCCTTCTGCAGGACGAGTCTCGCCGGCACCGACTTTAACTGCGTCGTGATGCATGTAGAGGGCCCGAGCTCCGGCACCCCCAAATTCGGCCAGACCATGAACGTCAACGCCTACATCATTGAACACCAGGCTCTCGGTATTCACCTCCGAAACCTCTAGCGGGTGGCCATCGAAGAGGGTCGCATGCCTCGAATCAAGCCCAATGCCCCCAAGATCAAGGGACTAGGCAGCAAGAAGTGGAGGAAGCGCTAGAGGGAGGAGCCGCAGGCGCAGGCGCATGCAACGAGGGGTTGAACGTGTCTGCTGCTGCTTCTAAGCAACTTCTTTTGATTTTCTATATTTTGCTTGTATCCTATTTCTGCACACAAGGAAGGGGTTGAATGTATCGAACCTCGTTAAGCAACCTACTTTCTATCGCTATATCCTATTTAGCCGCGCACAGCTATATCTACATTTGTTTTATTTTCTGAATGAATGTATTCTTCCTGGGGTGATTTGCTGCTCTAGATTTGCTACTAGATCGGAGGAAAAAAGAGGTCCAAAAGGGAACGATTATCGAAGAGAGAAGGTTCTCTAGATTTGCTACCAATTTGGGAAAAATGAAACATATATGTTTAGCGAGAGAGGAAAAAGGTACTCTTTCAAACTGCCAGTTAACGAGCTACCATCTTGACAAGCTACCCGACACATACAGAAACATAACACAAAGAAGTAAAATTTATTTTACTACTCTCACTTGAGGCGCTAGCCATATTTACAAGCTAACTGAGTTCCACAAAACAGAAACATAACACAAAGGAGTAAAATTTTATTCACTTCTCATCAGACCACTTTAGGCACTTGCCATTGTTCCAGGTGGATCTTACATTATTGGCACTCCACAGCTCACGAAATGCAATTTCATCCCACCTGGGATCTGACTTGGCTTCCCTATCTTCAGCATCCTGCGACACAATTAGAGGTGCATCACAGGCCTGATTGTTGCCGCTAGAAGATGATGCCTCTTTGTTTGCTGCTTCAGCTGTAGCCTCTCTGTCAGCTGCTTCTGCTTCAGCTGCAAGCTCTCTATCAGCTGCTTCTGTAGCCTCTCTGTCAGCTGCTTCAGATGCAGCCATTTTCTTTGCATATGCAGCTTCAAACTCAGCTATTCTACATTTTCTACAAAGGGCTCCCCTAAGCTCGTCTTCCCTCTTGCAAATAGGGAAAACACGAGGTAACGTAGAAAGAAATGGATCTTCTTGTACAACTGGTTGGTCACGTAAGCATCTATGGCTGCATACTTCAGGTTTATATCAGACAATGACCACTCCTCCTAGAAATCGTGCCTATCTGTAGGGAAATCTACCTTCATTTTGTCGTACGACTCATCGAGGATTCTACTTGCGAGTGATGCCATCCCATCCTTCCTCGAGCCCCCTATGATCTTGACAAGACGCTGAATATCGATCCAGTTGTGCACAGGAATTGTAATTCCCTCTTGATGAAATTTCCAAAAATCTGTTGTATTATCCATAGTGTAGAAAAAAATTCCTTTTTCTACAAGGAACTAGCACAGCACCGGACAATTCCTGTCAGTCCTGAAAGTATGTAGTTTGTCATCACCAAAATTTGTAACTACAAATATTTTGTCAATGCAAGATCATCATCTGAATATAATTTTAAAAAGTTTAGTAAATGCAAGGTCAAGACTCTCAACATTGTCTTGTCAAAATTTATTTGGTCCTAAATAAAATTCAGTAGTTGCAAGATGAGCAAATGGATAAAGAACAAGAGGAGAAAACCTTAAAAGCTGTTAACTACAGAGAGCAGATCTATGATGGCTCAGTATTGATGTAGCGCTCGTTGGGGAACCCCAAGAGGAAGGTATGATGAGCACAGCAGCAAGTTTCCCTCAGTTATGAAACCAAGGTTTAATCGAACCAGTAGGAGCAAGGAAACACCCCAAAGGTGTTGCTAGCTGAGCCTTGGCAGGGCGCACTACCGGTGCTAGTAGCAACATGGAGACTTGCACAACACAACCATAGAGCTTTGTCCCCAACTTGCGATGAGGTTGTCAATCTCACCGGTTTTTCTGAAAACAAAGGATTAAACGTATCAAATGGAAGGAAGTAATAGTTTGCATAAAGTAAACAGTTTGTAGATTGTATGTAAAAGAAAGGACCGGGATCCATAGTTCACTAGAGGTGGCTCTCCTTAAGATAGATAACATGCTGGGTGAACAAATTACAGTGGGGTAATTGACAAACATCAAGAAAGCAATGCATGCATATACTAATCATCTTGACTCCTTTGAGATTCGATTGGGCATTACAACATTATACATAGACCGCCATCCAACTGCATCTATGACTAATAATCCACCTTCAGGTTATCATCCGAACCCCCAGTAGTATTAAGTTGCAAGCAACAGATTATTGCTTTACGAACTACGTATAAAGTAAACAATACGATTGTTCTGTGAACAAAGGATTGTTGTTTTCTCCCAAGAAATCATATAAAAAGTACTCCAAAGTGTGGACAAAACACAAGAAAGTAGATAAAACCAAGCATGAAACATCAAAAATTATAGATACATTTGCAATGTATCAACATCCCCAAGCTTAACTCTTGCTCGTCCTCGAGTAGGTAAGTGATAAAAAGAAAGAATAATTTTTGAGGTGACATGCACCATCAAAGACTTGATCAAAGTATTTGTAAAACATTCACGGTTGGGATCATAGTACTTCAATCATAACATGAAAGACAAAGTTCTAGCAATAAGACAAAGAAACTATGATGCAACATGAAAAGGCACAAACAAAAGATTCATGAATAACAATGCTTTGCAAGACGTTTGTTTGTTTCACATAAAGAAAACATAGCATAATAGTATTCAGCTTGTCCTTCATAGAGTAGCAAATATAATTGCATAAGACACCTTCAAAGTTCATAAGAGTGACTAGATACAAATAGTTTAAAACAAGTAATATCTAGTTATGCATCAATCAACTTGTATGGGGACAATGCACATAGAACTAAGAATGGCCACTATGCTCTCAAAGTAGGTGCATAAAGATAGAAGGTGGAGACTCAATATAATGGTGGAAGAAAGGCCTTCATAGAAGGAAGTAGGGATTCAAGTCTCATAAAGAGCTTCCAAAAATTATGGTACTTATAGCTTTTAGCTCTCATTGCCCCTATCATAAGCATCTTTAAGGTGATTAAGGTTAAAGTGACACAACTAAGAGGATATGCTTCACAAGTTATAAATCGAAATCTCATGCCCCTTACTTATGAAGACCGAACCTCATGCTACTCAACTTTAGTCACGAGTAAGCTATTGTCATTGTAAGTACATATGTATCATTAAGAACCGCCAATGGGGTACCCCTTGCACATGATACAGGAGTTATCCCATAATCAAAATGACAAGGCAAGCAGACAATGACCATCTCAGTTATCTTTTTATTTGCTATTTGCACAGGTTTTTATTGAGGATGCTTCATAGAGTGCTCATTTTGGTGATGCTGCAAGTTTCCACCATGATTAGGCATGGCTTAGGCTAGCGGCCCAGGCGTTTCTCTAACACACATACAAACTCAATGATCTTACAAGTTCCACTTTTATTTCACACCACCGGGATCCATAAGCAAAAGAACATGGTATCAACGGGGTACAAAGTATAAGTGCAATGTTGAAAGCGTTCCCCATGATACATGGTTCTGCTAATTTCAACTTATAAAGCGCAAGCATATACGCAACAGAGAAGGACCCAATGGTTCAAGTTTATTAAATGCAGAAAGTAAAGTGTGCCATCAAGTTCGTGAGAGCTTTAATCACTAGTTTTCTCATAACAAGTTTTAAATTTGGAAGGTAAACAAAAGCATGAATATACTTGGAATAGCATAAGCTAGTAGGTAGGTATGGTGGAATCTTTGGAATAACTTGGTTTGGGGAGTTAGATGCATGAGTGGAACTCATACTTGGTTGTGGAGACTAGCAAAAGACTGGGAGCGACAAACTAAGAGAGCAATAATGGTCATAATCATGCAGAGCGACAAAACATCATTGATCAAAGCATAAAATGATACTACCAGTTGAAAACTAAAGGATCATAAAGGCTAAGGTGACTTTGGATAGTCATAACATGGTGTGAGCATGCGCCAAGTCAACCCAAATAAAACATCAAAGGAGAATACCACTATACTATGCTTTAATATGCTAAAACAACGCATGATTCATCCAAGGCACATTAAGAAATCTCAATTGTTTATAACAAGTCATGCTACAGCAAAGAATACTAAGCATAAAGCCAAAACAATATCAAGCATGGCATGACAAAGCATGGGCCACAGTCAAAAACAAGTTCTTTTTACCACTTAAGCATGAGCTTTCCTACTCTTTTCCAAACCAAACCAAAAATTTGAAAACCAATGTATGAAAGAGCGGGTCCAACCAATTTATTCACCAAAGTAAGCTAACAAAGCAAACGAAAAACCAAAGCGAAAACAAAAAAGTAGACACTCCAAGAACAACACAATTGTGCATGAAACAATAAAAATGAAGCGTTTGGAAGAAACCGGAGATTTTTATTGATGAAGAAGGGGATGCCTTGGGCATCCCCAAGATTTGTCGCTTGTACTTCTTGGCCATTTCTTGGGGTGTCATGCGTGGCATCCCCAAGCTTGAGCTTTAGTCCATCCTTCATCTCATTACTCATTCCTTTCATACACCTAAAAATTTTCCCTCATACAAAACTTCACACAATCTTTATTAGCAACATTAGTACACTCAAGATAAAAAGTCTTAAGGTTCAGTTCAAACACCAAGCAGTAAACAGTTTGTAGATTGTATGTAAAAGAAAGGACCGGGATCCATAGTTCACTAGAGGTGGCTCTCCTTAAGACAGATAACATGCTGGGTGAACAAATTATAGCGGGGCAATTAACAAACATCAAGAAAGCAATGCATGCATATACTAATCATCTTGACTCCTTTGAGACTTGATTGGGCATTACAACATTATACATAGACCGCCATCCAACTCCATCTATGACTAATAATCCACCTTCAGCTTATCATCCGAACCCCCTCTAGTATTATTTGCAAGCAACAGATTATTGCTTTACGAATTGCGTGTAAAGTAAACAATAGGATTGTTCTATGAACAAAGGATTGTTGTTTTCTCCCTAGTAGCAACAGCACATCTAGTACCTTAGAGATTTCTGTCACTTCCCTAGATTACCAGAGGCATGAACCCACTATCGAGCATAAATACTAACTCTTGGAGTTGCTAGCATCTACTTGGCCAAGATAGCTACTAACAACGGAAAGCATGCAAGATCACAAATAACAAAGACATGATAGAATCAATAATCAATCTGAAATAGCATCTCAATATCGATCGGATCCCCGCAAACACAACATGCAGAATTACAAATAGATGATCTTGATCACGAACGGAGCTCACAAGATCTAGACATGAAAGCACAAAGGAGGAGAACCAGCCATCTAGCTACTACATGGACCCGTAGTCCAGAGATGAACTACTCATGCATCACACCGGAGGCTTGCATGATGATGAAGAAGGCCTCCAGGGTGAATTCCCCTCTCTGGCAGGGTGCCGGTAAGAGCTTCAGATCCCTCCCGATCTAGGGATGGAGACGACGGCGGCTACACACTCTTTCGTCGATTTTTGATCGGGTCCTTAGGGTTTTCGTCCCGAAGGCATTTTATAGGCGGAAGGAGAGGCCGAGGGGGTGCTGGGGTTGGCCAGACCACCCCCTAGCGCAGGCCAAGCCTGGCCGTGCGGCCAGGTAGTGTGGCCGGCCCCCAGCCCTTCTCCGTCTCGTATTCTGGCATCTGATGTCTTCCGAAAAAATAGGCACTTTGGCTTTTGTCCCGTCCAATTCCGAGAATATTCATTTTCTGACTTTCCTAGAACCAAAAACAGCAGAAAACAGGCAGCTGAAACTGTGGCTCTTGTTAATAGGTTAGTCCAAGAAATCATATGAAAAGTACTCCAAAGTGTGGACAAAACACAAGAAAGTAGATAAAACCAAGCATGGAACATCAAAATTATAGATACATTTGCAATGTGCCAATCTACAAACCGGGAGAAGTGGTAGACGAGGACGTGTTTCCTCATGGACAGTTGAACGACGTCGACTTCACTCCCTTCATATGGGTCCTCCAGGGTGTAATCGAGGTCCAATCCCACAAACTTGTCCTCGTCTTTCTCAAGCCAACCCTCATACATCCTTAGGACTCGCACCACTATCTCCTCCTCGTTGGTGTAGACGATGTCTATCTTCTTATTTTCATGGGTAGTGAAGTTTGTCTCTAGAGTGTGACTACCTTCCATGGCGGCAAGGAGAAGACGGGACAAAGACTGATGACAGGAAGAAGAAGATTGGTTTCTGCGAGACAGGGGAATGGTGGAACCGTCAATGCGTTTCTAAGGTAGTGGTTAACCACGGGGACGGAAGTCCAAAGGAGAGACGCGTGGCGGTGGCCGTTCCAGCTTCTAAGTAAACAAAAAATAATTATAATGACGATATATGTGCCATGTTTTGTCACGTCAATACACTGGGCTGGTCGTGTTGTCCTATCCACTTTGCCAGCGCTGCAAGCCTACATGACAGCCACCATGCCTAAGAGATGGGAGCGACATAACGGCGAAAACTGACAGGAGGGCCCAACTTGATGGCCGTTAGCCTGATATTTTTTATTCAAATGTAAAGTTGAATTCATGCCAAAAAAGACCCTCTGAGTATTTGGCACGCCAACTATAGTCATCGCGGCTGACTACAGCCAACTTGGGTACCACGTTGCTTGGGTGCCTCAACTTTCGGGCCGCAAAATGATATTCTCCCCACACCCCCTGGTGGTGCCCCCAGGCCGTACCGCCACCAGGTGTAGCCGCGCTAGTGCACCACTTCGTATCCCCTCCAGACTCCGTATTGATTCGAGTAAAATATTGACTTTGGCTTTTGTCCCGTCCGATTTCGAGAATATTTCTTTACTAGCTTTTCTGAAACCAAAAACAGTAGAAAACAAGCAACTGGCACTGTGGCATCTTGTTAATAGGTTAGTTCCAAAAAATATATAAAATACCTCAATGTGTGAACAAAACATAAGAAAGTAGATATAAAACAAGCATGGAACATCCAAAATTATAGATACGTTTACGACGTATCAAGCATCCCCAAGCTTAACTCCTGCTCGTCCTCGAGTAGGTAAGTGATAAAAAGAATAATTTTTGAGGTGACATGCACCATCATAATCTTGATCAAGGTATTTGTTAAACATTGATAGCTGGGATCATAGTACTCTAACATAGACATGAAAGATACAGTTCTAACAATAAGACATAGTAACTATGTTGTAACATGAAAAGGTACAAACAAAAGATCATGAATAACAATGCTTTAAAAGACGTTTGTTTGTTTCACATATAGAAAACATAATAAGAGTGGTATTCAGCTTGTCCCTCATGGTACATCGAAACATAAATGCATAGGACACCTTCAAAGTTCATAAGGGTGACTAGATACAAATAATTTAAGGGCAAGCAATATCAAAGTTATGAATCAATCAACAAGTTTTGGGACAATGCACATTAAACTAAGAATGACCATTCTCTTAATAGGTGCATAAAGATAGAAAATGGAGACTCAACATAAATGTAAAAAAGAAAGGCCCTTCATAGAGGGAAGCAGGGATTCAAGTCTCATAAAGAGCTTCCAAAAATTATGGTACTTATTAGCTTTCATCTCTCATTGCCCCTATCATAAGCATCCTGAGGTGATTAAGCTTAAAGTGACACAAATATGTGGATATGCTTGACAAGTTATAAGTTGAAAATCGCATCCCCTTGCTTATGAGTACCGAACCTCATGCTACTCAACTTTAGTCACGAGTAAGTTCTTGTCATTGTAAGTACATGTGTATCATAGAGAACCGCCAACGGGGTACCCCTTGCCCCATGATACAGGAGCTATCCCATATCAAAATGACAAGGCAACAGACAATGAGCATCTCAGCAATCTTTTTATTTGCTATTTGCATAGGTTTTTACTGAGGATGCTTCACAGAAAGCTCACTATGGTTATGCTGCAAGTTTCCACCATGATTAGGCATGGCTTAGGCTAGCCGCCCAGGTGTTTCTATAACACATATACAAACTCCATGAGCTTACAAGCTCCCCTTTTATTTCACACCACCGAGATCCATAAACAAAAGAACATGATATCAACGGAATAATAAGTGCAATGTTGAAAGCGTTCCCCATGGTACATGGTTCTGCTAATTTACAACTTATAAAGCGCAAGCATATCCGCAACATAGATGGACACAATGGTTCAAGTTTATTAAGTGCAAGAAAGTAAAGTGTGCCATCAATTTTGTGAGAGCTTTAATCACTAATTTCACATGACAAGTTTAATTCGGAAGGTAGATAAAAACATGAATATACTTGGAATATCAATAATGCTAATCGGTAGGTATGGTGGACTCTTTGGAATAACTTGCTTTTCTTGAGGGTTGGATGGATGAGTGGAACTCATACTTGGTACATGTGGAGGCTAGCAAAAGACTGGGAGCGACCAACTAAGAGAGCAATAATGGCCATAGTCATGCAAAGAGACAAAACATTATTAATTAAAGCATAAAGTGATATTACAAGTCAAAAACTAAATGATCATAGAGGCTATGGTGACTGGTTCATAGTCTTTACATGGTGTAAGCATGCGCCAAGTCAACCCAAATAAAACATCAAAGGAGAATACCACAATATTATGCTTTTGTATGTTAAAACAACGCATGATTCTTTTAAGGCACATTAAGAAATCTCAATTGTTTGGAACAAGTCATGCTGCAGAAATAATCACTAAGCATAAAGTCAAAGCAACATCAAACATAACATGATAAAGTCTAGACCACAGTCTAAAGAAGCTCCTTTTGTACCACTTATAAGCATGAAACTTCCTACTCTTTTCCAACACAAATCAACTTATTTGAAACAATGTATGAATGCGGGGGTCCAACCAATTTATTTAAGCAAACCAATCAAAAGAAAACTAAAGAAAAAAACTAATATGCTCCAAGAACAGCACAATTGTGCATTAGACAATAAAAACGAAGTGTTTGGAAGAAAACCTGAGATTTTTATTGATGAAGAAGGGGATTCCTTGGGCATCCCCAAGCTTTGACGCTTGTACTTCTTGAATATTTCTTGGGGTGACACGGGTGGAATCCCCAAGATTGAGCTTTTTTTCATTCTTCATCTCATCACATTATTCTTCCCTACACCTTAAAATTTCCTTCATACAAAACTTCACACAATCTTCATTAGCAACATTAGTGTATTCAAGATAATAAGTCTTTGGGTTCAGTTTCAACACAAGTAAAACTTCCATTAAAACACAATCTACTGTAGCAATTCCTTCTAAAAGATCAAGTGATCAAAGAGAACTCAAAGAAAAAGAGATTAAGAGGCAAATGCAAATAATGGCAGAAAACTGTCAAAACAGAACTACGGGTAAAAACCGATGTTTTCGAAGACCTTCTGTTGCTCAAATCGAAAATTAATAAACTAACGAAAGTTAGATAACAACCTGGGGCATAAGCACAAACAATTACAGCTCAATCCGACGTACAGGTATTTTGCACGATTTTTCACAGTAAAGCACAAAAATCTGTTTCGGGACAGCAACTTTCCCAAGGCTTACTTCTCTCTCATTAGAGGTTATTCTTGGCACAAAAACCACACAAAAGGGATAAGGAGAGGTTATTACTGAATCAATAACTTCCAAGACTCAACAAAAGAAAAACTTACTGAATAAAAAATTTGGGTTATCTCCCAATAGTGCTTTTTTAACGCCTTTGAACTAGGCATAGGAGCAAGATTCAAGTATTCTCAAATGAAGAATCATTAAGATCAATACCAGAAATATCTTCAACAAGGCAAGGTATCTCATCCAAATAGGTTCTAGAGTATCCTCTCTCAATACTCTTGGGTTCACTATTTTAATCAAACGGGTTTTCAGGAATAATCCAATCAAAATTCTTTTCTAAGGCTTCATGCATTCCTACAAGTTTAAAAGGTATTGGTATTTTAATTTCCTCTACATTTTTGGTTTTGGTTTTGTCCTTCTTTTCGAATGTACCAATAACATCTACACATGATCCTAGCATATTAAAACGATCAAAGACCTTTGTAGCTTCCTTAACAACATCATAGAATTCTTTAATCAAAGTTTCTAGGATGAAATCTTTCTTTTCAGTATCCTCAATATCTTTAAGTTTAAGAAACATTACTTGCATCATGGGGTTAAGGTTAACAAACCTAGCCTCCAATATGTGAACTAAAGAAGCTGCAACAATTTCATAATTTGGAGCAAGTTCTGCTAAGGATCTATCCTCAATATCCTCATGCTTGCTAACATGATTAAAGAATTCTTCAATATTATCTTTACCAATTATAGAGCCACTACCTATTGAAAGGTCTTTCAGGTTAAACTTAGGGATCAACATGGCGAGCTAAGAACAAGGTGACAACTACAGAAAGAACTAAAAAAAATTGTGTTTTCGATAAAAAGAAGCAAACTAGTACAACTAATTTTTGTGTGTTTTTGATAAAAAGAAACAAGCAAACAAAGAAAAAATAAAGTAATAAAAACAAAAAACAAAGTAAAGAGATTAGTTGTGAGAGACTCCCCTTGCGAAGCTATCCTTAACTCCCTGGCAACGGTGCCAGAAAAAAAGGCTTGATGGCTCAAGATATCTCGAGCTCGTTCGGAACCTCAAGAGGAAGGTATGATGAGCACAGCAACACATTTCCCTCAGTTATGAAACCAAGGTTATCGAACCAGTAGGAGCAAGGAAACAACTCCAAGGTGTTGCTACCAACTTGGAATCCTGTACAACACAACCACAGAACTTTGCCCCAACTTACAGTGAGGTTGTCAATCTCACCGGTTTTGCTGAAAACAAAGGATTAACCGTATAGTGTGGAAGATAGTAATTGCTTGCAGAAAGTAAACAGTAAACAGTAAACAATAGATGCTATATCAATGGTAAAATAATGGACTGGGGTCCATAGTTCACTAGAGGTGATTCTCCTTAAGATAAATAGCATGTTGGGTGAACAAATTACAGGAGGGCAATTGATAGATTCGAGAAAGCATACAGTGCATATACTAGACATCTTGACTCCTATGATATTTGATTGTGAATTACAACATAATACATAGATCGTAATCCAACTACATCTATGACTAATAATCTACCTTTAGGTTATCATCTGAATCCCTTTCAGTATTAAGTTGCTAGCAATAGATAATTACATTAAGCAAAGTGTGTAAAGTAAACAATACAATTTTCCCGTGGACAAAGGATTGATGTTTTCTCCCTAGTAGCAACAACACATGTACAACTTTAGAGATTTCTCTCACTTCCCCAGATTACTAGAGACATAAAACCACTATCGAGCATAAATGCTCCCTCTTGGGGTTGCAAGCATCTACTTGGCCAAGATAGTTACTAACAACGGAGGGCATGCAAGATCACAAATAACATAGACATGATAGAATCAATAATCAATCTGAAATAGCATCTCAGTATCCATTGGATCCCCACAAACACAACATGTAAGATTACAAATAGATGATCTTGATCATCAACGGAGCTCAGAAGATCTAAACATGATAGCACAAAGGAGGAGAACCAACCATCTAGCTACTACATGGACCCATAGTCCAAGGATGAACTACTCATGCATCACACCAGAGGCAGACATGGTGATCAAGAAGGCCTCCAGGGTAATCTCTCCCCTCCAACAGGGTGCCGGGAAGAGCTTCGGATCCCCCCGATCTACGGATGGAGATGGCGGCGACAACAGACTCTTTCATGGATTTCTGATCGGGTACTTAGGGTTTTCATCTCGAGAGGCTTTTATAGGCGAAGGGGCAAGGTCGGTGGAGTACCAGGGGGCACACACCCCCTGGTGGCGCCCCCCAGGCCACGCTACCACCAGGTGTGGCCGCCCTGGTGCGCCACTTCGTCTCCCCTCCGGACTCTGTATTGTTTCGGGTAAAATATTGACTTTGGCTTTTGTCCCGTCCAATTCCGAGAATATTTCTTTATTAGCTTTTCTGAAACCAAAAATAGCAGAAAACAGGCAAGTGGCACTGTGGCATCTTGTTAATAGGTTAGTTCAAGAAAAATGTATAAAAATACCTCAAAGTGTGAACAAAACATAAGAAAGTAGATATAAAGCAAGCATGGAACATCAAAAATTATAGATACGTTTACGACGTGTCACTGGACATGTGCCTGTTGGCGACGTAACTCATCACCCTCCAGGTGGCTAAGCTCCACGACGGCAGCTTCCGCAGCCCTCATGTTCTTGTTTGGGGTACTGTAAACCGGCTGAGCTACAACAACACGCGAGTCAGCAGCATGGTCCAACTCCGAACCCAAGTTGCGGCCCTGGGGCGGCGCCTGCCAGTTGGCACCAGGTAAGCAGGAGAAGCCATGCGCAGTGTTGTACTTGCGCATGGTCGTGTCCAAGCATCGCTGGGGAGCAGCAACCTTGATGGCCTCCTCCAGGAGGTTTTGGCGCATGGCCTCCAGCGCAGCTGCTACAGCGGCCGGATCCAGCTCAGTAGCGATGGGGGTGTGGAGGTTCTGGATGGAGTCCGCAAATGGGTCCATGCCCTGCTCGCATGGAGCGGCGTCTTTGGCTCCCACGTCGCGCTCTAGAGGTGGGCGACATCCCTCGCCTGCACCGGCCATCATGACCTCAACGCTGCCGCAGGCGAGGAGCTGGGCAGAGAAGCCTGGAGGTGCACCGGAGATGATGATGCCCTTGCGAGGGAAATCCTCGGCGATGGTGGCGACGTAGATGCGATGCTCGCCGAAGTGCATGCCGGAGCCGTCACTTGCGAAAGTTTCCCCGTTGAAGCAGGATGCGTTGTCGAGGATGCAGTCGAAGGAGCCAAAGGTGAGGATGAGGCCGGAGGTGACTCATTCACCGGCGACGAGTTGAAGTCTCGTGTGAAAGATGACCCTAGCCTAAGCGCTATGCACCATGGTGGGCGCCAAAAGTCGTGGTGTGAAACACGGTAGTGACATCGGCGATGGCATGGGAGGGGACAATCAGGATGCTATCGGTGGCTATTCGCAATGGGTCGGGCACAGATACTATAGACACAGCGATGTACCCAAGTTTGGAGCCCTCTTGTCGAGGTGACACTCCTACTCCTGCAAGGATCTACTATATGGGGAGCAGATGCTCAATACAAGTGCTCCTTGAGCTATTTCCCTAGCTACTATCGAGAGCTAGAGGAAGATGAACTACTTTACTTGGCGATTCTGGCTAGCTTCTAACTTGTAATGCCTTACCTAGAACCCTAATACTACCCCTCCTTATATACTGATGGAAGGGTGGGTTACAATGTGGGCTCTATGGTTTACTGTTTGGGCTTTGGGTTTACAAAGCGGGCCATCTTCCCGGTCCAGCCGGTGGTCCAGGACCCGTTCAAGATCCAGTACAGGTGGGGATAGCACCACAACGTCTCAGCGCTTCCGCTTTAGGCGTCACCCGGTGCTTTATCCATCAGCTTGGTGCTTTGCCCGTCATCCGGAGCTTTATCCGTTAGCCGGAGCTTTACTTGTCATCTCCCAGCCTCAGCACTTTGGTGCCCTTGTCTGGTTGTGCCGGCAGGGCGGCGTGCTAGCCTGTCTGGTCAAGGGTGAGCTACGTGAAGGAGCGTCACACCCTCATGTACCATCAGCCAACGGATCCGAGGTGGCGGGGTATGATACATTGCAAATGTATCTATAATTTTTGATGTTCCATGCTTAGTTTTATCCCGTTTATTGTGTTTTGTTCCAACTTTGGAGTACTTTTCATATGATTTCTTGGACTAAGCTATTAACAAGAGCCACAGTGCCAGCTGCCTGTTTTCTGCTGTTTTTGGTTCCAGGAAAGTCAGAAAATGAATATTCTCGGAATTGGACGGGACAAAAGCCAAAGTGCCTATTTTTTCGGAAGTCATCAGATGCCAGAGTACGAGACGGAGAGGGGCCAGGGGGCCACCACACCACCTGCCCACGCGTCCAAGCCTGGCCCGTACCAGGGGGTGGTGTGGCCGCCTCTGGCACCCTCTCGGCCTCCCCTTCCGCCTATAAGATGCCCTCGGGACGAAAACCCTAAGGACCCGATCAAAAATCCACGAAAGAGTTTGTAGCCGTCATCATCTCCATCCCTAGATCGGGAGGGATCTGAAGCTCTTCCCGGCACCCTGCCGGAGAGGGGAATTCACCCTGGAGGCCTTCTTCATCACCATGCAAGCCTCCGGTGTGATGCGTGAGTAGTTCATCCTTGGACTACGGATCCATGTAGTGGCTAGATGGCTGGTTCTCCTCCTTTGTGCTTTCATGTCTAGATCTTGTGAGCTCCTTTCATGATCAAGATCATCTATTTGTAATTCTGCATGTTGTGTTTGCGCGGATCTGATGGATATTTAGATGTTATTTCAGATTTATTATTGATTCTATCATGTCTTTGTTATTTGTGATCTTGCATGCTTTCCGTTGTTAGTAGCTATCTTGGCTAAGTAGATGCTAGCAACTCCAAGAGTTAGTATTTATGCTCGATAGTGGGTTCATGCCTCTGGTAATCTGGGGAAGTGATAGAAATCTCTAAGGTACTAGATGTGTTGTTGCTACTAGGGAGAAAAAAACAATCCTTTGTTCATAGACAATCATATTGTTTACTTTACACGCAGTTCGTAAAGCAATAATCTGTTGCTTGCAACTTAATACTAGAGGGGGTTTAGATGATAACCTGAAGGTGGATTATTAGTCATAGATGCAGTTGGATGGCGGTCTATGTATAATGTTGTAATGCCCAATCGAATCTCAAAGGAGTCAAGATGATTAGTATATGCATGTATTGCTTTCTCGATGTTTGTCAATTGCCCCGATGTAATTTGTTCACCCAACATGTTATCTATCTTAAGGAGAGCCACCTCTAGTGAACTATGGATCCCGGTCCTTTTCTTTACATACAATCTATAAACTGTTTACTTCTTTGTGTTTACTTTCTGCAAACTTTTACTTCTTTCCATTCGATACGTTTAATGCTTCATTTTCCGCAAAACACGGTGAGATTGACAACCTCATCACAAGTTGGGGACAAAGTTCTGTGGTTGTGTTGTGCAGGTCTCCACGTTGCTACTAGCACCGGTAGTGCACCCTGCCAAGGCTCAGCTAGGAACACCTTTGGGGTGTTTCCTTGCTCCTACTGGTTCGATTAAACCTTGGTTTCATAACTGAGGGAAACTTGCTGCTATGCTCATCATACCTTCCTCTTGGGGTTCGCAATGAGCTCTACATCAACATCGCACCAGCACTTTTCTAGCGCCGACACTGAGCCATCAAGCATTTTTCTGGAGCCGTTGCTAGGGAGTCAACGACATCTTCACAAGGGGAGTCCCTCATAACCAATCTCTTTACTTTGTTATTTTTTGTTTTGCTTTGTTTGCTTGTTTTTTATCAAAAACACACACAAAATTAGTTTTACTAGTTTGCTTTCTTTATCAAAAATACAAAAAAAATTAGTTCCTTTCTTAAGTTTCCACTATGTCTAGCCTTGCTCCAATCACTATGTCACCCGAGGAAATGATTTTCACTTTTAAACAAGGAATTGAGGAAAGTTTTAAGGAAGCTAGGTCTAGAATCTCTGATCTACATGAAAAAACTAAGCCTAAAATGACTCAAAGCTTGTTCCTTAGCAGTTTTTACCTCGGAATTGCTCTTTTCTATAGATATGCTTTAGATGCTATTGTGGGAGGAGATTTACTCCAATGTAATGAGGATGATGCTATTAATGCTATAAAGAAATTGATCCTCACTTACAACTTCCCTAGCCAAACTGATATTTCTTTCGCAAAAATATTTGCTAGATTGAACACTCTTGAGACTGGCACTGCTAGCTTAAAAGATTGCTATAATATGCTTAGGGAGCATCACAATTATGTTCCAATAAATTCTGAACCATCAAAGTGGCTCCCTACAGTAAAGATTGAGATAAACACTAAAACTTTTCAAGCTCGTTGTGATATCATGTCGGAATTTTATCTTATGCCTAAAGATATTTATGAATCTTTGAACACTTGGGGCTTACTGAAGGAGGAAAAGAAATATCTCTTGCTAATAATGCTACCATATTACCTCTTGGAGTAGCTGAAGGAGTGTTTACAAAGATCCTTGGGAAAATGATTTCTACCGATTATCTTGTTATTGAATGTGCGGGAAAAGGACAAATTACACTTGGAAGGTCCCTATTAGAACTCCTTGGAGCAATAATAGATGTGGGAAAGGGGACCATGCACCTTTCTTATCCACCAAACAATCATATTTTCCCCAAGGTTAAGAATAAAAGTAAGAGAGGTAAGGGCAAGTAATTTGGTCTTAATGCTTCTTCATTTGAGAACACTTGATTTTTTTTCTTGCTTCTTATGCCTAACTTAAAGGCGTTAAAGAAAAGTACTTATTGGGAGATAACCCAAAAGTTTTAGATGATTCTTGAAAGTTATTATCCATGTAATAACCGCTCCTTATCCTTTTTATTTGCTTTTATGCCAAGAGTAACCTCTAATGAGAGAGAAGTAACGATTGGAAAAGTTGTTGTCCCAAAACAGATTTCTGTGCTTCACCGTAAAATCTCTGAACGTCTTTTTGAGGCGTGAATGTTTGTGCTTCTGCCCGAGGTTGTTATCTAACTTTCGTTAGTTCAACACTTTTTGATTCGAGCAACAGAAGGTCTTCGAAAAAATTCTTCTTTACCCGCTGGTCTGTTTTGACAAATTTCTATCATTTTCTGCATTTGCTTCTTGATGGTTCCTTTTTGAGTTCTTTTAGGGAATTGAGCTTTTTGAGGGAATTACTGCAGTAGCTAGTGTTCTAATGGTAGTTTATTTGGTGTTAGAACTGAACCTTAAGATTATTTATCTTGAGTGCACTAACGTTGCTAATAAAGATTGTGTGATGTTTTGTATGAAGGAAAAATTTCAGGTGTATGGAAGGAATGAGTAATGAGATGAAGGATAGACTAAAGCTCAAGATTGGGGATGCCACGCGTGTCACCCCAAGAAATATCCAAGAAGTACAAGCGTCAAAGCTTGGGGATGCCCAAGGCATCCCCTTCTTCATCAATAAAAATCCCAGGTTTCTTCCAAACGCTTCATTTTTATTGTTTCATGCACAGTTGTGTTGTTTTTGGAGCGTCTTCTTCTTTGTTTTCGTTTGGTTTTTCGTTTGCTTTGTATGCTTAGTCTCTAGTATGTATGTTTCACCAAGCTCATAAAAGAACCTTATTAGGAGTACAGTTGTACTCTACTACTACATAATTTCTTCCAGAATGTTGTATACTAGTAGTAATATTAGTATTACTCCTAGCAGGTTCGTAGTTTTGTATCTTTTTCTCTATAGTTTGGGTCCTATAACAAGGTACTGTAGGTAAATTCAATGTGTTGGTGCTTTGCTTAAAAACTGAATGTGGTGAAACATGATGTTCCAAGTTCTGTAATAAGGTATTGTAGGTAAGTTGGATGTGTTGGTATTTTATGAATAAATTGGTTGGACCCCCTCTTTCATACATTGGTTCACAAATAGTTTGGTTTGGTTTGGAAAAGAGTAGGAAAGTTCATGCTTATGTGGTAAAAAGAGCTCGTTTTTGACTGTGGCCTATGCTTTGTCATGCCATGCTTGATATTGTTTTGGCTTTATGCTTCATATTCTTTGCTGTAGCATGACTTGTTATGAACAATTGAGATTAATTAATGTGCCTTGGATGAATCATGCGTTGTTTTAGCATATTAAAGCATATTATATTAGTATTCTCCTTTGATGCTTTATTTGGGTTGACTTGGCGCATGCTCACACCATGTTATGATTATCTCAAGTCACCATAGCCTTTATGATCCTTTAGTTTTCAACTTGTAGTATCACTTTATGCTTTGATCAATGATGTTTTGTCGCTCTGCATGATTATAGCCATTATTGCTCTCTTAGTTTGTCGCTCCCATTTTTTTGCTAGCCTCCACAACAAAGTATGAGTTCCACTCATGCATCCAACTCCCTAAACCAAGTTATTCCAAAGAGTACACCATACCTACCTACTAGCTTATGCTATTCCAAGTATGTTCATGCTTTTGTTTACTTTCCAAATTAAACTTGTTATGAGAAAACTAGTGATTAAAGCTCTCATGAACTTGATGGCACACTTTACTTTTTTCCACCTAATAAACTTGAACCATTGGGTCCTTCTTTGTTGCGTATATGCTTGCGCTTTATAAGTTGAAATTATCATAACTATGTTTCATGGGGAACGCTTTCAACATTGCACTTGTACTTTGTACCCCGTTGATATCATGTTCTTTTGCTTATTGATCCCGGCGTTATGAAATAAAAGTGGAACTTGTAAGATCATGGAGTTTTTATGTGTGTTAGAGAAACGCCTAGGCCGCTAGCCTAAGCCATGCCTAATCATGGTGGAAACTTGCAGCATCACCATAATCAGCACTCTATGAAGCATCCTCAATAAAAACATATGCAAATAGCAAATAAAAAGATCGCTAAGATGCTCATTCTCTGCTTGCCTTGTTATTTTGATTATGGGAAAGCTCCCGTATCATGTGCAAGGGGTACCCCGTTGGCGGTTCTTAATGATACACATGTACTTACAATGACAAGATCTTACGTGTGACTAAAGTTGAGTAGCATGAGGTTCGGTCTTTGTAAGTAAGGGGCATGAGATTTCGGTTTATAACTTGTCAAGCATATCCTCTTAGTTGTGTCACTTTAACCTTAATCACCTTCAAGATGTTTATGATAGGGGTAATGAGAGCTGAAAGCTATGAGTACCATAATTTTTGGAAGCTCTTTATGAGACTTGAATCACTACTTCCTTTTATGAAGGCCTTTATTCCACCATTATATTGAGTCTCCACCTTCTACCTTTATGCACCTACTTTGAGAGCATAGTGGCCACTCTTAATTCTATGTGCATTGTCCCAAGACTAGTTGACTGATGCATAACTTGATATTGCTTGTTTTAAACTATTTGTATCTAGTCACTCTTATGAACTTTGAAGGTGTCCTATGCATTTATATTTGCTACTCTATTGAGGGACAAGCTGAATACTATTATGCTATGTTTTCTTTATGTAAAACAAACAAACGTCTTGCAAAGCATTGTTATTCATGAATCTTTTGTTTGTGCTTTTTTCATGTTGCTTCATAGTTTCTTTGTCTTATTGCTAGAACTTTGTCTTTCATGTTACGATTGAAGTACTATGATCCCAGCTTTGAATGTTTTGCAAATACTTTGATCAAAGTCTTTGATGGTGCATGTAACCTCAAAAATTATTCTTTCTTTTTATCACTTACCAGCTCGAGGACGAGCAGGAGTTAAGCTTGGGGATGTTGATACATTACAAATGTATCTATAATTTTTGATGTTCCATGCTTAGTTTTATCCACTTTCTTGTGTTTTGTTCCAACTTTGGAGTACTTTTCATATGATTTCTTGGACTAACCTATTAACAAGAGCCACAGTGCCAGCTGCCTGTTTTCTGCTATTTTTGGTTCCAGGAAAGTTAGAAAATGAATATTCTCGGAATTGGACGGGACAAAAGCCAAAGTGCCTATTTTTCGGAAGTCATGAGATGCCAGAGTACGAGACAGAGAGGGGACAGGGGGCCACCACACCACCTGGCCGCACGGCCCAGCCTGGCCCGCCCCAGGGGGTGGTGTGGCCTCCTCCAGCACCCCCTTGGCCTCCCCTTCTGCCTATAAGATGCCCTTGGGACGAAAACCCTAAGGACCCGATCAAAAATCCACAAAAGAGTCTGTAGCCGCCGTCATCTCCATCCCTAGATCGGGAGGGATCTGAAGCTCTTCTCGGCACCCTGCCAGAGAGGGAAATTCATCCTGGAGGCCTTCTTCATCACCATGCAAGCCTCCAGTGTGATGGGTGAGTAGTTCATCCTTGGACTACGGATCCATGTAGTAGCTAGATGGCTGGTTCTCCTCCTTTGTTCTTTGATGTCTAGATCTTGTGAGCTCCGTTCATGATCAAGATCATCTATTTGTAATTCTGCATATTGTGTTTGCGGGGATCCAATGGATATTGAGATGCTATTTCAGTTTGATTATTGATTCTATCATGTCTTTGTTATTTGTGATCTTGCATGCTTTCCGTTGTTAGTAGCTATCTTGGCCAAGTAGATGCTAGCAACTCCAAGAGTTAGTATTTATGCTTGATAGTGGGTTCATGCCTCTGGTAATCTGGGGAAGTGACAGAAATCTCTAAGGTACTAGATGTGCTGTTGCTACTAGGGAGAAAACAACAATCCTTTGTTCATAGAACAATCGTATTGTTTACTTTATACGCAGTTCGTAAAGCAATAATCTGTTGCTTGCAACTTAATACTACTGGGGGTTCGGATGATAACCTGAAGGTGGATTATTAGTCATAGATGCAGTTGGATGGCGGTCTATGTATAATGTTGTAATGCCCAATCGAATCTCAAAGGAGTCAAGATGATTAGTATATGCATGCATTGCTTTCTTGATGTTTGTCAATTGCCCCACTGTAATTTGTTCACCCAGCATGTTATCTATCTTAAGGAGAGCCACCTCTAGTGAACTATGGATCCCGGTACTTTTCTTTACATACAATCTATAATTTGTTTACTTCTTTGTGTTTACTTTCTGCAAACTTTTACTTCTTTCCATTCGATTCGTTTAATCATTTGTTTTCTGCAAAACACGGTGAGATTGACAACCTCATCGCAAGTTGGGGACAAAGTTCTGTGGTTGTGTTGTGCAGGTCTCCACGTTGCTACTAGCACCGGTAGTGCGCCCTGCCAAGGCTCAGCTAGCAACACCTTTGGGGTGTTTCCTTGCTCCTACTGGTTTGATTAAACCTTGGTTTCATAATTGAGGGAAACTTGTTGTTGTGCTCATCATACCTTCCTCTTGGGGTTCCCAACGAGCTCTACATCAACATCGCACCAGCACTTTTCTCGCGCCGACACTAAGCCATCAGGTTAGTGGTGGCCACCCAGCCGGCTCCCCTGTCCCCCGGCTAGACGGGCCAGTTGGAGAATCTTGATGCGGACCGGGTGAAGCGTGTCACCCGGCTGTGGTTCTTTTGTCTTATGGCCATCCGGATAGATCTCCCTGGAGCCGGCCAATAGAGCCTGGCTTGGCCCACCCTGGGTCATCCTCCCGATAGCAGATGTACTTCCCTTAACAAGGAAGGAACTGTGGTAAAACAAATCTTGTGTCTCCATGTGCTCCACTCTCAGTTACCTCGTTCCTCTCTCCAGCTTTACCGCTTAGTACCTAGGTTGGCATATAGGGAATTCACCATAGTTGCATATATAGAGAATTTACCTTTTGTGTCAAGCATAAATTGAAATAGTACTAAAATTTGGAGTAGCACCTATTTACCCCCCCCCCCCCCTCTAGGTACCCATATGATCCATTTCAGATGATGGACGCGCAGAGATGTGCTCGTCCTCGTGGTTTTGGTATTTGGTTTTTGGACGCCCATGGCCGGTGGCAGGCACTTAGATACTGGCACCTTGCCCTTCTACGGCACGGTTGGGGGCAGATGTGGGGAGCCAACGCTTGTGTTTGCCACTGTGGCATGAAGAGGACGCGTGTGGTGGAGCTGCTACCGACAGTAGCGACAATGGTGCTAGGATTTGGCGTGGACGGCGGCGAAACTGCTAACCAGCGGCAGCAGTGGGGGATAGTGTATTGAGGGCTCGGTGGCATGTTAGAGGTCCCGTCCATCACTTGAATAGTGCAAGCGGTCGCGTGTAGGAGGGACGTGGCGATGGAGGTCGTGCAGGCAGGGGGATTTTCCGGGTGGTTTCCTCTTGACGCATGTGGCTAGCAATAGCGCCCACTGTAGCTGGAGCACCAAATATCCCGTGCCAGCTAGCGCAAAATGCTGCACTGCACTAAAATTTTACATCACGCACTCGGATGCAGCGCCTACTGGAGAGCCGCGCGTGTGCTATTCTGGCGGTTTATTTAACATAACGCTAGTTTAGATTCACTACTGGAGATGCTCTTATAAAAGAGCAAATAATCCACTAAATAAATTGTACACATGATAATTAGAAACGTCTGATCTAATCTGATCAACAAGATCAAAGAGTTAATATACCTTCGATAGTCTGCCACAAGATCAAATGACTCGCATTCAATGTTTAGCCGGTCGAGGGCAGTCTTATGTGGCAGGTAACCCTAATTCGCTAGAGACATTAATCCCCTATTTCGCATAACCATTTCGCTGAATCGGTTATTTCCTCACGATTTATACAGATATTGCAAATCTCGCGGCCACGCAGCCCGGCCACCATCTCTTCTGTCACATCTCGACCATCATCATCGTCGTTTGCCCGAGGACACACAACCTAAGATCTTGTTGGGATTAGTGCTCTACAGGCAATTATGATTATTATTATATGATCTCATGTTCCATATATATATATATATGTGTTCGTCAAACTATGTTATAATTTTTATAAGTTTTGATTATGAGAATCAAATAAAACATTATACGCAGGTGTAGTAAAGATGAACTAACCAAGATGTTGCTAGTGTAGTCTCTAGGACTAGCCCATGTGTTGTGTGATGATCAAATTTTCTAATTATGGTATAAGAGTTACTGTAACGGATGATACCACCAACTATGGGAGTACCTTGTTCTAGGAACAAGGGTACCGAACCGATCCAGTGGATGATTTATAGGAGATAGAATCATGATGTTAATAGTCAAATCATTAGATTATTATCTTATGCATAAATCTTTAAGATGATGAGAATATCAAGTACCCTCATGCTGGAAGACTTGTGTTTAGGAGTTGTCCCAACACCACCTACAAAGGTGGCTATACCAGCAATCCTAAAATGATTACGAAAGCATGTATAGGGACTTGGATAGTTCAACAAGTGGGATCTCGCTCCTCCTGACGATTGAGAGATATTCTCTGGGTCCACTCAGTATTACGATGTCACCCTATCATCTGAGCAGACATAGTTATGATGGAGATCACAAAAGAACATCAAAATAAGGATACAAGTTAAAGAAAGTGAACTCTAACAAGGATAAAAGGTATAGTGATCAAGGAGTTGATACACGAGGGTATTAACATCTTGTCTCGGACTGTCACATATGGCGAAGCATCTTTTCTTGGGTTCAATCGATGCAATCGTGCGCGTACAAAAGTAGGAAACAACATGGGAATCTAGGTCCTGATGTTGGTTATTGATCTGAAGGTCTTCGGTATTATGTCTACTTAATACCGAACCTGAACAGGTCACACGCTTTTGGTTTACCGATCAATTTATGCTAGTCACCTTTATGGTAGGTAGTTGAGAGAGTTATTTGGAATGGTTTTCAGACACACCGGAATAGTTTTGGGGATTCGTTGAATCACTTCAGAGAGGAATCAGAATAGTTCTATTGACATAACCTATTTTGGGAAGATAGTTGCAAAGTCACTGGGATTGATTTCGAGGTTCCTCATAATCGTTCTGAGACGATTAAAACATCAAAGAGCATTTGGAAATGTTTCACAATTTATATAGGTTCAATGTACCGGCTTTATCGGAAAGAAATTGCAAAAGAGAAGAAACAATGGAAGGATTTCGGTGGGGGGAATGATCGGGAGGTGTAGGATCACCATTGAGTGGCTGATGGCTCAATGCACGGCGCCCCGAAAAATTCTTAATGGCGGTGTTGATGTACAGCTCGTTGGAAACCCCAAGAGGAAGGTATGATGAGCACAGCAGCAAGTTTCCCTCAGTTATGAAACCAAGGTTTAATCGAACCAGTAGGAGCAAGGAAACACCCCAAATGTGTTACTTGCTGAGCTTTTGCAGGGTGCACTACCGGTGCTAGTAGCAACGTGGAGACCTGCACAACACAACCATAGAACTTTGACCCCAACTTGCGATGAGGTTGTCAATCTCACCGTGTTTTGCGGAAAACAAAGGATTAAACGTATCGAATGGAAAGAAGTAAAAGCTTGTAGAAAGTAAACACAAAGCAGTAAACAGTTTGTAGATTGAATGTAAAGAAAAAGACCGGGATCCATAGTTCACTAGAGGTGGCTCTCCTTAGATAGATAACATGCTAGGTGAACAAATTACAGCGGGGCAATTGACAAACATCGAGAAAGCAATACATACATATACTAATCAACTTGACTCCTTTGAGATTCGATTGGGCATTACAACATTATACATAGACCGCCATCAAACTGCATCTATGACTAATAATCCACCTTCAGGTTGTCATCCAAACCCCTCCAGTATTAAGTTGTAAGCAACAGATTATTGCTTTACAAACTGCGTGTAAAGTAAACAATACGATTTTTCTATGAACAAAGGATTGTTGATTTCTCCCTAGTAGCAACATCACATCTAGTACCTTAGAGATTTCTGTCACTTCCCCAGATTACCAGAGGCATGAACCCACTATCGAGCATAAATACTAACTCCTTGGAGTTGCTAGCATCTACTTGGCCATGATAGCTACTAACAACGGAAAGCATGCAAGATCACAAATAACAAAGACATGATAGAATCAATAATCAATCTGAAATAGCATCTCAATATCCATCGGATCCCCGCAAACACAACATGCAGAATTACAAATAGATGATCTTGATCATGAACGGAGCTCACAAGATCTAGACATGAAAGCACAAAGGAGGAGAACCAGCCATCTAGCTACTACATGGATCTATAGTCCAAGGATGAACTACTCATGCATCACACCAGAGGCTTGCATGGTGATGAAGAAGGCCTCTAGGGTGAATTCCCCTCTCCGGTAGGGTGCCGGGAAGAGCTTCAGATCCCTCCCGATCTAGGGATGGAGATGACGGCGGCTACACACTCTTTCGTGGATTTTTGATCGGGCACTTAGGGTTTTCGTCCCGAGGGCATCTTATTGTCGGAAGGGGAGGCCGAGGGGGTGCCTGGGCTAGCCACACGACCCCCTGGCGCGGGTCAGGCCTGGCCACGCGGCCAGGTGGTGTGGCCGCCCTCCGGCCCCTCTCAGTCTCGTATTCTGGCACTTGATGACTTCCGGAAAAATAAGCACTTTGGATTTTGTCTCGTCCAATTCTGAGAATATTCATTTTCTGACTTTCCTGGAACCAAAAACAGCAGAAAACAGGCAGCTGGCACTGTGGCTCTTGTTAATAGGTTAGTCCAAGAAATCATATGAAAATTACTCCAAAGTTGGAACAAAACACAAGAAAGTGGATAAAACCAAGCATGGAACATCAAAAATTGTAGATACATTTGCAATGTATCAACATCCCCAATCTTAACTCATGCTCGTCCTCGAGTAGGTAAGTGATAAAAAGAAAGAATAATTTTGTAGGTGACATGCACCATCAAAGACTTGATCAAAGTATTTGTAAAACATTCAAAGCTGGGATCATAGTACTTCAATCATAACATGAAAGACACAGTTCTAGCAATAAGACAAACAAACTATGATGCAACATGAAAAGGCACAAACAAAAGATTCATGAATAACAATGCTTTGCAAGACGTTTGTTTTTTTCACATAAAGAAAACATAGCATAATAGTATTCAGCTTATCCCTCAATAGAGTAGCAAATATAAATGCATAGGACACCTTCAAAGTTCATAAGAGTGACTAGATACAATAGTTTAAAACAAGCAATATCAAGTTATGCATCAATCAACTAGTCTTGGGACAATGCACATAGAACTAAGAATGGCCACTATGCTCTCAAAGTAGGTGCATAAAGATAGAAGGTGGAGACTCAATATAATGGTGGAAAAGGCCTTTTTTATAAAAGGAAGTAGGGATTCAAGTCTCATAAAGAGCTTCCAAAAATTATGGTACTTATAGCTTTCAGCTCTCATTGCCCCTATCATAAGCATATTTAAGGTGATTAAGGTTAAAGTGACACAACTAAGATGATATGCTTGACAAGTTATAAACTAAAATCTCATGCCCCTTACTTACGAAGACCGATCCTCATGCTACTCAACTTCAGTCACGAGTAAGCTCTTGTCATTGTAAGTACATGTGTATCATTAAGAACCGCCAATGGGGTACCCCTTGCACATGATACGAGAGCTTTCCCATAATGAAAATGACAAGGCAAGCAGACAATGAGCATCTCAGCGATCTTTTTATTTGCTATTTGCATAGCTTTTTATTGAGGATTCTTCATAGAGTGCTCATTATGGTGATGCTCCAAGTTTCCACCATGATTAGGCATGGCTTAGGCTAGCGGCCCAGGCGTTTCTCTAACACACATACAAACTCCATGATCTTACAAGTTCCACTTTTATTTCACACCGCCGAGATCCGTAAGCAAAAGAACATGATATCAACGGGGTACAAAGTACAAGTGCAATGTTGAAAGCGTTCCCCATGATACATGGTTCTACTAATTTCAACTTATAAAGCGCAAGCATATACGCAACAAAAAAGGACCCAATGGTTCAAGTATATTAGATGCAAAAATTAAAGTGTGCCATCAAGTTCGTGAGAGCTTTAATCACTAGTTTTCTCATAACAAGTTTAAGTTGGAAGGTAAACAAAAGCATGAATATACTTGGAATAGCATAAGCTAGTAGGTAGGTATGGTGGACTCTTTGGAATAACTTGGTTTAGGGAGTTGGATGCATGAGTGGAACTCATACTTTGTTGTGGAGGCTAGAAAAGACTGGGAGTGACAAACTAAGAGAGCAATAATGGCCATAATCATGCAGAGCTGCAAAACATCATTGATCAAAGCATAAACTGATACTACAAGTTGAAAACTAAAGTGTCATAAAGGCTATGGTGACTTGAGATAGTCATAACATGGTGTGAGCATGCGCCAAGTCAACCCAAATAAAGCATCAAAGGAGAATACCACTATACTATGCTTTAATATGCTAAAACAACGCATGATTCATCCAAGGCACATTAAGCAATATCAATTGTTTATAACAAGTCATGCTACAGCAAAGAATACTCAGCATAAATCCAAAACAATATCTAGCATGGCATGACAAAGCATAGGCCACAGTCAAAAACAAGCTCTTTTTACCACATAAGTATGAACTTTCCTACTCTTTTCCAAACCAAACCAAACTATTTGCAAACCAATGTATGAAAGAGGGGGTCCAACCAATTTATTCAGCAAACTAAGCAAACCAAGGAAACTAAAAACCAAAACGAAAACGAAAAAGAAGACGCTCCAAGAACAACACAACTGTGCATGAAACAATAAAAATGAAGCGTTTGGAAGAAACCTAGGATTTTTATTGATGAAGAAGGGGAATGCCTTGGGAATCCCCAAGCTTTGACGCTTGTACTTCTTGGATATTTCTTGGGGTGACACGCATGGCATCACCAAGCTTGTGCTTTTGTCCATCCTTCATCTCATTAATCATTCCTTCCATACACCTGAAATTTTTCCTTCATACAAAACTTCACACAATCTTTATTAGCAACATTAGTGCACTTAAGATAAATAAGTCTTAAGCTTCAGTTCTAACACCAAATAAACTTCCATTAGAACACTAGCTACTGTAGTACTTCCCTCGAAAAGCTCAATTCCCCAAAAGAACTCAAAGAGGAACCAACAAGAAGCAAATGCAGAAAATGGCAGAAATCTGTCAAAACAGACCAGCAGGTAAAGACGAATTTTTTTGAAGACCTTCCGTTGCTCCAATAAAAGAGTGTTGAACTAACTAAAGTTAGATCACAACCTGGGGAAGAAGCACAAAAATGCACGCCTCAAAAAGACGTTCAGAGATTTTACACGAATTTTTACGGTGAAGCACAGAAATCTATTTCGAGACAGCAACTTTCTCAATCATTACTTCTCTCTTATTAGAGGTTACTCTTGGCACAAAAAGGAAATAAAAAGGATAAGGAGAGGTTATTACAGAGGTAATAACTTCCAAGACTCATCTAAAACTTTTGGGTTATCTCCCAATAAGTACTTTTCTTTAACGCCATTAAGTTAGGCATAAGAAGCAAAGAAAGAATCAAGTGTTCTCAAATGAAGAAGCATTAAGACCAAAATTTGTTTTCATAGGAGAAGCAAAAGAAATCTTTTCTCCCGTTTTAGGGAAGTGTTCTATACCTTTCTTGAGTGGGAGTTGATATTTAATGGTGCCTTCTTTCATATCAATGATGGCACCAACATTTCTAAGAAAAGGTCTTCCCAAAGTAATAGGACAAGAAGCATTGTATTCAACATCCAAAACATAGAAATCAACAGGGTCATAGGATTTGTTATACATAATAAGAACATCATTAAGACTCCCCATGAGTTTCTTTTTAGCATTATCATCAAGTGGGACATTCAAATAACAATCTTCAAGTGGAGGCAAATCAAGCATATCATAAATCCTTCTAGGCATAATAGAAACACTACCATTAAGATCACATAAAGCTTTGAAATCAAAGTCATTCACTTTCATATTAATGATGGGTTCCCAACCATACTCTTGTTTTATAGGAATAGAAGCTTTATGTTTCATCTTTTCTTCTTTAATCTTTATGAGAACATCAGTAATGTGTTTTGTAAAGGCCAGGTTCATACCACTAGCATTAGGACTTTTAGCAACCTTTTGTAGGAACTTAATAACTTCAGAGATGTTGCAACCATCAAGATCAAAATGAAATTTATCATCTAAAGTAGTAGAACTATTACTAGCCTCAACACTATTGGTGGTAATAGTAGAAACACTAATGTTTCTAGCAATTTCATCTTCTCTTTCCCACTTAGCATGTAATTCAGCCAATAGTCTAACATTTTCATCAATTCTTACTTGTATAGCATTAGTAGCTGCAAAGGGATTCTCATTAGTTTCAGGTTTGGCGGCCATTTTATTCAAAGTAGATTGAGCTTCAGCCAAAGATGCTATATTTCTTTCAGCATTAGAGAGTTTTTCCTCAATAGTTTTATTGAAAGCAGTTCGTTTACTAATAAACTCTTTAAGCATAACTTCAAGTTCGGAGGGAGCACTCTTATTATTGTTGTAAGAATTTCCATAAGCATTACCATTGTTGGGAGGATATGGCTTATAATTATTGTTACCAAAATTGTTCCTATAAGCATTATTGCCAAAATTATTATTTCTTATGAAGTTCACATCAACTTGCTCTTCTTGAGCAACCACAGAAGCTAAAGGAACATTATTTGGATCAATATGGGCTTTCCCATTAACAAGCATAGACATAATAATATCAATCTTATCACTCAAGGAGGAGGTTTCCTCAACAGAATTTACCTTCCTACCTTGTGGAGCTCTCTCAGTATGCCATTCAGAATAATTAACCATCATATTGTCCAGAAGTTTTGTTGCAGCACCCAAAGTGATCGTCATAAAGGTACCTCCAGCGGCAGATCCAATAGGTTCCTTGAAGAATAGTTCCATCCTGCATAAAACGTTTGGATGATCGTCCAAGCAGTCAGTCCATCAGTGGGACAATTATTTACCAAAGATTTCATTCTTTCCCAAGCTTGAGCAACATGCTGATTATCCAGTTGTTTAAACTTCATTATTTCACTTCTCATGGATATAATCTTACCAGGAGGATAGTATTTTCCAATAAAAGCATCTTTGCACTTAGTCCAAGAATCAATACTATTCCTAGTTAAGGAATTCAACCATTCTTTAGCTTTTCCTCTCAAAGAGAAAGGAAACAATTTCAGCTTAATAATATCACCATCTATATCCCTATGCTTTTGCATCTCACAAAGTTCAACAAAGTTATTTAGATGGGAAGCAGTATCTTCATTACCAATACCAGAAAATTGTTCTCTCATAACAAGATTGAGCAAAGCAGGTTTTATCTCAAAGAAAGTATCTTCAGCCACAGGTGGAGCAATAGGTGTGCTCATAAAATCATTTTTATTGGTGCTAGTGAAGTCACACAACTTGGTGTTTTCAAGAGTAGTCATTTTTTTGGGTTTTCAAATAAGAAAGCAAACTTGTAAAACTAATTTTTTTGTTTGTTTGATAAGGAAACAAGCAAACAAAGCAAAAAGAAACTTAACAAAACAAAAATAACAAAGTAAAGAGATTGGTTATGAGGGACTCCCCTTGTGAAGATGTCCTTGACTCCCCGGCAACGGCGCCAGAAAAATGCTTGATGGCTCAATGCACGGCGCCCCGAAAAATGCTTGATGGCGGTGTTGATGTAGAGCTCGTTGGGAACCCCAAGAGGAAGGTATGATGAGCACAGCAGCAAGTTTCCCTCAGTTATGAAACCAAGGTTTAATCGAACCAGTAGGAGCAAGGAAACACCCCAAAGGTGTTACTAGCTGAGCATTGGCAGGGCGCACTACCGGTGCTAGTAGCAACGTGGAGACCTGCACAACACAACCACAGAACTTTGTCCCCAACTTCCAAAGAGGTTGTCAATCTCACCGTGTTTTGCGGAAAACAAAGGATTAAACGTATCAAATGGAAAGAAGTAAAAGTTTGCAGAAAGTAAACACAAAGCAGTAAACAGTTTGTAGATTGAATGTAAAGAAAAAGATCGGGATCCATAGTTCACTAGAGGTGGCTCTCCTTAGATAGATAACATGCTGGGTGAACAAATTACAGCGGGGCAATTGACAAACATCGAGAAAGCAATACATGCATATACTAATCATCTTGACTCCTTTGAGATTCGATTGGACATTACAACATTACACATAGACCGCCATCCAAATGCATCTATGACTAATAATCCACCTTCAGGTTATCATCCGAACCCCCTCCAGTATTAAGTTGGAAGCAACAGATTATTGCTTTATGAATTGCGTGTAAAGTAAACAATATGATTGTTCTATGAACAAAGGATTGTTGTTTTCTCCCTAGTAGCAACAGCACATCTAGTACCTTAGAGATTTCTGTCACTTCCCCATATTACTAGAGGCATGAACCCACTATCGAGCATAAATACTAACTCTTGGAGTTGCTAGCATCTACTTGGCCAAGATAGCTACTAACAACGGAAAGCATGCACGATCACAAATAACAAAGACATGATAGAATCAATAATCAATCTGAAATAGCATCTCAATATCCATCGGATCCCCGCAAACACAACATGCAGAATTACAAATAGATGATCTTGATCATGAATGGAGCTCACAAGATCTATACATGAAATCACAAAGGAGGAGAGCTAGCCATCTAGCTACTACATGGATCCGTAGTCCAAGGATGAACTACTCACGCATCACACCGGAGGCATGCATGGTGATGAAGAAGGCCTCCAGGGTGAATTCCCCTCTCTGGCAGGGTGTCGGGAAGAGCTTGAGATCCCTCACGATCTAGGGATGGAGATGATGGCAGCTACAGACTCTTTCGTGGATTTTTGATTGGGCACTTAGGGATTTCGTCCCAAGTGCATCTTATAGTCGGAAGGGGAGGCCGAGGGGGTGCCTGGGCTGGCCACACCACCCCCTGGCGCGGGTCAGGCCTAGCCGCGCAGCCAGGTGGTGTGGCCGCCCTCTGGCCCCTCTCCGTCTCGTATTCTGGCACTTGATGACTTCCGGAAAAAATAGGCACTTTGGCTTTTGTCCCGTACAATTCCGAGAATATTCATTTTCTGACTTTCCTGGAACCAAAAACAGCAGAAAACAGGCAGCTGGCACTGTGGCTCTTGTTAATAGGTTAGTCCAAGAAATCATATGAAAAGTACTCCAAAGTTGGAACAAAACAAAAGAAAGTGGATAAAACCAAGCATGGAACATCAAAAATTATAGATACATTTGCAATGTATCAGTGGCACATGGGGACACCATGGCCCACTGTTGACTCGTGTAATAACGAGCTCCTTGGGGAACCCCAAGAGGAAGGTATGATGAGCACATCAGTAAGTTTCCCTCAGTTATGAAACCAAGGTTATCAATCCAGTAGGAGCAAGGAAACACCTCAAAGGTGTTGCTAGATGGACTTTGGCAGGGCGCACTACTGGAGCCAGCAGCAACGTGGGAACCTGCACAACACAACCAGGGAACTTTGCCTCAACTTACAGTGAGGTTGTCAATCTCACCGGTTTTGCTAAAAACAAAGGATTAAACGTATTGTGTGGAAGAAAGTAATAGTTTGTAGAAAGTAAACAGAAAGCAGTAAACAGTTGATTGTAGATTGATGATAAAAGAAAGGATCAGGGTCCATAGTTCACTAGTGGTGGCTCTCCTTAAGATAGATGACATGTTGGGTGAACAAATTACAGCGGGGCAATTAACAAACATCAAGAAAGCAATCATGCATATACTAATCATCTTGACTCCTTTAAGATTTGATTGGGCATTACAACATTATACATAGATCGTAATCCAACTCCATCTATGACTAATAATCCACCTTCAGGTTATCATCCGAACCCCCTCCGGTATTAAGTTACAAGCAACAGATTATTGCTTTACGAACTGCGTGTAAAGTAAACAATATGATTGTCTATGAACAAAGGATTGTTGTTTTCTCCCTAGTAGAAACAACACATCTAGTACCTTAGAGATTTCTGTCACTTCCCCAGATTACTAGAGGCATGAACCCACTATCGAGCATAAATACTAACTCTTGGAGTTGCTAGCATCTACTTGGCCAAGATAGCTACTAACAACGGAAAGCATGCAAGATCACAAATAACAAAGACATGATAGAATCAATAATCAATCTGAAATAGCATCTCAATATCCATCGGATCCCTGCAAACACAACATGTAGGAATTACAAATAGATGATCTTGATCATGAACGGAGCTCACAAGATCTAAACATGATAGCACAAAGGAGAAGAACCAGCCATCTAGCTACTACATGAACCCGTAGTCCAAGGATGAACTACTCACGCATCACACTGGAGGCTTGCATGATGATGAAGAAGGCCTCCAGGGTGAATTCTCCCCTACAGCAGGGTGCCGAGAAGAGCTTCAGATCCATCCCGATCTATGGATGGAGATGACGGTGGCTACAGACTATTTCGTGGAATTTTGATCGGGTACTTAGGGTTTCTGTATCGGAGGCTTCTTGTAGGCGAAAGGGGAGCCCGAGGGAGTGCCCGAGGCGGCTAGACCACCCCCTAGGGTGGGCCAGACTGGGCCGCGCGGCTAGGTGGTGTGGCGGCCCCCTGGCCCCTCTCTGTCTCGTACTCTGGCTCCTTGTATCCCTCGGTGAAAAACTGGCTTTCGCTTTTGTACCGTCCAATTCCGAGAATATTCATTTTCTGACTTTCCTAGAACCAAAAACAGTAGAAAACAGGCAGTTGGCACTGTGGCTCTTGTTAATAGGTTAGTCCAAGAAAGTGTATAGAAAGTACTCCAAAGTGTGGACAAAACATAAGAAAGTAGATAAAACCAAGCATGGAACATCAAAAATTATGGATACGTTAGCAACGTATCAACATCCCCAAGCATAATTCATGCTCGTCCTTGAGTAGGTAAGTGATAAAAAGAAAGAATAATTTTTGAGGTGACATGCACCATTATAAACTTGATCAAAGTATTTGTAAAACATTGAGAGATGGGATCATAGTACTTCAACATAGCATGAAAGATAAAGTTCTAACAATAAGACATAGCATATATGTTGCAACATGAAAGGGCACAAACAAAAGATTCATGAATAACAGTACTTTGCAAGACGTTTGTTTGTTTCACATAAAGAAAACATAGCATATTGGCATTCAGCTTGTCCCTCATAGAGTAGAAAACATAAATGCATAGGACACCTTCAAAGTTCATAAGAGTGACTAGATACAAAAAGTTTAAGAACAAGCAATATCAAAGTTATGCATCAATCAACAAGTCTTGAGACAATGCACATAGAACTAAGAATGGCCACTATGCTCTAAAAGTAGGTGCATAAAGATAGAAGGTGAAGACTCAACATAAAAGTAAAAGAAAGGCCTTCATAGAAGGAAGTAGGGATTCAAGTTTCATAAAGAGCTTCCAAAAATTATGGTACTTATTAGCTTTCAGCTCTCATTGCCCCTATCATAAGCATCTTGAAGGTGATTAAGGTTAAAGTGACACAACTAAGAGGATATGCTTGACAAGTTATAAGCTGAAATCTCTGCCCCTTACTTGCGAAGACCGAACCTCATGCTACTCAACTTTAGTTACAAGTAAGCTCTTGTCATTGTAAGTACATATGTATCATAGAGAACCGCCAACAGGGTACCCCTTACACATGATACAGGAGTTATCCCATAATCAAAATGACAAGGCAAGTAGACAATGAGCATCTCAGCGATCTTTTAATTTGCTATTTGCATAGGTTTTTATTGAGGATGCATCATAGAGTGCTCATTATACTTATGCTGCAAGTTTCCACCATGATTAGGCATGGCTTAGGCTAGCGGCCTAGGCGTTTCTCTAACACACATACAAACTCCATGATCTTACAAGTTCCACTTTTATTTCACACCGCCTGGATACATAAGCAAAAGAACATGATATCAATGGGGTACAAAGTATGAGTGCAATGTTGAAAGCATTCCCCATGATACATGGTTCTGCTAACTTCAACTTATAAAGCGCAAGCATATACGCAACGAAGATGGACGCATTGGTTCAAGTTTATTAAATGCAAGAAAAGTAAAGTATGCCATCAAGTTCGTGAGTGCTTTAATCACTAGTTTTCTCACAACAAGTTTAATTCGGAAGGTAGATAAAAACGTGAATATACTTGGAATAGCATATGCTAATAGGTAGGTATGGTGGACTCTTTGGAATAACTTGGTTTTAGGAGTTGGATGCATGAGTGGAACTCATACTTGGTTATGGAGGCTAGCAAAAGTCTGGGAGCGACCAACTAAGAGAGCAATAATGGCCATAATCATGCAGAGCGACATTACAAGTCAAAAACTGAAGGATCATAAAGGCTATGGTGACTTGGGATAGTCATAACATGGTGTGATCATGTGCCAAGTCAACCCAAATAAAGCATCAAAGGAGAATACCACAATACTATGCTTTAATATGCTAAAACAACGCATGGTTCTTCCAAGGCACATTATGCAATCTCAATTGTTTATAACATGTCATTCTACAACAAAGAATACTAAGCATAAAGCCAAAACAATATCAAGCATGGCATGACAAAGCATAGGCCACATTCAAAAACAAGCTCTCTTTACCACTTAAGCATGAACTTTCCTACTCTTTTCCAATCCAAACCAAAATATTTGAAAACCAACGTATGAAAGAGGGGGTCCAACCAATTTATTCAGAAAACTAAGAAAACCAAGAAAATGAAAAACCAAAAGGAAAAATGAAAAAGAAGACGCTCCAAGAACAACACAACTGTGCATGAAACAATAAAAATGAAGTGTTTGGAAGAAACCTAGAATTTTTATTGATGAAGAAGGGGATGCCTTGGGCATCCCCAAGCTTTGACGCTTGTACCTCTTGAATATTTCTTGGGGTGACACGCGTGGCATCCCCAAGCTTGAGCTTTAGTCCATTCTTCATCTCATTACTCATTCCTTCCGTACACCTGAAATTTTTCCTCATACAAAACTTCACACAATCTTTATTAGCAACATTAGTGCACTCAAGATAATAAGTCTTTAGGTTCAGTTCCAACACCAATAAAACTTTCATTAAAACACAAAGATACTATAGCACTTTCCTCAAAAAGCTCAATTCCCCAAAAGAACTCAAAAAGGAACCAACAAGAAGCAAATGCAAATAATGGCAGAAATCTGTCCAAACAGACCAGCAGGTAAAAAACAATTTTTTCGAAGACCTTCTGTTGCTCAAATCAAAAAGTGTTGAACTAGCGAAAGTTATATAACAACCTGGGGCAGAAGAACAAAAATTTACGCCTCAAAAAAATGTACAGAGATTTTACACGAATGTTTACGGTGACGCACAGATATCTGTTTCAGGACAGCAACTTTCCCAATCATTACATCTCTCTCATTAGAGGTTACTCTTGGCACAAAAAACAAATAAAAAGGATAAGGAGCGGTTATTACTGAAGTAATAACTTCCAAGACTCATCTAAAACTTTTGGATTATCTCCTAATAAGTAAATTCTTTAACGCCTTTAAGTTAGGCATAAGAAGCAAGAAAAAGAATCAATTGTTCTCAAATGAAGAAACATTAAGATTAAATTTTGTTTTCATAGGAGAGGCAAAAGAAATCTTCTATCTATTCTTAGGGAAGTGTTCTATACCTTTCTTGAGTGGGAGTTGATATTTAATGGTGCCTTCTTTCATATCAATAATGGCGCCAACAGTTATAAGAAAAGGTCTTCCCAAAGTATTAGGACAAGAAGCATTGCATTCAACATCCAAAACATAGAAATCAACGGGGACATATGCATTATTAACCATAATAAGAACATCATTAATACTCCCCATGAGTTTATTTTTAGCATTATCATCAAGTGGGACATTCAAATAACAATCTTCCAATGGTGGCAAATCAAGCATATCATAAATCCTTCTAGGCATAATAGAAACACTACTATCAAAATCACATAATGCTTTAAAAACAAAATCATTCACTTTCATATTAATGATGGGTTCCCAACCATATTTTTGTTTTATAGGAATAGAAACTTTATGTTTCATCTTTTCTTCTTTATTTTTTATGAGAGCATCAGTAATGTGTTTTGTAAAGGCCATATTCATAGCACTAGCATTAAGACTTTTAGCAAGCTTTTGTAGAAACTTAATAACTTCAGAGATGTTGCGACCATCAAGATCAAAATCATAATTATCATCTAAAGTAGTAGACCTATTACTAGCCTCAACACTAGTGGTAGTGATAGTAGAAACACTAGTGTTTCTAGCAATTTCATCTTCTCTTTCCCACTTAGCATGTAATTTAGCTAATAGTCTAACATTTTCATCAATTCTAACTTGTATGGCATTAGTAGCAGCAAAGGGATTATCAATAGTTTCAGGTTTAGCAGCCATTTTATTAAAAGAAGATGGAGCTTCAGCCAAGGATGCTATATTTCTTTCAGCATTAGAGAGTTTCTCCTCAATAGTTTTATGGAAAGCAGTTTCTTTACTAATAAAATCTTTAATCATAACTTCAAGCTCAGAGGGTGCACTCCTATTATTTTTGTAGGAATTTCCATAAGCATTACCATTGTTGGGAGGATATGGCCTATAATTATTATTACCAAAATTATTCCTGTAGGCATTGTTGCTAAAATTATTATTTCTTATAAAGTTCACATCAACTTGCTCTTCTTGAGCAACCAAAGAGGCTAAGGGAACATGATTTGGATCAATATGAGTCTTCCCATTAACAAGCATAGACATAATAACATCAATTGTATCACTCAAGGAGGAGGTTTCTTCAACTGAATTTACCTTCTTACCTTGTGGAGCTCTCTCGGTATGCCATTCAGAATAGTTAACCATCATATTATCCAGAAGCTTTGTTGCAGCACCAAAAGTAATGGTCATAAACGTACCTCCAGCAGTAGAATCCAATAGATTTCTTGAAGAATAGTTCAATCCTGCATAAAAAGTTTGGATAATCATCCAAGCAGTCAGTCCATGAGTGGGACAATTCTTTACCAAAGATTTCATTATTTCCCAAGCTTGTGCAACATGTTCATTATCAGATTGTTTAAATTTCATTATTTCGCTTCTCATAGATATAATCTTAGCGGGAGGATAGTATTTTCCAATGAAAGCATCTTTGCATTTAGTCCAAGAATCAATACTATTTCTAGTTAGGGATTGCAACCATTCTTTAGCTTTTCCTCTCAAAGAGAAAGGAAACAATTTATGCTTAATAATATCTCCATCTATATCCCTATGCTTTTGCATCTCACAAAGTTCAACAAAGTTATTTAGGTGGGCAGCAGCATCTTCATTACCAATACCATAAAATTGTTCTCTCATAACAAGATTCAGTAAAGCAGGTTTAATTTCAAAGAAAGTAGCTTCAAGAACAGGTGGAGCTATAGGTGTGCACATGAAATCATTGTTGTTGGTGCTAGTGAAGTCACACAACTTAGGGTTTTCAAGAGTAGTCATTTTTTTATGTTTTTAATAAATAAAGCAAACTAGTAAAAATAATTTTTTTGTGTTTTTGATAAAGAAACAAGCAAACAAAGCAGAAATAAACTAAGCAAAACAAAAATAACAAAGTAAATAATAACAAAAACAAGCAAGCAAAACAAAAATAGCAAAGCAAAACAAAAATAACTCTATGTTTACTCCTTTCTGTAAAATGATTACTCCTTTCAAATTTTCATTTCTTCTTGGAGTCCTTTTGGAATGTAACCCACCCGTTTCCATACAGCAGCTTCGGGGTCCTTAGAGACCCCTACCATTATACAAAAAAATGTCCCTATCTTGTTTAAATTGTAGGTTTATGTACATTCAATCGTATATTGGCTGAAGATGATCTCCATATTATCTACTGATAATATGATATGGTGTAGTATTAGTTATGCAATTAAGATATGTAAACCATGTTCAATTTCTCAAAAAGTGTCGGTTGATGATGATTGATTATTTCTGGGAGCAATAGAACACATGCATGCAAATGGTTTCTTAAGGCATCATTTTAATCCAATTGGTTACTAATTCATCTTCTTGCGCTTGGAACATTTGGTACATTGGCACCATGTCCAGGAAGGATGTAATAGTCTGATTGCCACTCTAAATATGATACAGCACCTTTTCATGTATTGAACCAACTTGCATATTGCAGAAGCATTGGTACTTATATTGAGCCTAGCCCACGAGTGGTTACACTAAGATGACATAGAGGATAAAGAGGAGGCAACTGCCAATGAACAAAGTAATAGCCGTACGTGGTTTATAGTGTTATTCTTTGGCAATGTATCACTGGCATGTTCCAAAATTATCATGGACAATGTTATTATTTTACGTATGTATGCATATATATATTTATGTTACATATTGGATCTTCCAATTTTTATATTTATCATCCATGTTTCATGTTGCTATCCATTTGTAATATCTCTATCATTATTTTGAACGAATCGACGGGTGTGGCAACGCGCGCCATTATTATCTAGTAGGCTTTACAGTGAATATTAGACTACAACAAGACATGCGCATTACCTGGTTCAGCTCTCGCTATCCATGCACGCCACCGTCTCTATCCCTCGGCATAGCTAGGATCTCAATTGTACTAGCTAGCACGTATTGCTCTCTCTGCCTATATATGTAACTCTCCGATGTAAGTTACTATTATGCAATACAAGTGTTGTTATCTCTCTAGTGTTGCAAAGCTTTCATGGTATCAGATTTCTAGATCTAATGGACACCTCCGCCGCCGACAGCTCGGCGTCCAGCACAGCCCTCTACTCCCAAACCTCTTCTCCTCTCTCCAGCCAAACTACTCCCTCCCTCCCCCCTTCCACCTGTGACGGTGCTCTTCCCCCAAAATACACGGCCTTCTCCCTCCATGGCTTCAACTTCAAGGGCGCCATCGACCAAGTCCTCGATCTCCATCGCGGCTCCTATGCCACCTGGCATGAGAGCGTCGAGCTGGAGCTCACGATCCTCGGCCTCATGGATCACCTCTCACCGGATGCAGCCACTGTCGTCGGATTAATGACAAGTACGTCATGAGGGAGTCCTCGAGGCGTGTGGAAGAGAGGGGTGTGAGTCGTACGGGATTCTAGGACAGTGAGCACACAAGTTTACCCAGGTTCGAATCCACCGGCTTTGGATGGATCCTACTCCTGCTAGCAATCTAGTAATACGGCAAAGCCGGAATATGAGTTACAAGGGTTTTGCCTGTGTGAGTTGAGATTGTAGACTATTGTGAGGGTGCCTTAAAGGCTCTCCCTAGGATGGCTTATATAGATATCCGACCTAGGGTTTACAGGAGAGATCTATCCGGCTACGACTAAGGGTCGGTTACAGAGTACATCTTGAACTACAAGTAACACTATGGGCCTATGTCGGTAAGTCTTCTGGGTCTTCCCGTAGTCAGATTGGACTCCGTTCTTCTCCCTGACTGGACCGCCCGTGAAGCAAAGCTCTAACCTGAAGTGGGCCACCCAGGTCAGTGAGGTACATTGAGGATACCCGGAAAGTATATCCCCAACAGCAGCCCTCGGAGGCCTCCAAGATCCAAAGTCAAAATCATCATCGTCTAGCTTGATCTTCGGCTTGCAGAATCTTGAAGGGTTCCTGAAACTTCACCAGAAAAGATACGATCCGGATCTCAAAAACGAGTTGGACCTATAAATACGTTATTCGGATTTTCAGCTCGAAATTCAAACTAAGCCGGAACTTGGTCTCTGGCGTAGCCTGACACCAGCCATGGTCAAGTCACGTCACTGACAGCCATTTCCTGTCAGCACGACCGTTGGTGGGTCCGCCTTTCGCGGAACCAAGGCGTCGTTTCAATGCATGCATGGAGATCGAGGTGGCGTAATCATCGCGCGGAGGTTTCCCTGTCCTTTCCACGATGCGTGGCATGTTTAATGTAGTGTTTACACGAATCTTGACGCGCCTGGCAGATATAATTGGTGTGGATTCTTCTCCCTAACTTCTCACCAGTTCTCAGCGCCGTTTCCTTCTCTTCTATGCCTCCCACGCACTTAGCGCTCCTCTGCCTCCAGAAAAAACCTCTAGCGTCGCCCATCCAAGGTCACCGGCGTACCGGGAGAATGGCTTCCTCATCATCCTCCGGCTTAGCAACGGCGGCGGCGACGACGGTGGCAGTGGCAGAGAAAGAGAGCCACCGTGGACTTTGGAATTCCCTGCGTACTGGACGATCCCAAACTCCAGGTCATTGAAGACGAAGGGCTCCTCCGCGCCGGCGACTGGCGGAGAGGTTTTGGCGAAACCGTCCCCACCCCCGCGACGACGAGCGAATGCATTTCGGCACTCACCTTGACAGAGGTCTTTCCTTTCCTCCCTCGGATTTCTTTTCCGAGGTTATAGATCATTATGGTGTTCATCTCCACCATCTCCCCTCGAACTCTATCTTAGAGATGAGTGCGTACGCCTCTTTGTATGAGGGGTATCTCGGCATTAGGCCGAGCCTCACTCTTTTCCGGTATTATTTTCATGTCCGGAGAAATTCCATTACTGTCGGTAATCCTTATATTACTGGTACCATTAGTTTTTCGGTTAGGCGTGAGCGTGTTTATCCCCGGATCATGGCAAGTGATTCGGTCAAACAATGGTCGTCCACTTTTTTCTACCACAAGGATATCCCCGCTCCCGGCAAAGATACAGCTTTGACGGCTTTCGTCGATGGAGCCGCCACGCCCCAAGACTCTTGGGACGAGGCCGCTCCGACTCTCAGTGACAATCTGTTTCTCGCCAAGAGACAGATCGAATACTTGATGAAGCACAAGGGCCTGAAAGGGTCTGACTTAGTTCACTGCTGGGTGGAACGCCGGATCCAACCCCTTCAACATCATGGAGATCGAATGATGCATTCCATAACGTTGTCGAAGAAGGATACCCTCCGCATCAGCTCCAAGACCTTAAAGCCGAAAGATTATGTATGCCAAATCAAATGGCTGATAAGGGAGTGGATCGAGAGGAAGATTCCGGAGCTATCCCTGGACATGCATCCAACGGAAGATCCTGTTGTGCCGGTAAACTTCAACAGTAACTCTTTTTATGTTCTCATCTATATTTTATCTTTGCAATACTGAGATGCTTTTTCCTTTTCAGCTTGTTGACCTCCCCGAGTCGGAGTTTGCTCCTATCGAGGGATACCCTCCTGAGTTTTCTCAGGACGAGGGTGAGTTGGTCCCAATGCCGGATGTCGTTCCTCGAAAACGCAAAGCTCCGACATTGTCCATCGGCACCAAAGAAGTGCCTGTTGTGAAGAGGTAATCTTTCCTCAAAAGGTCTCTATATTTTACTTGTAATTCCTTCTGAGATGTAATGTTATTTGTTCTATTATCTTCTCAGAGCTAAACAGCTCATCAATGGGCAAGGGGAAGGAAGCTGCCGCGAAGCCTCTACGCGAGTCGAAGCTCAAACTGGGTTCTCCTGCCGTGGCTCCTCCGACTCCTGCTCCTCAACCTTCTGCAACACCGGAGATTACTCCATCTCCGACTGTTGTAGAAGATCCGGCTCAACAAGCAGAGCCTGCGATCCTTGAGTCGCAAACTGATGTCACCATGAGTGACTCAGGTGTTGATAAGGGTGAACCCTCTTCGGGTAATGATCCCTTGGCAAAAACCTTTGCCGAAAATCTCCTGAACAATTCGGGACTTGCCAAATTTGGCTTGTCTTGGAAATCTGCAGAAGAAATCCAGCGGCTAGCCCGGCATTGTTTAGAAAGCCAAAATCTTTCTACCGAAGAAGAAGCACAAGAAGTAGAGGATATCAAACACTCTGATCTTCTTGAACAAGTTCGTCTTCGTGATGAGAAGCTGAGGACTGGCGAACTTCCAACTGCGTCAGTGGTCCCCCTGACCCTTGCCGAGAAGGTTGCAATTGAAGTGAATGCGAGTTTGAACAAACTCACTCGTGAACAATATGTAAGTCGGAATTCCAACTCCCGTTTTTCCTTATTTCATATCATGTCCTCTAGCCCCCAAGCATGAAGCTGAACAATCAAATTTGGTTCTATGCTACCTTAGGATGCCAAAGAATGAACTAGTGTAGCCCCTCAGGCCCGTGTTGATATTAGTATAAATATTAGCCCAAGTCTTTAGTAGACTTCTGACTTACAGAAAGTATATTCCTATAACCAGGATTTGTTGAAGAATGTTTGCAACAAGCGGAAAGAGATCAAAGCTCTCCGACTTGAAAATGCACATCTGAAGGTTTCCAAGGATGAGGCCGAAGGTAAACATTCCGAAACTCAAACCTTGTCTTTTCTTTCATAGTCGAATCTTTGTTGAACTGTTGTTCTTTTTTGACTTACAGCACTGGTAAAACAGTCCTACGCTATGATCGAAGAGGCCGAGAATCTTAAGAACTTGGTGGTGGAAAACAAAGAACTTCGCCAAGAGCTGGATAAGCTCAAGGCAGATCATGAGAAGAGCATTGCTCAAATTCTCGAGTCCGCCTCCATGGCCACCGATGAGCATGATCGCAAGATTGCGCTTCAAGATAAGAAAATCTCAGATCTCAGCGATGAGTTATTCAGAGAAAAGGACATTTCCGAGGTGCCCTGGTATGAACTCCAGAGTCTTTGTGAAGAGAAGGCCAAAGTCGACGATGTCATTTTTGGTATGTTTCCCTTTCTCTGATTTTTCTGCATCTTCTAACTCTTTTAGAGTCCGGGGTTTAGACTTACCCTTTGCATTATATGCGCAGGTCCTCTGAACTTGATGGACTCCCCCTCTATCGAGCCTCGCACCCACCGGCTTACCCAAGTCGGTGATTTGCTTCATGACTTCCGCCAATCTCTCGAAGATATTGGCGAAGTTCTCAGGGTTCCGGATATGCATAGCATGTATGGTTTTGAGGTGCGAGACAAGGCCAAGGGTATGCCGCAGCTTGTTCAGGATAGGAACAAGTCCTACGCGCGAACCGCAGCGCAAAATGCTCTCACCATGGTTATGAGCCACCATGGAAACATGGAGATCTGGCAAGTAACCAGAGGGTACTGCAAGGTGGACGAAGACGGACAGGAGCAAGACATCAAGGTCATCATGGACTCCTGCGCTGGATATGGGTGCCACGTAGCTGACTTGACCAGCTATGACACTCCCTACTTCACCCGCGTGGACACGCCGCCTCCGCCTTGCAAAGAAACTGCTGAAGTTTCCGACGATGATCAAACCATATCGGATTTGAACATCTCGGAACGCTATCAAGCCGAGGCCGATGTGTCCAGCGAGCCGGCAGCTCCTACCTCTCCTCCTGCATCATAGAGTATCAGAGGAACAATATGTTATTCTGAAAACAATTTGGGTCTGTAAATAAGTAGTATGATACTTTTGCTAGTGCTAAGTTTTATTCTATCTATTCAGCACTTTTTGGTTTTGATATTATGTGCCTGAAATGTTTACATAAGCACTTGTATTTTTTGTTTGCACTTATCGTTTATCTGGCTTTCCGCCTCATCCCTTTCGTGAGCCGGCAAACCTTTAGCATGGAAACTTTGCCGAGCAACGGAGCTCAATTGCTAAACTAGTTTAATCTCGGAAACAAAGCCGGCTTCCAGTACCAACAATTCTACTCGGAAAATGCCCGCATCCAGCAATCAGACAAATAACCAAAGTATAGACTAGAAAATTTAGACTTATACCCGAAGGTAGCATTTTTAGAATCGGAAATCTAAACCAGAACAAACATGAGTATAAAGTACTTTCAAGTACTCTGGGATTTTCGACTGTGACATGTTCATTCGGAAATAAGATCGTAGTAAAAAACTTTTCAGAATTTTTTTGAGGCAACCACTACTTTTATTTCTCATTGAACACATACACATATGTGATTACAAAGAAAGATAAACTAAGAATAAAAGGAAAGTAGCTGAGCAATATTCCACGGTCTGTCTAATTCTTCCAGATTTGTACTTCCTCCAGCTCTCTTTCTCTTCTTAGTAGAAGGTCTTTCCTTGACTGGCCACATATCATTTAGGTAGTATGAACCATTGTGCATTACTCGACTAACCAGAAAAGGCCCTTCCCATACTGGGGAAAGTTTGTGCTTTCTTTGTTGCACAAGCCAGAGAACCAAATCATCCTTATTGAAAGACTGGTTTATAACTCTCTGGCTATGATACTTGCGTAACTTCTGCTGATAGGTTGTTGATCTCATTTCAGCAACGACGTGAACTTCTTTAACTAAGTCGAGATCATTTTGTCGAGAAATCTCGGCATCCTCTTCGATATACGTGGCAACTCTAGGAGAATTATGAATCAAATCACTAGGAAGAACTGCTTCAGCACCATAGACCAAGAAGAAAGGTGTGTATCCCGTTGACTTGTTTAGAGTTGTTCGTAAGCTCCAAATTACAGAGGGTAATTCCTCTGACCAAGCCCCCGCAGCACGTCGTAGTGGTGTTTCGAGTCTCGGTTTTAGGCCCTGCAAGATTAAACCATTTGCTCTTTTGACTTGTCCATTAGCTTGTGGATGTGCGACTGACGCAATGTCAAGCCGGATACTTTGTTCAATGCAAAATTCAGCAAGTTCTCCCATAGAGAAGTTACTCCTGTTGTCCGTGATAATGCTATGCGGATAACCGTCTCGAATTATAACATCCTCAACAAATCTTCTGACTGTTGCTCCATCACAACTAGTGACGGGTTTAACCTCAATCCATTTGGTGAACTTATCCAGCATCACTAAGAGGTGTGTAAATCCACTTGGAGCCCGTTTAAACGGTCCTACCATGTCAAGCCCCCAGACGACAAAAGGCCATGTAATAGGTATTGTTCGTAGCTGATCATCCGGAACGTGAGCTTGTTTGGCGTACTTTTGGCAGCCCTTGCACGTCTTGACCAGCCGTTTGTCATCTGCCTTGGCTGTAAGCCAGAAAAAACCATGTCGAAAAGCTTTTGCCACTAAAGATTTGGCTGCAGCATGGTGACCACACTCGCCTTCGTGGATCTCTCTTAAGATTTCCACTCCTTCTTCCAGAGATACACAACGCTGAAAACCCCCAGATACGCTCCGCCTATAGAGCTCACCACTAATTATAGTGTAGGAGTTTGCTCGTCGGACGATCTGTTGGCTCAGAACTTCGTCTTCGGGTATTTGCCATCTACCAAGTAATCAAGGTAGGGTTGAGTCCAGCTGGGAATTACAGCCAGAACTGCTACTAAAGGTGAGTCGGATTTGGTCGGATATTCCTCGTCTACTCCCTTTATGGAGGAAACTTTGAGGTGCTCTAAAAAAGCACCATCCGAGACTTTTTTCCGTGCAGAGCCTATCCGAGATAATGCATCTGCTTCCTCATTTTCTGCTCGAGGGATGTGTTGAACCTCAAACCCTTCGAACGATTTAGATAGATCATCCACGACAGCTTTATATGCCGCCATGTGCTTATTTGCATTACAAATATCCGACACTTGTTGTGCAACAAGATCTGAATCTCCGTAACACATCAAACGTTGGATGCCGATATCCTTAGCAATCCAGATTCCATGCAACAATGCTTCATACTCGGCAATGTTATTTGTCGCTGTGAAGTGGATCTACAATACATATGGAAGTTTATCTCCTTAGGGTGATTTGAGTACCACGCCAGCCCCCGGCCCCCTTGAGCCTTAGATCCGTCAAAATATAAGATCCAATATTCCGACTCAGGGAGGGTCATATTCTCTTTTGGCTCTGTCCAATCAGCGACAAAGTCAGCAAGGATTTGGGATTTGATTGTTGTCCAAGGTTTATACTCAATATCAAAAGTTGAAAGCTCTATGCCCCATTTTGCGACGCGTCCTGTAGCCTTGCTGTTGTTGATTATATCTCTCATGGGAGCTGTGCTCACCATGGTAATTGGATGTTCCTGAAAATAGTGTCGTAACTTACGAGATGCGAAGAACACACGATAAGCCAGCTTTTGATAGTGCGGATACCACTGTTTTGATTCAGTTAGAACCTCACTGAGATAGTAAGTCGGATGTTGCACCAGGTGTTCCTGATTTTCCTCTGGTCTCTCCACTACCATGACGACACTGACGACCTTGTTTTTCGCAGCGAGATAGAGCAACATCGGTTCTCTTGGTTCCCATGCTGCTAGGATAGGAGCAGACGAGAGTACTTCTTTCAAGTCTTGTAGTGCAGCTTCAGCTTCATCAGTCCAAACGAATTTCTTGGTCTTTTTAGGAGCTTGTAAAGTGGTGTGGCTCTTTCTCCGAGTCGGCTTACAAACCGACTGACTCCATCAATGCAACCAGTTAGTCTTTGAACGTCCTTCAGGCGAGTTGGCCTGGAAATGTTGAGTATAGCCTTGATCTTGTCTCAGTTCACCTCTATGCCCCTCTGAGATACGATGAAACCTAACAATTTTCTGGCTGGGATTCCAAAGAAACATTTCTTCGGATTGAGCATGATGTTGTATTTTTGTAAATTTGCGAATGTTTCCTCCTAGTCGGAAATTAATGTTTCCTTCTTTTTGGACATCACCGCAATATCATCCACATATGCATGTACGTTGAGTCTGATTTGATCATGGAGGCAACGCTGCATAGTGCACTGGTACGTAGCTCATGCGTTCTTCAGCCCAAAGGGCATCGTAACAAAACAGAAGGTTCCGAAAGGGGTTATGAATAAAGTTTTGATTTTATCCGATTCCTTTATCCTAATTTGGTGATAAACGGAATATGCATCGAGAAAACAGAGGAGTTTGGAGCCTGTCGTATAATCAATAACTTGATCAATTCTAAGCAGAGCGAACGGATCTTTGGGACAAGCCTTGTTCAAGGCAGTATAATCAACACACATCCTTAAATCAGTGGTGTCCTTTTTAGGGACCATTACAGGGTTGCCCGACCAATCAGTATGTACGACCTCTTCTATGAATCCGGCTAACTTGAGCCAGGCTAGTTCCTTAGCTATTGCCTTGCGCTTTACATCGCCAAAACGTCGTAGGGACTGTTTGAAGGGTTTAGCGTTCGGGTTTACATTTAGAGAGTGCTCGGCAAGTTCCCTAGGTACTCCGGTCATGTCAGATGGCTGCCATGCGAAGATATCTTGATTTGCTTGGAGGAACTTGACGAGCGTGCTTTCCTATGCGCTATCTAGGCCTACGCCTATCTGGGTCACCTTGGAGGGGTCATTATCCTTCAACGGTGTCTTCTTCGTCTCTTCCGATGCCTTGAACTCCGGATTCAGCTTTTTCACCTCCTTCTTTGTTGCGGGCATCTCGGATGGATCGATGATCTTCTTGATTTCCTGATACTCCTGGGCGTGCATCACGGCTTTAGCAAATGCGGCATTTCCATCTTCGCACTCTCGTGCTTTCTTCGGGTCTCCCCTGATGGTGATCATGCCGTTGGGGCCTGGAATTTTCATCATATTGTAAATATAACACGAACAAGCCATGAAAGCCCAGTAAGTCGGACATCCAAATATAGCATGGCACATGCTCTTGAACGGGACCACTTCGAAGGAAAGTGCTTCTGTCCGATAGTTCTTTGGAGTTCCAAAAGTAACATCCAAAGTGATCTCTCCCAGGAATTTGCTTGTCCTCCTGGGACAACTCCGTGAAATATCACAGAGCTGTGATTCAGCTAGGTCTCCGAGATTCGCATCTGGCGTAGCGTTTCGACATACAGAATATTTATGCTGCTACCACCGTCCATGAGGGTTTTGGAGAAACCATAGCCGTCAATAAGTGGATTGACAACTAAGGCATATTTTCCTCGCCTGTGCAACTTAGGCGGATGATCAGCACGGTCAAAGGTGATTGCAATTTCCGGCTAGTCCAAGTGCTGAGGGATAGACAGAACTATCGCGTTGAGCTCATGCAGAACTGCTTTCTTGACCTTAGCTGGTTGAGATCCAAGGAAGGTGACATAGGTGAAGGGTTCACAGCATAGAAAACAAAAAATTCCTACGATGAGAACTATACGCCAAGATCTTTCTACTAGATACAAGCAACGGGTGGATATACATCCATGGAGAACTTACCCTCGAAGACAACAAAGTTTTGTTAATGAGTAGGAACTCGTGGATGATGTAGCCATACGCTTGCCGATCTCAAGATCATGTGGAAGTCCTAGCGCCGCAAACCAGCAGCGCATCCGCACTCGCACACACGTTCAGGCCACCGAACAACCTCCGCCTCCTCGCTCCAGCGATGTAGCGGAAGCAGCAACTCCTTCCAGACGAAATGCCACCGGGAACATGTATCTCGCTAATCCGAGATCATGGGGGAATAATTCTAGAGGGGGAGAGAGATCCTTCATGAGGAGGTGTGAGGAAGAAGGGTGAGAGGGGTGGCCTTTTATAGGAGGAGGGGGTGCCCCTCCCCATGGCCGGCGCCTCATGGAGGTGACCCCTCACCTTCCCCATTCATGTGTTGGTAACTCCCTCCACATTAAAATGCCCCCTTCACATTCTCTTTTAAAGTCTTCACTTTAAATGCATTAAATTTCTCCAAATTTAATGCTCTCTCATTTAATAAAACTCTTTTATTAAATTTATTCAGAATTTTGTTAATTAGTTTAATTAACAAATATTCACACAAAACCCCTGCAACATTTCAATATTACATGCAGAACCAATTTCTGCAATTTCACTCGAAACAGTTTTGGTGCCTGTTGAAATAATTCCAGTGCTTTGCAATTCATTCGTATGAAACACATTTGCTCCAAATGGTGTTGGTGTCCCTTAAGTATGTCACCCTATGGTTCATGAATAATGCAGACATGATCGAGACCCCTCTCAGATCAATAATCAGAAGCGGGACCTGGAGATCCATACTAACCCCTACACATTCTATGATGACTTCTGTGATCGTGAGAACCTTTAACATTAGTAACTAAATTCCTTTGTCTCGCGATATATTACATGTCAGAGATTCGATCATCGGTAGCTCCATACCTAGTTTGATCTCGTTACCGACATGTACTCTTTTCTTGTTCCCGTGATATAACATTCTAGTGATCTTATCACTTGCTTGCAAGCTAACCAAATTGATATCACCAAGAGGGCCAGAGAATATCTATCCATCCGGGATGGACAAATCCCACTCTTGATCCATGAGCTTCTATATAACACTTTCGTAGCACTAAACCCACCTTTATAATCACCCTTTCACGGTGTGACGTTTTATGCTATCAAGGTACTCTTCCAGTATTAGTGATTAACATGATCTCATGGTCTAAGGACTAGGATTACTTTGTTAGATGTTATAGCAATATAAACACAATGACTTTGATCTTAATTCTATACTTCGGATGAATGTTCATCACATCATTCCACTAATGTTGTGACCTCGTTATTAACAACATCCAATGTCCATGATCAAGAAACCTTGATCATCTTGTTAATCAACGAGCTAGTTTATAAGAGAGGCATAACTAGGAACTTTCCTTTTGTTTATCAAACACACATGTATTAACGTTTCCAAATTAATACAATTATAGCATATAAAATAAACATCTATCATATACTTGGAATATGTATAATAACAACTTTATTATTGCCTCTCAGGGCATATTCCCTTCAATAGGTGTCTTTCTTTGTGGGAAAGGTTTTCTTTCCCTCCGGCTTGGGATTTGAAGCATCAGCTTCCTCCATGTTGGAATCTTCCTTGGTCTCTTTATCTTTTTCGGGATTCTTCTTTCCCTTCTTCCGCTTAGCCATGTAGCCAGCGGTGTCATCTTTCTTGATGTCGTCATTGAAACGACACTTGGCGTTTGTGTGAGACGAGCCCCCATTAGCGTCGAGGTGATGCACACATGGGTTATTGGCAATGTCAGCCCAAGAGTAGGTTTTGCCAAGTTGCTGGTCTCCTCTACCTTGAACTCTTGATGTCCCCCGACCGCGTCCGCGGCCACCGCCACGTCCTCCTCGTCCTCTAGACCCGAAAGTAGCAGTAACCACTATCGTTTCCGTGTTGGGTTTTTCTTCCGAGGTGTTCTTGCGCTTCTAAGCTTGTTGCTTTGGTTGTTTTGCCGACTGTGGCACAGCTAGGGCGTTCATTAATCCCTCAGCATCGTCGTCAGCATCTGCATACTTGCTCGCTGTTTCTATCATCTCTCCCAAATCAGTGACCTTGTCACACTTCAATCGATGTCGTAGTAAACCAACTAGGAGCCCTGCAATGAAAGCTTCAATCGCGGTTTGGTCATTTACTCCTTCACAGAAGTTCCTAGTGTCGATCCATCGTCCGAGATAATCTCGGCAAGTTTCTCCGGCTTTTTGGGTGCAACATTGTAGGTCCCTGACCGTACAGGGCCTCCGGTATGTGCCTTCAAAATTCTGAAAGAACGCACTTTGCATGTCATACCAGTTATGGATGGTGTTCTCTGAAAGTTCAGTGAGCCATGATCATGCCATCTTTCTCAACATGAGTGGGAGATATCGGGTTGCGACCAAGCTATTTTTGACTTTGGCGATGCAGCAAGCCTGGAAAAAATCCTGGAGCCAAGTATCTGGCCGAGCTATACCGTCGTAGGCCTGAATGTGTCTTGAGATAGCGAATCCTTCCGAGAATTTTGTGGCTCTTATGCGTGGTCCCAAGCATTTTGGGCCCATGTATATATCATCATTTTCGTAGCGCCACGCCTCTATGTTGGAGTTAATCCGGTGTCGCACATCACTTGGAGGCAAAGATCGTCTTCCTGAGTGACGGCTATGGCTGCGATGCCTTGGGGCCGCACTTTGGCTTCTACTACCACCTCCTCTGCCATGACGTCCTCCTTGGCCTCCTTGAGAGCCATTATGATGGCTTCTTGGTGGAGAGGGTGGGGCAGCTAGATTGTTTTCGGCTGATTGCCGACCTCCGTTCGGAGCGTCATTATTCTGGTTTCGGGGAGGGTCTTCATTGCGACGAGCCCCCTGCTGGCTTGTCTCGGCATGGTTTCCGTCGTTTTTTCATCCGTCACTCCCACCATGGTGGGGCTCAGCCGGACGGTTTGTAGGTCTAGGAGGTGGCATTCTTTGACGGTCCTCCTCCCGACGTTTCTCTTTGTCTTCTCCCCTACGATCGCTCGACTCTCATCGGGGAGGGTTTCTTGGATACAGTGCAGCAATTGCTTCTTGCTCGATAGCTGGAGCGACATTGCGCTAGTCACGTGCAGTTCTGTGATGCTGTCCTGAAGATCCAGTTCTTGAGTAGTTGTCTTCCCGAAGGTCGGAATGGTAATGCTATTCCGGAACACGCTGGGGCCTTAAATCATTCCATGCCATGTCCATGCGACATTGGTCAGATTTTGAGACCAGTTTTCCGCTTCCAGATTTTGCGGCCCTTTGCTATTCTAGACCCTTGGTGAGTAGCTTAATGCCCAATCGAACCTGTTCTGGGCCTGGATTGTTCGATAGGATATCTCGAGCTGCAGCTATGTTCTGTACTGGTGTTGGATACATCGGATCTCCTTTGCTGTCGAGACGAGGCATCCCTGGGTCTCCTTCAAAGAGGACCTTGTGCACTTCCAGGAATTGATCGTCACATGTGTGATGCTTCCAGGTCTTCTGATGTTGCCGAGAGGTGTACTTCTCCGTAGTTTCCATGCGTTTCTTCTCCTCCTCGATGTTTTTGGCTTCATCCAAGAGTACTTGACGACGTGCTTCTAGGGCCTAGGCCCTTTCATCTAGTTCTTCAGCAGTAAGTTCTGCAGCTATAGGGATAGGTGTGGTTAATGCAGCATCGATGAGTTTACGTGCACCTTCAATGATCACGTGTCCATCCATCGATTCTTCTTTTGGCTCGTCTAGGATAAGTGCTCCATCCGAGTCTTCGTCGTATTCCTCGGCAATCACTTCCTCTGCCGGAAGATCTTTTGCCGGGGTCTTGTTCTTCTTGTTCTTCTTCTTTGCTTTCTTGGCAGCGCCGGTAGCAAACACGGCTTTGGGCCCGTTTCTTGGAGTCAAACTTTGATCGGTACTTTCGGCCATTTGGTTCTTGGGATCATCTTCGAGATCCATGTTGTCCTGCGCTTTGGGAGAGTTTTCTCCGGATCCTTCGTCCATGCCTTCTCCTTCTGCAGCAGCTGTGGAGTTAAGCTCCTCTTCATATTCAACGGAGAACTTCCGGAAATCTGCCGACATCATGGAGTCATCCGAAGATGTCGGTAATTCGACGCTTGTTCCGATAGCCTCCCGCACAGAGTCAGTGTTGTCTCTAGCATCGCAGAGCCGGATCCGGATCCTACATATCCGACAAAGTGCGATGCGCGCCTCCTGAGATAACCGCGGTCTTCATAGTAGGCTTCGTCAAAATGCCTGATGGTCTCGAGGATTGCATCTACGCCTGAGTTTTGCATCATCATGCGCCTTAACGTGTATCTCAGGAAGGGCATGTCCGTCCCGGCGTCATCAGAGCCGGAACCAAATTTATCTTCTTGCTCTTCCTAGATTTCGACCTCTGTAGGTAGATCGATTTGGGATTCGTCCTTGCTAGGGAGATCCACTCCAGATCCGACACGTACCGGGAGATCTGCCTCAGGTTCAGCTTTCTCCACTATCTCCGCAACTGGTGTTGGCTGAGTGGGATTAGGGTTTTTTGAGATCCGGAACTCTGCCACCTCCGCGGACAAAGGGGACCCAGAAATTTCTTCTACCTCTATCATCACCGCTGGGGTGGGTGGGGCAGGTTCAGCGAAACCGATGTAAACATCGATCTCACCAAAAGACATGATGGTGTAGGTGGTCACGGCTTCCCTAGCCGGAATCCAAGTCTCGTCTAGGATGATGAGAGGGACGTCACTGGCGTAGAGGATGCGACCAACAGCGATAGTCTCGCCGATTACGATTCTTGCAGATTCCGCTCGGAACGCAGATCCGAAACTCACTGGCCCCACGGTGGGCGCCAACTGTCGTCGGATTGATGACAAGTACGCCATGAGGGGGTCCTGGAGGCGTGTGGAAGAGAGGGGTGTGAGTCGTACGGGATTCCGGGACGGTGAGCACACAAGTTTACCCAGGTTCGAATCCACTGGCTTTGGATGGATCCTACTCCTGCTAGCAATCCAGTAATACGGTAGAGTCGGAATATGGGTTACAAGGGTTTCGCCTGTGCGAGTTGAGATTGTAGACTATTGTGAGGGTGCCCTAAAGGCTCTCCCTAGGATGGCTTATATAGATATCCGGCCTAGGGTTTACATGAGAGATCTATCTGGCTACGACTAAGAGTCGGTTACAGAGTATATCTTGAACTACAAGTAACACTATGGACCTATGTAGGTAAGTCTTCTGGGCCTTCCCGTAGCCGGATTGGGCTCCGTTCTTCTCCCTGACTGGGTCGCCCGTGAAGCAAAGCTCTAACCCGAAGTAGGCCACCCTGGTTAGTGAGGTACATTGAGGATACCCGGAAAGTATATCCCCAACAGCCACCACTCCGCACGACGCCGAGTGGACCCTCATCGATCTCCAGAGCTCTGGATGTACGGCGTCCTCATGCCGGAGCTGCGCGCCATGGTCTTGTCACCAACTGTGACCGTGCGCACCGTCTAGGCGTCCATCGAGTCTGTCTTCCGCAGCAACACCCTGGCCCACGCCATCAACCTCACGGACAAGCTCTACGCCGAGTGCCAAGGTAACCTCCCTGTTGCCTCCTTTTGTGCTCGCCTCAAGTCCATCAACAACAACATGCGCGACATCGGCCACCCCCTCTCCATGCCAGCTCTCCTTCCCGCCCTCGTCCGCGGTGTTCATGATCGCCATGAGATGACTGCCAAGATCATCCAGACCAGGGCGACTGAGCTGGACTTCATCGCCGCACAGAACATGCTCGTCCTGGACGAGCAGCAGAAGAAGCCCACGACCTCCAACAACACTGCGCTCATCGCCAAGCATCCGCCTGCGCCGCTCGGAACTCCGCCCTCCTCCAACAACCAGCCCGGGCATGGCGGTCTGGGCTCCTACAGCTCCCCTGGCTCTCCTTCGCCAAACTGGGGCAAGTAGAAGCGCAAGCGCTTCTCCAACCACGGCTCGCCTTCGACCACTCCATGGACAGGCATGGTGCAGGCATGGCAGATGCCGTTCCCTACGCCAGCTCGACCCGGCATCCTCGGTGCACGTCCACCACCGTCCGTGCCTCACGCCTACACCACCTACGCGCCGGTCTAGTTCTCGTCGATTTATGCTGCTCCACCTCAACTGCCGTCGCCGACGCTGCACTACAGCGCTCCTTCGACGCCCACGATCCAGGCACTGTCATAGCCGACACATGCCCAGCAGTCGCAAGCCCAGCAGTCGCACTACTTCCAGCAATCAGCTCTGCTGGGCGCCCTGCAGGACCTGTCGCTCCAGGGTGGATAGGTTGCCGACTCCGGTGCCTCTGCTCACATGACCGCACACAAAGGTAATCTCCTTCACTCTAGACCCGCGCATTTACCTTCGGTTATTGTTGGCAAAGGATCTTCTCTACCTATCACCCATCTTGGCACCTCCAATCTTTCTTCTTCCTCCAGTCCTCTTCTTCTTAACAACGTACTGGTCACTTCTAATATTGTTAAAAATCTACTATTTGTTAGACGTTTAACTACTGATAATCCGATATCTATAGAATTTGACCCTTACAGTGTTTCCCTCAAGGATCTTCAGACCAAGGAGGTTCTTCTGCGTTGTAACAGCACCGGCGACCTCTACCCCATCTATGATCCATCACCTCTTCATCAAGCTCTTCCAGTGATCAAAATCACCATGGACACCTGGCATCGACGCTTAGGCCACCCAGGCGTTTCCTCTAGCTTTAATAAATCCTTTCCATGTAATGTTGATCGTCTTTGCCACGCTTGTCAAGTTGGAAAGCATGTTCACTCCCTTTTTCACCCTCTACTAGTAAAACTTCCGCTGCTTTTGCTCTTGTACACTGCGATCTATGCCGCTCCCATTCATACCTTTTCAAACATGAAATATTACTTAATAATTGTTGATGATTTCGCAAATTTCATGTGGACTTTTCCCATACGAGCTAAATCTGATGTGCCTAACATTCTTGCTACCTTTCATGCCTATGTTCGTACACACTTTGATCGTGTCCTCGGCACCATTCAATGTGACAATGAAACTGAATTTGACAATTCTAAAACCGATCTTTCTTTCAACCTTTTGGCACAATCCTGTGTTTTTCTTGCCCTTACACCTCTCTCCAAAATGGAAAAGCCGAACGGGCCATCCGTACTACGAACGATGTTATAAGAACTCTGCTTCTACAAGCATCGAGGTCTCCTGCCTTTTGGGATGAGGCTCTTATTACCGCAACACATCTTCTTAATCTCTGTCCCACAAAATCTAAAAAATTAAAAACTCCCCACGAGTCCCTATTCAACACTCCTCCATTCTACGATCATCTGCGCATCTACGGCTGTCTATGTTATCCCAATATTTTGGCCATCACATGTCACAAGTTAGCTGCCTGATCTCTCCCCTGTGTCTTTATCGGCTATCCAACCGGACACAAAGGATATCGCTGTTACCACATTCCCAGAAAATACGTCTATATTTCTCGACACATAACCTTCAACGAACAAATCTTTCCCTTCCAAAATCATGACAACTCTCCACCCATTGCGTATGACTTTCCTCACAATCCCTCTCCCACATCCACTTCTCCATCTTCCTTTTCCACACCTGTTCCCTCCATCGGCTCTACCACGGCAGTAGATTCACCACGTTTCTCTGCCACGGCAGCACGCTTGCCTGCCCCATCCCCCTGCCGTAGCTCTGCCACGGCAGCCAATTCCTCACATTTCTCTGCCGCGGCAGGCGGTTCATCCACTTCTGCCGTCAGCTCGTCTCCCTCCAAATCTTCCGATCCTCCATCCACACCTCCTCCCGTCTGTGGCCAGCTTCGACCACCACCCCCTCCTGCAGCCCCTCGCATGCGCACCCGTCTTCAAGATGGGATTGTACAACCGCGCAAATTATTCAATCTCACAGCCATCTCTCCTCTTCCTTGATCTTACAAACATGCCCTTGTAGATCACCATTGGTGTGATGCCATGCGTGCTAAACATTCTGCTCTCATCCAAAACGACACATGGGAACTCGTTCCTAAACCTCCTGGCTCTAACCTCGTTAGTGGCAAATGGGTTTTTCGACACAAGTACAATTCTGATGGAACCCTCTCCCACTACAAGGCCCGATGGATTATCTGAGGCTTCTCCCAAGAACACGGCATCAACTATGATGAAACCTTCAGTCCCGTCGTTAAACCTAGCACTATTAGGATTGTCCTATCCTTAGCCGTCTCTTTCCACTGACCTATCCATCAACTAGACGTCAAAAACGCCTTCTTACACGGTCATCTCTTCGAAATAGTCTATTGTCAACGGCCATTAGGTTTCGAGGGTCAATCAAATCCCTCTCTTGTTTGCCTTCTTAAGAAATCCCTCTACGGCCTAAAATAGGCTCCCCGAGCCTGGTTCACTAGGTTTGCCTCCTTTTCTTAGTCCATTAGTTTTGTAGCTTCCAAATCCGACACTTCCTATTCATTCTCCGTACTTCTGCTCACACAACTTACTTTCTCCTATATGTAGATGACATAGTTCTCACCGCCTCATCATCACAACTACTGAACTCAATCATCTCCACCCTTAACTCTGAATTCTCAATGACCAACCTTGGTCCTCTATCTTACTTCCTTGGAATTTCAGTAACCCGTTCTGATGCTAGTATCCATCTCTCCCAACTCCAGTATGCTCTTGACATACTTCAGCATGAAGCCATGTCTGAGTGTCAACCTGCCAATACCCCTATCGATCCTGGTTCTAACCCTCTATCAATGATGGCAATCCACTTGACAATCTCACTCTCTGTCGCAGCCTCAATGGTTCTTTACAATATCTCACATTAACCAGACCCGAAATTTCTTACTCCGTGCATCAAGCCTGTCTTATTTATGCATGCGTCTAGATCCTCTCACCTAAATCTAGTTAAACGCATTCTTAGATACATCAAGGGCACTCTCGATTTCGGTATCAAAATCGTTCCTTCCCCTACTTCATCCCTCATTGCCTAATCCGACGCTGATTGGGCAGGCTGCCCTGATACATGTCGTTCTACGATTGGTTTATGTGTATTCCTTGGTGACAATCTTATTTCCTGGTCCGCAAAACGCCAACTAACCATGTCCAGGTCTAGTGCTGAAGCAGAATATCGCGATGTCGCTCACGTTGTTGCAGAGAGCTTTTGTATTCGGCAACTTCTTCAAGAACTACATCAGCCCGTCGACAAGTCCACCGTTGTCTACTACGACAATGTCTTAGCGGTTTATCTATCGGCAAACCCTGTTCAGCACCGACGAACAAAGAATATTGAAGTCGACATCCATTTTTTTCGAGACAAGGTACAGCTTAGCGAGATTCGTGTACTACATGTACCCACTAGTCTTCAGTTTCCAGATATTTTCACCAAAGGACTTGCAACTGCACCCTTCCGAAACTTTCGCTCCAGTCTCACCGTTTGCTAGGCTACCATCGACACTGCGGGGATGTTAGACTACAACAAGACATGTGCATTACCTAGTCCAGCTGTATCTATCCATGCACGCCACCGCCTCTATCCCTCCGCATAGCTAGGGTCTCAACTGTACTAGCTAGCACGTATTGCTCTCTCTCTATATATATATATATGTAACTCTCCGATATAAGTTACTATTAGGCAATACAAGTGATGTTGTCTCTCTAGTGTTGCAAAGCTTTCAGTGAACTATGCTAAATCCTGCATTATGCCCATAAACGTTCCAGAGCAGAGAATGGAATTTTTGGCCAACACTTTTGGATGCGCAGTGGGAACATTACCTTTTGCATACCTGGGTTTACCTCTTGGAACGACAAAACCAACCATAGAGGATCTCACCTCTCTCATGAGCCAGATCGAACACAGAATGAATGCGAGTGCCCGCTTTCTAGGTTACGGTAGTCGACTTGAGCTTGTCAATTCAGTGTTAATGACGTACCACATGTGCTCGATTAAGCTACAAAAGACTGTGATTAGGTACTGTGATCGAGCACGAAAACATTGCTTATGGGCAAAAAAAGATGAGGAAGGACAAAGAAACGTGTAACTCACTTGCAGCCTGGTAGATGGTGTGTAGACCCAAGAAGCACGGTGGGTTAGGAATAATCAATCTACAGCTACAGAATGAGACCCTACTCCTCAAACAATTACACAAATTCTACTGTGAGGGAAATATTCCTTCGGTCAAGCTTGTGACATCTCTGTATGGACCTGGCCCCCCTCATGCTCAGTCCAAGAGAGGTTCCTTTTGGTGGCGAGATATTTTTAGCTTTGTTGAAACCTACAGAAGCATCACAATCAGTAATATTGGAGCAAGAGATTCAGTACTCCTTCCGTCCTAAAATAAGTGACTTGAGTTTGTCTAGATTCGTATGTACCTATATACTAAAATGTGTCTAGATACTTCCGAATCTATACAAACTCACGTCACTTATTTTGGGACGGAGGGAGTACTACTTTGGAAAGATTTTGGGGTGAATAACCAGAACCTATGTGATGCCTTTCCACGTCTATTTTCATACTCTCTAGATGAAGACATTTCAGTGCAAGATTATATAAATTCGGATAGCATGCAGTCAGTTTTTGCTCTACCCCTGTCAGTGGAAGCTTTTAATGAGTTGCAACAACTCAATGCCCTTACAAATGAGATAACCTTGGATCCATCGACAACTGACAATCGAAGTTTCGTTTGGGGGAGCTCCAAATACACATCAGCAGGATTCTACAGGTTTATTTTCAGCATCATACCAAGTGAACCTGCTCTCTGCTCAATTTGGAAATTTTCATCGGATTGAGGACAAGTACGCCATGAGGGGATCCTCGAGGCATGCGGAAGAGAGGGATGTGAGATGTACGGTATTCCGGGACGGTGAGCACACAAGTTTACCCAGGTTCGAATCCGTCGGCTTTGGACGGATCCTACTCCTACTAGCAATCCAGTAATACGGCAGAGCCGGAATATGGGTTATAAGGGTATTGCCTGTGCGAGCTGAGATTGTAGACTATTGAGGTGTGTCCTAAAGGCTCTCCCTAGGACGGCTTATATGGATATCCAGCCTAAGGTTTACAGGAGATATCTATCCGGCAACGACTAAGAGTTAGTTACAGAGTACATCTTGAACTTCAAGTAACATTATGGGCCTAAGTCGGTAAGTCTTCTGAGCCTTCCCGTAGCCGGATTGGACTCCGTCTTTCTCTCTGACTGGGCCTCCCGTGAAGCAAAGCTCTAACCCGAAGTGGGCCACCCTGGTCAATGAGGAACTGCGAGGATACCCGGAAAGTATATCCCCAACAGCAGCCCCCGGAGGCCTCCAAGATCCAAAGTCGGATTTATCATCGTCTAGCTTGATCTTCGGCTTGCAGAATCTTGAAGGGTTCCTGAAACTTCACAACAAAAAATACGATCCGGGTCTTAAAAATAAGTCGAACCTATCAACAGGTTTTCGGATTTTCCAGCTTGATTTCAAACTAAGCCGGAACTTGGTTTCTAACGCCACCTGACACAAGTCATGGTCAAGTCACGTCATCTGACAGGCATGCCGTCAGCACGACCGTTGGTAGGTCCGCGGTTCGCGGAACCGAGGCGCCGTTTCAATGCGTGCGTGGAGATCCAGGAGACGCAATCATCGCGTGGGTCCTTCTCAGTTCCTTCCACGACGTGTGGCGGTTATACAGTAGCATTTGCACGAATCTTGGCGAAGTTAGGTGGATATAAGGGGTTAGGATTTTCTCCTTCTCCTTCCACCAGTCATTTGCCTTTTCCTTTCCTCCCAATCCTCCTGCGCGCATAGAGCTTCCTCGTTCTTCCCCCACAGAACTCCCAGCGTCGCCCCTTTTAGGTCAACCTCTCACCGGAGAAATGGCTTCATCTTCTTCCTCCAGCCTGGCAGCTCCTGCATCTCCTCGGAGTTCAACTCCGAGGTGATAGATCGGAGTTCTTCTCCATAACCTTCCTACCAACTCTCTCTTAAAGATGAGCGCATATGCTTCATTGTGTGAGGAATTTCTCGGCATCAGGCCGAGTTTGACTCTTTTCCGGTACTATTTTCATGTCCGGAGAAACTCCATCACTGCCGGTGTTCCTTACATCACCGACACCATTAGTTTTTCGCTTAGACGCGAGCTCGCATATCCCAAAATTTTAGCTAGTGACTCGGTCAAACAATGACCATCCATGTTTTTCTATCATAAGGATATTCCGGCTCCCGGCAAAGCTACTGCTTTGCCGGCTTTTGTCGATGGAGCTGCCACGGCCCAACCCTCTTGGGACGAGGCTGCTCCGGCTCTCACCGACGATCTTTTATGTGTTTCAATCTTCGAGTTACATTGCAACACTAATATGTTTTCTTCTTTTCAGCTTGCTGACCTCCCCGAGTCAGAGCTTGCTCCACTCAAAGGTTATCCTCCTGAGTTTTCTCAGGAGACAGAAGTGGTCCCATTGCCGGACCTTGCGCTCAAGAAGCGCAAAGCTCCGACAGTGGCTATTGGCACAAAGGAGGTGTCTGTTGTGAAGAGGTAAGTTTCAGTCACAATTTCCGCCTTTGTACTTTATTCGAATTTCTTTCCGAGATGTAATGTTTCCGACTTTACTATCTCAGAGCAAAGCCATTCATCAAGGGCAAGGAGAAAGGGATTCCTTCGAAGCCCCTGTGACAGACGAAGCTCACCATAGCTTCCCCTGCCGTGGCTCCTCCGACTCCTGCCCCTCAACCTTCTATAACGCTGGCGACCATTCCCTCCCTGGTCGTCGCAGAAGATCCGGCTCCTTCAATAGAGCCTGCGAACCTTGATTCGCGAACTGACGTCACCATGGGTGAGTCAGATTTAGATAAGGGTGAACCCTCTTTGGGTAATGATCCCTCGGCAGAAACCTTTGCCGAAAATCTCATCAGCAATCCGGGACTTGCCAAGTTTGGCCTATCCCGGAAATCTGCAGAAAAGATCCAGCGGCTAGCCAGGCAATGCCTGGAGAAAAGCCATTTATCTCCCGAAGAAGAAGCGCAAGAAGCAGAGGACGTCAAGTTCTCTGACCTTCTCGCCTAGGTCACCTTCGCGATGAGAGGATTAGGACCGGTGAGCTTCCAACAGCTCCAGTGATTCCTCTGACTCTCGCCAAAAAGGTGGCTACTGAAATGAACGCGGGTTTGGATAAACTCACCCGCGAACAATATGTAAGTCGGAATTCCAACTCCTGTTTTTTCCATTATCTTATATCATATCCTCTAGCCCCCAAGCATGAAGTAGGATATATAATCCGGGTTATGCTTCATTAGGATGCCAAAGAACGAACTAGTGTAGCCCCAAGGCTCGTGCTGATATTTAGCAAAAATATTAGCCCGAGTCTTAAGTAGCTTTCTGACTTTGGGTATTCTGACTTACAGAAAGTATGTTCCTATAACCAGGAATTACTGAAGAATGTCTGCGATAAGCGGAGAGAGATCAAATCTCTTCGGATTAAAAATGCTGAACTTAAAGTTGCCAACGATGAGGCCGAAGGTAAAACATTCCGAGACTCAAACCTTGTCTTTGTTATTTTCAATGTCGAATTTTTTCTGAAATGTTGTTCTTTTTGACTTACAGCGCTAGTGAAACAATCCGTCGCCATGATTGAAGAGGCCGAGAACCTCAAGACCTTGGTGGTGGAGAACAAGGAGCTTCGCCAAGAGCTGGGTCAGCTCAAGGCAGATCATGAAAAGAACATAGCTCAAGTCCTTGAATCCTCCTCCATGGCTACTGAGGAACGTGATCGCAAGATCGCTGCTCAGGATAAAATAATATCGGACCTCAAGAATGAGCTTGGCAGAGAGAAGGACATATCCCAGGCGCTTCGGGCTGAACTCCAGAGTCTCTGGGAGGAAAGACCAAAATTGACGACGTCATTTTCGGTACTTTCGATCTATCTGACTTGTTTCTTTCTTCGACTTTTATCAATGTCGGATTTTTCTTAACTTGTTTTGTGTATATGTCCTCTGAGCTTGATGGACTCTTCCTCCTCTGAGCCCCGCACCCATCGGCTTACTCAAGTCGGTGACCTGCTTCATGACTTCCGCCGGTCCCTTGAGGACATCGGCGAAGCTCTCAAGATTCCGAACATGCCTAGCATGTCGGATTTTCAAGTGCGGGACAAGGCAAAGGAGATGCCACAACTTGTTCGGGACTAGAACATGTCCTATGCGCGGACTGCTGCGCAGAACGCTCTCACCATGGTCATGAGCCACCATGGAAACATGGAAATATGGCAAGTGACCAGAGGGTACTGCAAGGTAGATGAGGACGGCCAGGAGCGGGACCTTCAAGCCATCATGCACTCCTGCACCGGATATGGGTGTCGCGTGGCTGACCTGACCAGCTACGAGATCCCCTTCTTCACCCGCGTGGCTACTCCGCCTCCTCCTCCAGAAGAAACAGCTGAAGTTTCCGACGATGAACGCACCACCTCGGATGCGGACATCTCGGAATGATACCAAGGCGGCGGAACCAGCGAGCCGGCAGCTCCTGCATCTCCTCCTACATCATAGATCAGAAATTTTTGTATTATCCCTGAAAAACATGATGCGTTTGTAAATATTAAGTACTATAATTTTGCTAGTGCTAAGTTTTTGATCTATTCAACACTTTTTGGCTTTAATTTATTTTTGTGTGCCTGAAACGTTTACACAAGCACTTTGTATTTTTTCGTCTCTACTTATCGTTTATCTGGCCTTCCGCCTCGTCCCTTTCGTGAGCCGGCTAAACCTTCCGCCGGAAACTTTGCCGAGCAACGGAGCTCAATTGCTAAACCAGTTTAAACTCGGAAACAAAGCCGGCTTCCAGTACCAACAATTCACTACTCGGAAAATGCCCGTATCCAGCAATCAGACAAATAACCAAAGTAAAGACTAGAAATTTTAGAGTTATACCCGAAGGTAGCAATTTGAGAATCGAAAATCTAAACCAGAACGAACATGAGAAAGTACTTTCAAGCATTCTGGGATTTTTGACTATGACATGATCATTTGGAAATAAGATGGTTAAAAACTTCTCAGAAAAATCTTGAGGCAACCAAAACTTTTATTTCTCACAGAACATGTACATATATATGATTACAAAGAAAGATAAACTAAGAATAAAAGGGACGTAGCTGAGCAATATTCCAAGGTCTGTCTAACTCATCCGGATTTGTACTGCCTCCAGCTCTCTTTCTCTTCTTTGTAGCAGGTCTTTCTTTGACTGGCCTCATGTCAGTTAAGTAATACGAACCATTGTGTAATACTCGACTAACCAAAAAGGGCCCTTCCCATACTGGGGAAAGTTTGTGCTTTCTTTGTTGCACAAGCCGGAGAACCAAATCACCTTTATTGAAAGATCTATTTCGGACTCTCTGGCTATGATACTTGCATAACTTCTGCTGATAGTATGTAGATCTCATTTCATCAACAACGCGAACTTCTTTGACTAAGTCGAGATCATTTTGTCGAGAATCAAGGCATCCTCTTCGATATACGCGGCCACTCTAGGAGAAGTATGAATCAAATCACTAGGAAGAACTGCTTCTACACCGTAGACCAAGAAGAAAGGTGTGTATCGTGTTGACCAGTTTGGAGTTGTTCGTAAACTCCAAATTACAGAGGGCAATTCCTCTGCCCAAGGCCCCGCAGCACGTCGTAGTGGTGCTTCGAGTCTCGGTTTTAGGCCTTATAGAATTAAACCATTTGCTCTTTCGACTTGTCCGTTAGCCTGTGGATGTGCGACTGACGCAATGTCAAGCCGGATATTTTGCTCGTTGCAGAATTCAGCCAATTCTCCCATAGAAAAGTTACTCCTGTTGTCCGTGATAATGCTATGCGGATAACCATACCAGATTATAACATCCTCGACAAATCTTTTGGTTGTTGCTCCATCACAACTAGTGACAGGTTTAGCCTCGATCCATTTGGTGAATTTATCCACCATCACTAAGAGGTGAGTAAATCCACTTGGAGCTCGTTTAAATGGTCCTACCATGTCAAGCCCCCAGACCGCAAAGGGCCATGTAATAGGTATTGTTCGCAGCTAATCAGCCGGAAAATGAGCTTGCTTGGCGCACTTTTGGCAGCCTTTGCACGTCTTGACTAATCGTTTGGCATCTGCCTGAGCTGTAAGCCAGAAAAATCCGTGTCTAAAAGCTTTTGCCACTAAAGATTTGGCTGCAGCATGGTGACCACACTCGCCTTCGTGGATTTCTCTTAAGATTTCCACTCCTTCTTCCGGAGATACACACCGCTGAAAGACCCCAGAAACACTCCGTTTATGGAGCTCACCTTTAACAATAGTATAGGCTTTTGCTCGTCGGATAATCTGCCGGCTCAGCACCTCGTCTTCGGGTAATTTGCTATCTACCAAATAATCGAGGTTGGGTTGAGTCCAGCTGGGAATTACAGCCAGAACTGCTATCAAAGGTGAGTCGGATTTGGTTGGATATTCCTCATCTACTCCCTTTATTGAGGGAACTTTGAGGTGCTCTAGAAAAGCGCCATCCGGGACCTCTTTCCGCGCAGAACCTATCCGAGATAGTGCATCTGCTTCCTCATTTTCTACTCGAGGGATGTGTTGAACTTCAAACCCTTCGAACGATTTAGATAAATCATCCACGGCAGCTTTATATGCTGCCATGTGTTTATTTGCATTACAAATATCCGACACTTGTTGAGCAACAAGATCCGAATCTCTGTAACACATCAAACGTCGGATGCCAATATCCTTAGCAATCCGGATACCATGCAGCAGTGCTTCATACTCGGCAATATTGTTTGTCGCTGTGAAGTGGATCTGCAACACGTATAAAAGTTTATCTTCTTGGGGTGATTTGAGCACCACGCCAGCCCCCGAGCCCCCTCGAGCCTTAGACCCATCGAAAAAGAGGGTCCAATATTCCGACTCAGGAAGGGTCATGTTCTCCTTCGTCTCTGTCCAATCAGCGATAAAGTCAGCAAGGATCTGAGATTTGATTGTTGTCCGGGGTTTATACTCAATATCGAAAGCTGAAAGCTCTATGCCCCATTTGGCGACGCGTCCTGTGGCGTCACTGTTGTTGATTATATCTCTCATGGGAGTTGTGCTCACCACGGTAATTGGATGCTCCTGAAAGTAGTTTCGTAACTTACGAGATGCTAGAAAAACACCGTAAGCCAACTTTTGATAGTGCGGATACCGCTGTTTTGATTCCGTCAGGACCTCGCTGACAAAATAAGTCGGACGCTGCACCAGGTGTTCCTGATTTTCCTCTGGTCTCTCCACTACCATGACAATACTAACGACCTTATTTGTCGCAGCAAGGTAGAGCAACATCGGTTCCTTAGGTTCCGGTGCTGCAAGGATAGGAGTAGATGAGAGTACTCTCTTCAGATCTTGTAGAGCAGCTTCAGCTTCGTCAGTCCAAACAAAATCCTTGGTCTTTTTCAGGAGTTTGTATAATGGTGCGGCTCTTTCACCAAGCCGGCTTACAAATCGACTGACCGCAGCAATACAACCAGTTAATCTTTGTACGTCCTTCAGGCGAGTTGGCCTGGAAATATTAAGTATAGCCTTGATTTTGTCTCGGTTCACCTCTATGCCTCTTTGAGACACGATGAAATCTAACAATTTTCCGGCTGGTATTCCAAAGAAACATTTCTTCGGATTAAGCATGATGTTGTATTTTTGTAGATTGGCGAACGTCTCCTCCAAGTCGGAAATCAGTGTTTCCTTCTTTTTGGACATCACCACGATATCATCCACGTATGCATGCACATTGCGTCCGAGTTGGTCATGGAGGCAACGCTGCATCGTGCGCCGGTACGTAGCTCCTGCATTTTTCAGCCCAAAGGGCATCGTAATAAAATAGAAGGTTCCGAAGGGGTTATGAATGAAATTTTGACTTTGTCAGATTCCTTCATCCGGATTTGGTGATAACCAGAATATGCGTCGAGAAAACAGAGTTCCGAGCTTGCCGTAGAATCGATAACTTGATCAATTCTAGGCAGAGCGAATGGATCTTTTGGACAAGCCTTATTCAAGGCAGTATAATCAACACACATCCTTAAATCAGTGTTGTCCTTTTTAGGGACCATTACAGGATTGGCCGACCACTCAGTGTGGATCACCTCTTCTATGAATCCGGCTAACTCGAGCCGTGCTAGTTCCTTAGCTATTGCCTTACGCTTTTCGTCGCCAAATCGTCGTAGGGACTGTTTGACGGGTTTAGCATTCGGGTTTACATTTAGAGAGTGCTCGGCAAGTTCCCTAGGTACTCCGGTCATGTCAGATGGCTTCTATGCGAAGATATCTTGATTTGCTTGGAGGAACTTGACGAGCGCGCTTTCCTATGCGCTACATAGGCCTACGCCTATCTGGGTCACCTTGGCAGGGTCATCATCCTTCAACGACGCTTTCTTCGTCTCTTCCGATGCCTTGAACTCCGGATTTGGCTTTGTCACCTCCTTCTTCATTGTGGGCATCTCGGATGGATCTATGCTCTTCTTGATATCCTGGTACTCCTAGGCGTGCAGCACGGCTTCAGCAAAGGCGGCATTTCCCTCCTCGCACTCTCGTGCTTTCTTCGGGTCTCCCTGATGGTGATCACGCCGTTGGGACCTGGAATTTTCATCATATTGTAAATGTAACACGGACGAGCCATAAAAGCCCAGTAAGCCGGACGTCCGAATAGCGTGGTATGCGCTCTTGAACGAGACCACTTCAAAGGAAAGTGCCTCCGTCCGATAATTCTTTGGAGTTCCAAAGGTAACATCCAAAGTAATCTCTCCCAGGGAATTAGCTTGTCTTCTTGGGACAATTCCGTGAAAGATCACAGAGTTATGGTTCAGCTGGGTTTCCGAGATCTTCATCCGGCGTAGCGTTTAGACATAGAGAATATTGATGCTGCTACGACCATCCATGAGGGTCTTGGAGAAACCATAACTGTCAATAAGTGGGTTGACGATTAAGGCGTATTTTCCTCGCCTATGCAACTTAGGCGGATGATCAGCGCGGTCAAATGTGATTGCCACTTCCGACCAGTCCAGATATTGAGGGACAGCCGGAACTATTGCGTTGAGCTCGTGGAGAACTGCTTTCTTGACCTTTGCTGGTTGAGATCTGAGGAAGGTGACATAAGTGTCTTTCTTGGTGGGAAAAGTTTTCTTCCCTTCCGGCTTGGGATTTGAAGTATCAGCTTCCTCCATGTCGGAATCTTCCTTGGTCTCGTTGTCTTTTTCGGGATTCTTCTTTCCCTTCTTTCGCTTAGCTTTGCAGCCCGCGGTATCATCGCTCTTGATGTCGTCATTAAAACGACATTCAGCGTTGGTGTGGGATGAGCCCCCATTGGCGTCTAACTGATGCACACATGGGTTATTGGCAATGTCGGCCCAAGAGTAGGTTTTTCCTGGTTGTTGTTTTCCTCTACCTTGGACCCTTGAAGTCCCACGGCCACGCCCGCGGCTTCCGCCGCGTCCTCCTCGTTCTCCAGACCCGGAAACAGTAGTAACCACCGCTGTTTCCGCGTTGGGTTTTTCTTCCGAGGTATTTTTGCGCTTCTGAGCTTGTTGCTTTGTCTTTGCTGACTGAGGTACAGCCAGGACACTGAGTAATCCCTCTGCATCGTCGTCAGCATATGCATACTTTCTCGTTGTTTCTATCATCTCTCCCAAATCAGTGACCTTGTCACACTTCAAGCAATGACGTAATAGACCAATTGGGAGTCCTGCGATGAAAGCTTCAATCGTGGTTTGATCGTTTACTCCTTCACAGGAGTTCTTGGTGTCGATCCATCGTCCGAGGTAATCCCGGCAAGTTTCTCTGGCTTTCTGGGTGCAACGCTGTAGGTCTCCGACCGAACAGGGCCTCCGATATGTGCCTTCAAAATTCCGAAAGGATGCACTTTGCATGTGATACCAGTTATGGATGGTGTTCTCCGGAAGTTCATTGAGCCATGATCGCGCCGTCTTCCGCAGCATAAGCGATAGATATCGGGTTGCGACCAGGCTGTTTCCGCCTTTGGCGATGCAGCAAGCTTGGAAAAAAAATCCTGTAGCCAAGTGTCTGGCCGAGCAATACCGTCGTAGGCTTGGATATGCCTTGAGATAGCAAATCCCTCTAGGAATCTTGTAGCTCTGATGCATGGTCCAAAGCACTTTCGGCCCACGTACATGTCATCGTTTTCATAGCGCCGCGCCTCTATGTTGGAATCGATCTTGTGCCTTGCGTCGCTCGGGGATAGAGATCGTCCTGAATGTCGGTTGTGGCTGCGGTGCCTTGGAGCTAGACTTCAGCTTCTTCCGCCACCTCCTCCACCACGTTGTCCTCCTTGTCCCCCTTGGGAGCCGTTGTGATGGCTGCTTGGTGGAGAGGGTGGGGCAGCTGAATTGTTTTTGGCCGATCGCCGGCCTCCGTCCGGAGCGTCATTATTCCGGTTCCGGGGAGGATCTTGACTACGACGAGCCCCCTGCCGGCTCATACCAACATGATTTCCGTCGTTCCTTCGTCCGTCATTCCCACCACGGTGAGGCTCAGCCGGACGGCTTGCATGTCTAGGAGGTGGCATTTTTTGACGATCCTCCTCCCGACGTTTCTCTTTATCTTCTCCCCTTCGATTGTTGGACTCTCGTCAGGGAGGGTTCTTCGGATTCAGTGCAGCAATGGCATCTTTCTCGGCTTCTGGAGCGACGTTGCTCTAGTTACGGGTAGTTCTGTGATGTTGTCCTAACGATCCGATTCTTGAATAATTGTCTTCCCGTCGTTCGGGTTATGATATTGCGCCTGAACATAATGGGATCTTACGCCAGCCCATGCCGGATTTGTGCGACATTGGTCAGAATCCGAGACCAGTTTTTGACTTCCGGACAGGGCGACCTTTTGCTGCTCCAGTCCCTTGTTGAGTAGTTTGATACCCAAACGGATCTCCTCCTGTCCTGGATTAGCCGATAGAATTTCTCGGGCCGCCACGGTATTCTGTACTGGGGTTGGGTAAACCCAATCTCCATTGCTATCTTTCCGTGGCTTCCCCATCTCATCTCCAAAAAGGACGACACGGACACGTGGGAATTGGTCGTCATCTGTGTGACTCTTCTGTGTCTTCTGATGTAACCTAGACATGTAGTCCTTGTTTGACATGCGTTTCTTCTCCACCTCGATGTTCTTGGCTTCATCGAGGAGTTGTTGACGACGCGCTTCTAGGGCCTGCGCCCTTTCGTCCAGCTCATCCGCAGTAAGTTCTACGACTGTAGGGATAGGCGTGGTTAATGCGGCATCGATGAGTTTACGCGCACCTTCGGTGATCACGTGTCCATCCACCGATGCTTCTTTTTTCGGCTCTTCTGGGATAAGTGCTCCATCCGAGTCTTCCTCGTATTCCTCGGCAATCACCTCCTCTGTCAGAGGGTCTTTTGCCGGGGTCTTGTTCTTCTTGTTCTTGTTCTTTGCCTTCTTGGCAGCGCCGGTAGCAAAGACGGCTTTGGGTCCGTTTCCCGGAGTCAAGCTCTGATCGGTACTTTCGGACATCTGGACCTCAGGATTATCTCCGACGTCCATGTCATCCTGCGCTTTGGGAGAGTGTTCCCCGGATCCTTCATCCATGGCTTCTCCTTCTTCTGCAGCTTTGGAGTTGTACTCCTCTTCATATTCCGCGGAGAACTTTCGGAAATCTGCCGACGTCATAGATTCATCCGAGGATGTGGGAACGTCGGCGTTTGTTCCAATTGCCTCCAGCACAGAGTTGGTGTTTTCTCCCGCATCGGCAGAGCCGGATCCGGATCCTACGTATCCGACGAAGTGCGTCGCGTACTTCCTGAGGTACCTGCGGCCCTCGCGATCAGCCATGTCGAAACTTTTGATGGTCTTGAGGATTGCATCTGCGCTTTCGCCTTGCAGTATCATACGTCTTAGTGTGTACCTCAGGAAAGGCCCGTCTGTCTCGGCGTCATCAGAGCCGGAATCAGTATCGTTGATATGTTCCTCCTGAATTTCGACTTCCATGGGTGGGTCGATCTGGGATCCGGCTTCTCCAGGGAGATCCACTCCAGATTCGACTTGGACCGCTAGTTCTTCTTTAGGCTCAGATTTCTCCACTATCTCCGCAATTGGTGCGGGCTGGGTGGGATTAGGGTTTTCTGAGATCCGAAACTCTGCCGCCTCCGCGGACAAAGGGGACCCAGAAAATTCTTTTGCCTCTATGATCACCGCTGGGGTGGGTTGGGCAGGTTCAGCGAAACTGATGTAAACATCGATCTCGCCGAAAGACATGATTGTGTAGGCAGTCACAGCCTCCTTTGCCGGAATCCAAGTCTCGTCGAGAATGATGAGAGGGACGTCGTTGGCGTAGAGGATGCGACCGACGGCGATAGTCTCGCCGATTCCGATTCTTGCAGATTCCGCTCGGAACGCAGATCCGAAGCTCACTTGCCCCACGGTGGGCGCCAACTGTCATCGGATTGAGGACAAGTACGCCATGAGGGGGTCCTCGAGGCGTGCGGAAGAGAGGGGTGTGAGACGTACGGTATTCTGGGACGGTGAGCACACAAGTTTACCAGGGTTCGAATCCGCCGGCTTTGGACGGATCCTACTCCTGCTAGCAATCTAGTAATACAGCAAAGCCGGAATATGGGTTACAAGGGTATCGCCTGTGCGAGTTGAGATTGTAGACTATTGAGGTGTGTCCTAAAGGCTCTCCCTAGGACGACTTATATAGATATCCGGCCTAGGGTTTACAAGAGAGATCTATCCGGCTACGACTAAGAGTTGGTTACAGAGTACATCTTGAACTACAAGTAACATTATGGGCCTAAGTCGGTAAGTCTTCTGGGCCTTCCCGTAGCCGGATTGGACTCTGTCTTTCTCTCTGACTGGGCCGCCCGTGAAGCAAAGCTCTAATCCGAAGTGGGTCACCCTGGTCAGTGAGGAACTGTGAGGATAGCCGGAAAATATATCCCCAACAGAAATGCAAAGCAATGCGAAGCTGAAAGTTTGTGCTTAGCTCCTCTTCATGGATCAGCTGAATACCAAGGACATCATGGCACTGGCACGTGGAAGGAGGGCAGCATCCCCGAAAAAACCACTACTAGAAAATCACTCGTGTTTGTGCATCGTCATGACTATATACTCGTGTCATCATACTACATTGCATTTGAGCATCTTTATATCTGCATGTATATAATTTGCCTAAAACTATTTTCTAAAAGCCTATATTTGTTTTCTAAATGTCCCCTGTCTTATTACAAATTATAAAAGCCCGGCCGTCTGGATATTTTATTTTGTCTAAAAATTATTTAAAAAAGTCTTTAAAATAAAACAGAACAATAATAAATAAATAAATAAATGTTTTGTGGGGGCCAGGCAGCCAACGGCCAGGCCCAAAGGCCCAACCGGAGGCCACCCAGCCACAGCCACCAAACCCTAACCCCTCCTGCCCCTAACCTACCCTAGCCGCCAACCCACCCCGCCGCCGCACTCCCTCACACGAGCTCACCACCCCGACCCACCCCTGCGTCGCACCCGCACCCGCCCCTGGTCACGCACGCAGTCAGGCTGCACCGCAAGCGGTACACGCAGTGCGCAGCGGCCACCTACCCCTGACCCCGTCCCTCACCCGTTCAAGCACGCTCCCGCACCCAGCTCACCCCGGCCCCACCGCCCACCAATCCCGCTCCTCGCAACCCGCACATCCCCTCTCCCCTACGCTCGACAACCGCCGCGGGCGACCTCCGCCTCGCCCCAGTACCTTCCTCCCCTGGCGCCGTCGTCGTCGGTCTCGGACATCCGCGTCGCGCTTCCCCGCGAGCCGCCGCCGCACGCGCCCGAAGCTCTCCTTCGTCGCGCCCCCTCACCTCTCTGCGCCACTGCCGAGCTCGACCCCAACCGCGCCAGTGGCCACCGTCCTCTCCGGCGAGCCGCCTCCGGTCTTCCTCGCCTCTACCGCCAGCGAGCACTGCCTCGCCGTCGACCAGGGCCCCGCTCCCCTCTCGACCTCGACCTCTGCCCCTCCCTGGTTGTTGCGGCCTCCCTCGCCCGGCGGCCGCCTCTACAGCCCCTATCGCTGGCGCCTCTCCTCCGAGCCGCAGCTGCGCCGCCGCTTGCGCTCGCCTCGCAGCGCCCCGCCGACAGAGCCCGCCTCCAGAAGCTCCTCCCCGTAGAGCCCCTCCACCCCGGCCACTACTTCCTCCTCCCGCGTCAGTAAGAGCCGACCAGCAGCCATGCCCTCTGCGCGAGCATGTCCGTGCGTATGTCGTCTGTTTTGACAAGCACTCCTCGTGTCGTGCGTGTGTGCTATCCGTGCGATGCGGCCATCTATGATGTCGTGTCGCCGTTGTTGTTTCGCTGCAGCTCGTTTTCTTTTTCTCCGGTGTGATATGCGGCGAAGAAGTTCGGGAAGATCTCCCCCACAACAAGGCCAACTGGTGCTTGAATCCGAGAGGACCATGTCGAGAACCCGCACGACCCAAAGACCGTATCGACCCAGTGGCACTAGACGAACCCGAGAGGACCATGTCAAGAACCCGCACGACCCAAAGACCGCATCGAACCCAGTGGCACTAGACGAACCCTCGACAAGACCTCCGTTATGGAACCCCAAGATCACCTCATGGATCCGATGGCCGAGACCCCGAAGACCCAAAGACGGAACTCGGATCCTGAAGGCCCGACCCTGGATCCGAAGTCCGAAACCCGGCACCATCTTCATGCTCTCCTTCACGAACGCCAAGACCCCGTTCCAGGAGGCGAAGACCGAACCCCTTCGATCCCAAGATCTTCGATGCCGAACCCTAATGTGTGACTCCTTTTTGAGCCCCTATTTTTATAATGTGACATTATCACTTGTTGCATATTTTAATTGCTCATGTTCGCATACATATTCATTTGTTTGGGGGTATTTTGTCTACTTACCTAAATAATTAAATATGGAGACTATATGTGGGTATTTCCATTTAAATTTGTGTAGCGAACTGATGCCATGTTTTGTCTTGTTAAGAACATTTAGATTGCGGATACCTAAACAACATGAACCATCTAATTAATTGTCGGAACCCCGGTTCCACTTAATATTGCCTGGTCGCATCGTATCTTTGCCATGTCATGCAGCATACATGCATCATGCCCGATCTTCTGCCGTAGTATTAAATAGTGCATTCGGTGTTTCTTTTAGTGCTTTGGTTGTTAGTGAATTAGGTCGTTGAGTTAATGCGAGTATCGACTTCGAATAATGTATCTCCGGAAGTGCTTTCTCAAGCGAGCATCCTCCCTCTTTCTGCATATTTTGCATTTAGTCTTTAATTCCTTCTATTGATCTATTGCTATCTGTGTTGGAATGCTTTAGTTTCCGTGCACCGTTTATATTCTTGCAGCCTCTATATTGCCTTGGACACATCCTATTGCATGTTGATTGATAGACAGTCGGCCTTGCGAGTCATAGTTGCTTGCTCAGGTGCTGCTTCACGTCGTTGTTGTTCCATCGTCGTTGGGGGTTGACACATGCTTAATGGTGGAGATGATCATGGCTTTCATTATAACTTGTCAAATAAAATATTGGAAATAGATATAATGCAGAGGCACCAGTGGGTAATAGATGTTATTGGTTTTTACCCACCCACTGGTGTCCACCTAGGACCTGAGTTCTTGACACCTTTTTCGAGATCGAGCGCGCTAACCACATGTGGGGTGAATGGGAATCCCTTCGGATTATTACCTGATTTCAAAGTATTGTACTGGGGGCCACAAACTTGTTTGACGTTTTCATGCCATGTTATGCCATGTTTAATATCTATTACTCGATGAGCGTTTACTACTGTACTGTTTAGGATGTGGGTCGTTATGTTGAGGATAATACCTATGGCCTCTGATCTCTTGGCCGATCTCGCAACCTCTGGGTCCGTCTTCGAAGCCGGCCGACTTCGTTATGGGTAGCTTAGTGGGGTGGCCCCCATTTACTTGCTTTGGGTCTAGGAAAGCGTCGTATTCGAAGCCGCACCGACATACCGATGGAAGTATGTTAATTGATCTGGCAAAAAGGGTTGAAGTGCGTGTCGAAACTTTGGTGCACCCCTGCAGGGTTAAATCTTTTCGAAAAGCCGTGTCCGCGGTTATGGATGACTTGGAGCACAGTTTCTCGATCATAGACAACTATAACTAAAGTTTACTGCTATAATTGACTTGTATTTGATATGACTAGTAAGTTGGATAACCACCATGGAAAGAAAGAATAAAATTGTCAATCGTGTGAGTTTCCTCGGCATGACTTCCTTGTTTGGTCTCGAGGGGGAAATACCAGGATGGATATGATTGGTGTTAGTATTAGGTTGGTTCCGAATAGGTCTTTCTTACCTCAATCTGATAGCCGACAGTTGTATCAAGTCTCTATAGGTTGTTTAGTGCATGCTGCGCTGCCGCTTTAGTCCACCATACCTATGTAGGTGAGAGTCGCCAAATTCTAGACTCGCCATGTACTAGCCTCAGTACTGACCGCTCTTTTTTTCCTTTTCCCTTTGTTGGCACCCCTTTTGTTTTAGCAGGTATAAGTTTGACGTTGTTAGCAGGGTTACCTTTCCGGCTTGGCTTGGGCAGGGTTATGGATGCCATTGGTTATTCTTCAGAGCTCTTAGCCCCATTTGCATCTTGTACGTACTCGAACGTTGTATTGTTTTCAAACTGATTTGGATTTTTGTACTGTATATCTGTATTCTTGACTCTTGGAGTCGTGTTATATATATATCAATTCTATGGGTTTCATCGTAGACGAATGTGTAATGGCACTAGTTCGTTTTCCACCCGCACGAAAATGTCTGGTGGGACCTTTGAATCGTTTATATGCGGGTTTAGCGGGAATTGCTAAAACTTGCATAGGGCCGATTTAAGGGTGTTACGGCTTAGCTGTGTTCTGTGTAACACACAACACTAAGAAACTAGAGATCACCTGTTTTTTGAATGTGAATTTTCCAAGCAGTGCTGGGAGATTGTAAATATTCACTAGGATTTGACTGGACCTATTCTAACAGAGTCTCTCAAGCTGCTGCTAATTTTCAAGGATCTTGCTTTATTGAAATAATATCTTGCGCTGCTTGGAACATCTGAAAGGAGAGAAACAATAAGATATTCAAATGGATATGTCCTACTTTTTCAAGGCCCCAAAGCGATCTACATCTCCATAAATTCAGAGTTAGGACAGCCTCTATTCAACCCCTCTATGATTGGCTGTTATCTATCTTTGTGTAATCCTTTTTAGTTGCTATTTTTTCCCTTTTCTCCCGCCTCACAATGTAAATATATGTATAGTACGGGATCTAATCCTTTCTTTTAATAAAAAATCATACCGCAGGTGTTTTCCCTATAGTAGAGCAGTCGAAAAAAGGGTCTTGTATTAAACGGTTTAGCTCTTAAACGTGCAAGAGGCTAAGGACATTGTCATCGGATTGATGACAAGTACGCCATGAGGGGGTCCTTGTGGAGTGAGGAAAGGTGGGGTGTGAGACGTATGGTGGGACGCTAAGCACACAAGTTTACCCAATTTCAGATCCGACTGTGGTGGCCAGACCCTACTCCTTCTAGCAATCCAGTATATATATATCGGTAGGGCCAAATATTATAAAGTATTACAAGAGATGTTTCGCCTATCCGAGTAAGTTATGGTTGTGCCCTAAAGGTCAGCCCCTAGGATGGCTTATATAGTCATCCAACTTAGGGTTTACAAGAGAAACCTCTCCGACTACGATACAAAGTCGGTACAAAGTACAACTAGGACTACAAGTAAATCTACATGCCTAAGTCGATAAGTCTTCTGGGCTTTCGCGTAGCTAGATGGGCCTCCGTCATGTTTCTCTGACTGGGCCGCCCATGGAGCAAATCTCTAACCCATAGGTGGGCCACCCTAGTCAGTGAGTACTTGTGGGTATACCCGGAAAGTATATCCCCAACAGTAGCCCTCGGAAGTCTCCAAGACCGAAAGTCGGATTCTTCGTCTAGATCGATGATTTATTCGGCTTGCAGAATCTTGAAGGACTCCTGAAACTTAAAACAAATTGTAGGATTTAGAGTCATTGCTGAGTCGGATATGTTGATTCGTAATCTTCAGGCTCATTTCAAACAGAGCCAGAAACAACATGAGTCACGTTTCTGACAACTTTTCAGGTCTCTTCACATCAATGGCAGGTACCCTATCAGTATGACTGTTAGTGGGTCCTGAGTCATACGTAACCGAGGCGTCTTTTAAATGTGAACACGGAAATCGAGGAGGTGGAGGCTTCACGAGGAAGCTGCCTTAGTCGTACCACGATGTGTGGCTCAAATCGTGCGTAGTTAGCGCAAATCTTGGCGCGAAAGAGCTATAACAGGGGAAAATATTCCTTCATTCTTCACAACACTGTCATCTTCCTCGTGCTCCTCTAGACCTTCTCAATCTCTCTCCCGCACACCAAAGAACACAGCGCCGCCACTTCTTGGCCGCCGCCCAGGTGGCTGACTCATCATCTGTAGTGGGCATGGCAGCTTCGTCGCAAGCGGTGGAACAAAGGAGGCACCGCGAGATCTAGAACCCCTGCATAATCGACGATGAGAAGCCCCAGACGACGGAAGATGAGGGTTACCTCCTCGCCGACGCGTGGTGGAGCAACCTTAATGAAACCGTCCTAGCGCCGCACGACGGCAAGAGCATTCACTTTGCGACTCACATCGACCACGGGCTGAGCTTTCTGCCATCGGAATTCTTCTCCGAAGTACTCAGGTACTATGGCATCCAATTACACAATCTTCCCCCAAATTCGCTCTTACTGGTAGCACCCATGCAGCGCTTAGTGAGGGATTTCTCGGAATCAAACCGAGTCTTACCCTTTTCTAGTACTATTATAGTACCCAGAAGAAATCCATTACTGCCGGTACTCCTTATATTACCAGCACTCTTAGCTTAGTCCTCAAGAGAGACCGAGTATACCCTAGGATTTTAGCCAGTGAGCCAGTCAAGAAATGCTCGACAACTTTCTTCTACCTTAAGGATATGCCGGCTCTCGGCAATTCAGAGGGCTTGCTGCTTTTCATCGATGGCGCTGCAGCCCACCAGGAAACTTGGGACGGAAAAGCAAAAATAATAATAGGATACATGATCCTAGCCAAAAGGAGGATCGAGTTCCTTATGAAGAATAAGGGCTTGAAGGGTCCCGACTTAATACACCGTTGATTGGATCGTCGGATCCAGCCTATACAACACCATGTTAACCGGTTGATGCACACAGTCACGGGTGACAAGAAGGATGGCCTAAAGGTTAGTACGACTCGGATCCCTACAAAGGACTATAAAACCCGGATGCAGTTTTGATAAAGGAATGAGTAAACAAGAAAGTTACCGAGGTTTCCATGCAGATGTATATCGCAGAGAATTCTTTGACTCTGGTAAGTCCTTCGACTTTGGTATGTATTCGTCACCATTGTCATCTAACATTATGTCTTGCTGATATGTTTATCTCTATTTCTTTAGCTTGCCATGCTCCCTGAGTCGGAGCTAGCTCCGATCGAGGGTTATCCTCTTGAAGATTCGGAAGCGACGGAGGATGACGAGGCGGATGATGTTCAGATCTTGTCTTCGAGGAAGCCTGATGACTACAAGTGCAGTGATCAATTGTAGTTAGTTTCGAAATAAGAGTATCGAACCCACATAGAGCTATTTGGTTGAGGTCTTTATGACTCTTGTCACTGTCTACCAAAGGATACTTGTAAGATGCCTTTGATTTCAAGTAAAGGGTATTCAAATGGTTTTTGTTTGAATCCAGGAAAGTAAATAAAACAAGGAAGAAAAGTGTCGGGAATGGTATTGGAACTCAATAAGCCTAAAGAGTTCTCGAGGATGTAGGATACACCGCTGGCATGGGGTAATTAATCATAATTAGGATAATCTATTTCTTTCATCATGATATGTGTGGAGAGAGCTTCATAATAAGATGTTCACTACAAGACTTGTTGGCAGTCGCTTTCTTGAGTCAGGTAATGAGGTAATCTCTAAATAACCACTATGATGCCTAAGAGCAGTCACTCATACATACCACCACAATTAAGGGTTTCCCCATGGATATCGTAATGATCTTAGTGAATCTCTCTTAATTCCCCCTTTGACCATGTAGGTTATAACCCAATGCTTGTAGTCACAAAAGTAACAATGGACATACTCCGATACATGTCCTAAGGATATCACCCTCTCTTAAAACTCGGAGGTGAATAATATGTGTCCGACTACACTTACCATCTAAAGAAAGAGATCAAACACAATATCATAGATCAAAGGATCATGGACCAAAGTAATAGATCATATTTATTTCATTTCATAATAATGCTAGGGTTTCTCCATCTCCCCAAGAATAGAGGGAACTACTCACACAAGGAAGCAATCAACAACATCATCATATTCAAATGGATGGATAAAAGTATGAAGATAAATTTAGTGCAAACCACAATTGTATTTGGAACTACAATAAGGTCTAAAGTATGGGAGAGGGGAAAGGTGATGGTGATGGAGATGCAGCGGTTGATGGTGAATGAGATGATGTGATGTCCTCCAATGATCTGTGAAACATCAAGGATTTTCCCTTCGCCTAGTTCCTCCTTCATATCCCTCTTTGGTGTGGTGTTTCAAGGCTGGAAGTTTATGTGAATATCGGATTTGAGATATGTCTTCGCATGGTGAGAGTATTTCACGAGGCGGACACACTGACAGGTGGTACGTGCAGACGGTGCAGGCAAGCTCCGCCCGTACCACGGGTCGTTAAACCGTTTGTAGCCTTCCTTCGTGTTTGCTATTCTCCCAGATGCGAGGAAAAATAAATTAAATGACATTTATCACTTAGAAATATCATATTACTTCATAATATGATAGTCCCAGTTGATATGTTTACAAAAGACTTAATAATTCGGGATCCTGTTGAAACAAGGATAGAAGGTGCGGGCGAGCGTAGTAAAATACCAAAAATCATACTCTACTTGTGAAAAAAACATAAGATAAATATGCTTCAAATTTGGACACATCAACTTCCCCAAGCTAGACTCTTGCTCGTCCCGAGAAATATGGTGGCTTATCGACAAGGTCATCATGTTCATGAGGCATGAGTCATTATGATAAATGAGGCAAATTTAAACAAAATTACAATATGAGATATAGAACTGCATCATGAGTTATATCACACTCTCACACAACACATAACTTAGCGGCTTCCACACCTTTTGTAGCAATATTTTATAAGAAGTTTTAGAATTAGGCATATTATGGAATCATCAAGTTTAATTAGTTGAGAACTTGATTTTGAGTAATGAATAATTCATGATCATTGCTTGAGTAACTTTTTTCAATCTTGTTCTTTTTTGTCTTGGAATTCTTTGATAGCAAAGCCTTTCTCTTTTTGTTCAACAATAGTATTAGATCATGTTAATACTCTTTATGGCTCTTGTTGATTCAAACTCATGACCATAATATGCTATCAAGATTTCCTTCTCATAATTTATCAATACTTTATTGGTGTGGAAGACCCTAAAATCATAATAATGGTACAAGTATTATATCACTCAACCTAATTCATACATCTAGTACAATAATCATGGATCAAAAAATACTACGAATATTATAAAGTCTTAAAATCAACAAATATAATTCTTTCCTTGAACCAAAGGAGGTTCATGATGCAACTAATGCAAATTCAGGAATCATGAACTAATACGCATGCAAGAAAGTAAACATGCTAAAACTTGAAAGATGGATTACAAGGTGTTATAGATCTCCCAAAGCTTGGAATCAAGCTGGTGGGATCAAATAATACCTCATGATTATTTGATACCATGGTATTTCCTTAATTTGGAGAAGAAGCCATGGAACTATGAAGGCTTGTACAAAGCGTCTTGTTTGTTGTTACTAGGATCATTATGCAAATTTGGCCTTGTTCACTAATTGTCTCCAACTACGCTACACGTGTCTTATACATTTCAATTGTTTGCTTCTGAGTTTCGATGGACCGAAGGCTGATGTTGAGGTTGTCTTCTAATCCTTTCATTATATTCAGGTCCATCTAATCTAGATAACGACACAATAGTTCAATGTGTTTAGAAGATCCTAGAGACTTTACCTCAAATTTCTTGATACAGCGATCAAGTTTGTATAGGGAGGCTTGGATCTCTTCTCCTTGTTGCTTTAGTCTATCCAAGTAGGACTCTCCATCTTTCTTTGGATCTAGTTGAACTTCTTCTAAATCGCCTTCTTGTCCCACCATGAGTCTAAATACTTTACGCCAATCCTTGACCATCTCCATCAACTTGAATCCATCTTTTGATCCTACCTGATTGCATAAGGCTTCCTCTTCTTTCATTTCCATGGCGGCTACCCCCTTGGTATCTTCTATGATCTTTGAAGAAGATCCCTGGCAATCCTCCTTGGCTTGAACGATGTTCCATGGGCAAGACATAGCTGCAGGGTTTGTGAGAGGGAGGAGCGACATGGGGAAGATCTATTTGACAAGAGAGGGAAATAAAACCTTTTGGAAGCCTTATAAGGGGTTAGAAATAGGTAAAACTCGTGCTAGAAGTAAAAGGGCCAGCCAAAAAAATCCCAACAAATTAGTAAAGAACAAAGAGAAAAAGGGAGAATTTATGGTGGTAACAATCAGTGGTATGGGCGGCGCCCGTACGGTGCGCCCGTACCCGATGGACTACCAAAAACCCCAACGACCGAAGTCGGCACGAAACTTACCAATTGGTTGGTACGGGTGGGATCTATCCGTACGACCACCCATACTAACAGTTACCAAGCCTTCCAACATCGATAATTTTTTTTAAATAACACAAAAAACGAAAACCAAACGGGGCACAGTGCGTTTAACGACCTACGTACGGTGGGAGACAACCGTACGGCCCGGTTGTACCACATGTGGAAGAACAACGACAAATGAGGCGAGGGTACTGAGCGTTTAACGATCAGTAGTATGGGAGGGTGTGGCCGTACCACCCGCCCGTACCAAGGTCATAAACTGGCAGTAACTTCAGAAAAACAGAAGTAGTTCAAAAATACAAACATAAAATGGCAAAACAACAATTAGTGTACATAAAACAAGGTTGGGATTACCTTACTCATCTTGTAGTAATGAGTTTATTTTGATGTCTTACCATCCTTTAAATTTTGGATTAACTTCATCTTTTTATTTTTGAACAAGGTTGGTCCTAAGAAATTGCTAAAACCATTGCAGAGAGAAACATAAAATTTTATTTCGGGATGGATAGCCCCCGATGGTATACAAATAGATGACACCCTTTCTAGTGATCTAATTTCTTCAATATTCATTGGTGTGTCAACCTGCTCTTCTCTTCTTTGGAGGATCTGCAAGTCAAATTCTTGCAAAAGCAAAGTCCAATGGATCATTCTTGGCTTAGCGTCAGTTCTTTCAAGGATTTATTTTAAGCCAATACGATCATTATGCACTCTTACTTTTGAATCAATTATGTAAGATCTAAACTTATCACAAGAGAAAATAATAGCAAAGAGTCATTTTTCTGGCATATGATAATGCTTTTGGGCACCATTCAAGGTGCGGCTAGCATGATGAATGATATTGAGTTCATCACCATCATGCTGGCAAAGAACGGCTCCCACTGCTTCATGACTGGCTTCACAAAACAAGTCAAAAGGTTTCTTCCAATTAGGTGGTTTAATAATAGGAGCATCTAGAAGAGCTTGCTTTAATATTGTGAAAGCAGTAAGGCAGTTTTCATCAAAATTAAAAATGAATCCCTTTTGTAAAATTTTAGTTAACGGTCTAGCAGTCTTAGTTAAGTTTTTAATAAACCTTCTATAAAATCCAGCATGACCTGAGAAACTCTTTATACCTTTTACATCACGATGAGGGGAAAGTCTTTCTATTTCTTCTATCTTAGCTTTATCGACTTCTATGCCTTTGCCCAAAATTTTATGACCAAGTACTATACCTTCTTAAACCATGAAATGACACTTCATCCAATTCAATACTAGGTTAGTATCTTCGTATCTCTGCAAAACTTTATGAAGATTATGAAGGCAATGGTTAAATGAAGTTCCATAGACTAAGAAATCGTCCATGAATACTTCCATAATATTTTCAACATAATCAACAAATATGGTAGTCATACACCTTTGGAAGGTGGCAGAAACATTACAAATGCCAAAAGGCATACAATGATAATCATATAAACCAAAAGGACAAGTGAAAGTTGTCTTAAGTTGGTCATCGGGATGGACAACTATTTGAGAAAAACGGAATAACCATCCAAATAACAAAAATGAGAGTGCATAGAAAGTCTTTCTAAAGTTTGATCTATAAATGGTAAAGGGCAGTGATCCTTTCAAGTTTCCTTATTAAGTTTTCTATAATCAATGCACATCCTATGACCAATGACGGTACGAGTTGGGACCATCTCATTGTGTTCATTTGGGACAACAATGAACCCGCCTTTCTTTGAAACACAATGAACAGGACTTACCCAATCGATTTACTCCACATGAAAGATTATACCTACATCTAGTAAGCGTATTACCTCTTTTCTTACCTCTTCTTTAAGCCGCCTTTGGAAGTCTGCAACTAGCTACGCTCCTTCTTCCATAAATATTCTATGGGTGGATAACGAGGGACTAATCCCTTTCAAGTCATCCATCGAATATCCGAGAGCTTTTTGGTGCATTCTTAGGACCATCATTAAATTCTCCTCCTATTTTTCTGAGAGCTTAAAATAACAGGATATTTATTACTTCCATCAAGAAACCTATATTTAATTCATTGGGAAGGGATTTGAGTGTAGGAGGTTGAAGTGTCTCATCCCCTTTTCTTATGGGTATCCCATAAATTTGATTCATTTAGGGATCAACTTCAGGGGTTGAATCAAGATAATTATAAATTTCCATTTTACCTATATCTTTAGGAATATTGTCATTATCAACTAGGCTTCTTGTTAAATTATCGTCGGGAGTTTCAATGAATACAATAGTAAGACTAGCTATTTTACCTTCTTCCTCTTTCCCATGATCATATTCATCAAACTCTTCAATAGTTGGCCTATGATCAAACTGGGATGGAAATTCATTTTATCCCCGCCAAATTTGAGAGATATAGTTTCTTTCTTGCAATCAATGTTTGCTCCTACGATGTTTAGAAAGTTCTTCCAAAAATAACTGGACAATCAACATCAGTAGACATATTAACAAGTACGAAAGGTCCAATATAGATTGGAACATCTCTAATTACCCCATAGGAACTCTAAATGTCTTATCTGCCAACATTACGGTCATATCAGTGTCTTCCAATTAAGATGTGATAAGTTCATTTTGGATTTTCAAGTAAAAATTGTAAGGGATTACATTAACAGCTGTTCCGATATCACAGAAGACCCACCAAAATTGCAAGGGAGAATAGGCTTACCAACATCTTTAGCTTTTATATTTCCTTCAATGAATTGTGAAGCTTCAGTGGCTAGCTCGATCATGTTGCATTTTGCAAACATGGTTAATATAACTTCTTTAGTTGGCTCACCTGTCTCTTCTTCTGCTTTTGCCTCTTCCTCTAACTTTTTGAGGAACATTATTTCCTCTTCCAGCTATTCTTCGAGTTGTTGAGTCATCAAATATTTTATCGCCATCCTTGGAAAAGGAAGGGGTTCAACATAACGGGCTTCCTTCTTTAATGGTTCTACAGGGCCACGATTTTTATCTTGACATCTTCAACTTGCTCAGGTGGTGGAGTGTATTGAAGCCAATCGTCTTTGGGGCTTCAATATGTTCTATAAAAGACTGAAGGATTCGCAAAATAATATCATCATCAAGTTGAAGTTCATTAGCGGTTTCCTTAACTTTACCAGATTCCTTATAAGTGTTGAGACAATCATATTCAATTTCTATCCTTCCTTTGTTGCCTAAATCAAATCCCCAAGTTTCTCTATTGTGATGAATTTGTTCTAATAGTTCCCAAGCTTTAGTTACAGTTAAGTCCATAAAATAACCTCCAGAATTAGCGTCAAGTTCATGCTTAATCTCTTGATTAAGTCCCCCATAGAAAATATGTAGAACATACCATTCAGGTAAATCATGATGGGGACATCTATTATGGATGTATTTATACCTCTTGAAGGCTCTTACCAATCCTTCACCTGGGAGGTTTTTGAAGTTCGTGATCGCCCTCCTTACTTCAACAATCTTCACTTTGGGAAAAAATCAAAATACAAATTCTCCTTTGAGATTTTCCAAAGTATCAATTTCACTACATGGCATATTCTATACCAAGCTAAAGCAGTGTTGGTTAGAGATTGGCTAAATAGTTTAAGTTTTAATTCATTATCAGAATAGCCTCTCAATTTAAGTGTCCAACATAACTCAGTAAAATGCATTAAATGAGTGTAAGGATCCTCATATGGATCGTCTCCTGCAAAAGTTTTCTCTTTAATAGTAGCGATAAAGCGAGGGTTAACCTCCAATTCTAGTTCGCTCCCACTCGGGAATTCCTTAACAAGTCCTCTATTGAACTTCCCAAGGTATTTAGTTGCATCAAGCTAATTCATCAGCCTGAGTGCAGTCATGGTGCTTACCTGAAACTACTAAACAACTTTAGTAAGACAATTAGTAAAATAAGCAACTAAGAACAAAGACCAAAAGCGCTTAGCTCCCTAGCAATGGCGCTAGAAAATAGTTGGATGACTGCAAGTGCACAGATCGAGTGTAGCTAGTTTTGAAATAAGCATATCGAACCCACATAGAGTTATTTGGTTGAAGTCTATATGCCCCTTGTCACTATATACCAAAGGATACTTGTAAGCTGCCTTCGATTTCAAGTAAAGGGTGTTCGAAAGGTTTTTGTTTGAATGTAGGAAAGTAAATAAAACAAGTAAAGAAACAAGGAACATAAGCGTCGAAAATGGTGTTGGAACTCAATAAGGATAAAGTTTTCTCAGGGTTGTAGGATACACCGGTAGCATGGGGTAATTAATCATAATTAGGATAATCTATTTATTTTGTCATGATATGTTTTGAGAGAGCTCGATAATAAGATGTTCACTACAATACTCGTGGGTAGTTGCTTTCTTGAGTTAGGTAATGAGGTTATCTCTAAATAACCATTGCGATGCCTGAGAGAAGTCACTCATATAGACCACCACAATTAAGGGTTTCCCCATGGATATCACAATGAGCTTAGTGAATCTCTCTTAATTCCCCCTTTAACCGTGCAGCTTGTAAGCCAATGCTTGTAGTCAAAAAAGTAACAATGGACATACCCCCATACACTTCCTAAGGATATCACCCTCTCTTTAGACCCGGAGGCAAATGATATGTGGCCGACTACACATACCATCTAAAGAGAGAGATCAAACACAATATCATAGATCAATGGATCATGCACCAAAGTAATAGATCATATTTATTTCATTTCATAATAATGCTAGGGGTTTCTTCATCTCCCCAATAACAGAGGGAACTACTCACACATAGAAGCAATCAACATCTTCATATTCAAATGGATGGATAAAAGTTTGAAGATAATTCTAGTGCAAATCACAATTGCATTTGGAATTACAACAAGATCTAAAGTATGGGAGAGGGGAATGGTGATGGTGATGGAGATGCAGCGGTTGATGGTGAAGGAGATGATGTGATGTCCTCCTATGATTGGTGAAGTATCAAGGATTTTCCCTTCGCCTAGTTCCTCCTCTAGATCCCTCTCTGGTGTGGTGGTTCGAGGATGGAAGTTTCTGCGAATGTCTGATCTCAGATTCGGCTTTGCGTGGTGAGTGTATTTGAAGAGGCGGATGCGCTAACAGGTAGTACGGGCAGACGGTACGGGCAAGCTCCGCATGTACCACATGTCGTTAAACCTTCTATAGCCTTCCTTCATGTTTTCTATTCTCCCAGGTGCGAGGGAAAATCAATTAAATGACATTTATCACTTAGAAATATCATATTACTACATAATATGACAATTCCAATTGACATATTGAATAAAGACTTAATAATTTGTGATCCTGTTGAAACAAGGACAAAAGGTGTCTGCGAGTGTAGTAAAATACCAAAAATCCTACTCTACTTATGCAAAAAACATAAGGTAAATATGCTTCTAATTTGGACTCATTAAAGCGCAAGACCCCAGTTATTACGGCTGGCGCACATGTGTTTCCAGCCATCAAAAGGTAATTACTTGCAACTTGTACTCTGTTCGTATACATTTCGAGTCTGAACTGACTTTGTTTTATGACCCAAAGCTAAAACTATGCTTTAAGGAAGGTCAAATCTGGATGGGAAGTCGACCAGGTAGGTGCGTCCGTAGAAGCTTGTGATATCTCCAGCTATGCCTCCACCAACTCCTACTCCCACTACTCCTTCAGTACTGGAGCATATTTCATCTCCTCGTACTGGAAATGTCGAGGCTTCCACTGAAGAGCCAAGAACATCACAGCTCGAAGCCACCATTGGTGGCTCAGAAAATGATAAGGGCAAACCCTGTAAGGCTAATGATCCCATGTATAGATCATTAGGGAAGGTAGTGAATATTTCTAGTTCCACTTCTTCCGGGATGACGAGGAAAAGAAAGGAAGAAATTCTCAAGTTGTCCCAGACCAACTTACAAAAGCAACCCTTATCCCAAGTGTGGGGATATACTTTCCGGGGTATACCCACTGTGACTCGCTGACCAGGGTGGCCCACTTTGGGTTAGAGCTTTGCTTCACGGGCAACCCAGTCAGGGAGAGAAGACGGAGGTCCATCTGGCTATGGGAAGGCCTAGAAGACTTACCAACATAGGCCTGCTTAGTTACTTGTAGTCCAAGATGTACTCTGTAACCGACTCTTAGTTGTAGCCGGATAGGTCTCTCTTGTAACCCTAAGCCAGATATCTATATAAGACATACTAGGGACCAGCCTTTAGGTCACCCACAATCTACAATCTCAACTCTCACAGGTGAACCTCTCTTGTAATCTGTACTTCCGGCTTTGTCGTATTACTGCATTGCTAGCAGGAGTAGGATCTGTCCAAAGACGACGTATTCTAACCTAGGTAGAGCTTGTGTGCTCACCATCCTGGAATACCTTCGCCTCAAACCCCCTTTATCTACACGCCTCGAGGACCCCCTCTCGGTGTACATCTCTTCAATCCGACGACAGTTGGTGCCCACGTGGGGCCGGTGAGATTCGGATCTTCGTTCTGGGCGGAATTTATGCTAATCGGTATAGGCAAGACAATTGTCGTTGGCCAGGTCCTCTACGCTAGCGACGTCCCTCTCATCCTACTCTACAAGACTTGGATTCCGGCTAGGGAACCCGTGACCACCTAATACACCATCATATCTTTCGACGAGGTCGATGTTTATCTCGGTTTCGTTGAACCCTCCCAACCCACCCTAGAGGTGATGATAGTGGCAGAAGAACTTTCTGGATCCACTTTGTCCGCGGAAGCGATAGAGTTCCGGATCTTAGAAAACCCTAATCCCACTCAGCCCACGCCTGAAGCGGAGATAGTGGCAAAGATCGGATCCGAAGAAAATCTCCCAAAGGAGGTTAAACCTGAAGCGGATCTCCCCAAAGAGGTCGAATCTCAGGAGGCTCTCCCTAAAGAGGTCGAATCTTAGGAAGATCAAAGCAGCAATAACTCTGGATCAGGATTTGCCGATGCTAGAGTGGGAAAGTCACTCCTGAGGCACACGTTGAGGCACATGATGCTGCGCAGAAGAGCCAGCATGGAATATATCCTTGAGACCATTAGGCATTTCGAGCAAGCCTACGAAGAGAGCCGCAACTACCTCAGGGCGCACGCATCGCACTTCATTGGATACGTTGGATCTTGATCCGGCTCTGCCGATGCTGGAGACGACAATGGCTCGGTGCTAGAGGCAATCAGAACAAACGTCGTCTTACCGACATCTTCAGATGACTCCATGACATCAGCAGATTTCCAGAAGTTCTCTGCGGAATATGAAGAGGAATTCAAATCCAAGCCAGCGGAAGAAGGAGTAGCAATGGATCAAAGCCCTCGCATCAGCATGGATGAAGGATCTAGAGAAAACTCTCCAGAACCACAGAAGAATATGGATCTCGGAGATAATCCTGACGTGAAGATGGCTGAGAGTACTGATAGAAGCTTGACTCCAGGACTCGGACCCAAAGCCGTCTTTGCTACCAGCACGGCCAAGAGGGCAAATAAGAAGAAGAAGACTTTGTCTAAGGACCTTCCAACTATTGAGGTAATAGCTGAGGAATATGAGGCGGACTCAGATGGAGCCTTAATCCCTGATGAGCCAAAAGATACTCTGCTAGATGAACATGTTGTTACCCTTGGTGCCCATAAACTCCTTGGAGAAGCAATTACCACACCTATCCTGACGGCTGCAGAACTTCCACCTGCGGAGTTGGAGGACATGGACCAAGCCCTAGAAGCACAACATCAAGAACTCCTTGAGGAAATTGTAAATATCCTGGAAGATAAGAAGCGAATTGCGGCTGCGGGGCAACCTAGCACCCGGCATCATCAGAAGACCATAGGGAAACCTCGGACCGAGAGAAGGGGTAACCGGGTGTATAGCACTCTGGTGGGAAATGCTACTGTGGCTCGAGATCTCCTTGCAAACAATCCAAGCCCAGACTAGATTCGGCTAAGTGTGAAACTGCTCACAAAGGGTTTGGAACAGCAGACGATCACCACATCTGGCAGCAGAAAGCTGGTCTCCAAGTCAGATCAATGTCGCATGGACACGGGTCGACATCAGGATACAAGGCCCCAATGGGAACCAGAACAACACTACCATTCCGACCCTAGGGAGGAAAACTATTCAAGAACCGGATCTTCAGGACACCGGCACAGACCCACACAAGGATGGAGCAACGTCGCTCTGACCTCAGAGCGAGACGTTGTTGCAATAATGGTACAACTTCCCTAGTGATAGTCGAACAATCGTAGGGAAGACGAAGAAGCTCAACATCGGGAGCAAGACCGACAAAGGATGCCCCCTCCTAGACATACAAGTCGTCTGACTAAGCCACGTCACGATGACGGCAACTATGGACAAAGGAACGACAAACATCACGCTGGAACAAGCCGGCATGATGGACTTTATCATGGATCCCCGACTAGGAGTAACAATCCACCACCACCTTCTCCACTAAGCAGTCACCATTGCGGCTCACATGGAGGCCAGGGAAGGCGCCGTGGTGGAGGTCATGGTAGAAGGAGCAAAAGTCCGGCTCATGGGCACCGTAGCCATAGTGAACAACCAAGACAACATGCCCTATCAGCAAGTGACGCTAGGCACCAGATCAATTCAAACATTGAGGCGCGATGCTACAAGTCAGACAACATCCATGTGGGTCCAAAATTCTTCAGACCGCACATACGACAAACAAACTTTCCGGAAGGGTTTGCCTTCTCAAGGCACATACAACCCTATGACGCTGTGGCTCGGCCAGACACCTGGCTCTAGGACTTCTTCTAGGCCTACTGCATTGCCAAAGGAGGAAACATCTTGGTCACGACCCGGTATCTCCCGCTTATGCTGAGGAAGATAGCTCGATCATGGCTCAATATACTCCCAGAAAACACCATCCACAACTGGTATGATATGCAAAGTGCTTTCTTTTGGAATTTCGAGGGAACATACTGGAGGCCCTGCACGGTCGAAGATCAACAGCGGTGCACTCAGAAACCCAGAGAAACTTGCTGAGACTCCCTCGTACAATGAATTGACATGAAGAACTCCTGTGAGGGAGTGAACGACCAAACCGCGATCGAAGCATTCATCGCAGGACTCCCAATTAGTTTGCTGTGCCATCGCTTAAAGTGTGACAAACTGACTGATTTGGGGGAGATGATAGTAATTAGGGTTTTATGTGCGTTGCATGAGCATCATATTTTTATAGGACAAAATAAAAATGCAAACAAGAAAATGTGAAACCCTAAAACCCTAGTTTTCCCTCTCCCTCTCAAATCAATTCAAATGGTTTTGAATTTTGAAAATAGAAAATACATGGAGCCGAAATGGACTAATAGGGCCCCACAAATATTTCAATACTTTTAGAAAGCCTCTAGTATTTTCAAACAACTCAAAACAGAAAAGTATTTGAATCGACATTGGAAAAGGAGAAAAAAGAAATAGAAAAAGGTTTTAGAAAAATAACAGTTGCTAACCTGATATGGGCCGCAGCCCATCTCTCCTTTCTCTCCCCGGCCACTCAGGGCAGCTAGCAGCTAACCTCCGCTCTTGATTTGCCGCAGCCCAGAAGCGGGCTAGCTTGGCCCACCAACAACCCACTAGCCCATACCCCTTCGTCAATTATTTCTTTTCTTCTTCCTCGAGCACGACAGAGGAAGCTACTACCTGGCAGCGTGCGTGCCGTCGATCTCCCTCGCGCTGTGATGCTCGTCGCCGCCCTGGTCAAGGATAATAACTACACTGGGACGTCTCTCTCCCCCTGGTTCCCTCTCTCCCTCCCACAAGATTCCTCTCGTTTTCCTCTCTGGCCCGAACCCTAGCCAAGCCTCGCTGATGAATCGCCATAGCTCTGCAGCTCCCTGAGCTCATCTCAGCTTCCTAAAAGCTCCGCCTTCCGGTGCTGAGCCTCTATGCCAAAGTAATCAAACCCGTGAGCTCCCAGTGACCTGCATCGATCCCTTCTTCTCTAGGAGTGATGAGCCCCACCGCCGCCCTAGCTCCCGCTACGGTCAACACCTCGCCTCACCGTCTACACAATAAGAGTCATGGTGAGCTTCTGAGCTTCCCCACCCTATCCTCGCTTCCTGGCATCGTCTGTATTGCCCTAGCATCACACGTCGCCACTCACCATTGTCGGACACCATCGCAATGGTTGCTCTGGTGACTAAAACCCAGTGGCACCATCGTAGGTATGCTCGTCGTGTCGTGGTGCTTCTAACGCGCGTAACTGTGCTTCCCAGGTCACCCTCCTCTGTCGTTGCCAATGATCACCTAGCGGTGGCCATCGTGCTACGTCACGCCAACGCCGTCCTGACGTGGGCCGATGACCGTTGACTGCCAGCGTGTCTATTGACGTGACCCATGGCCCACAAGTCATCCTCTGGGCTAGACACCACCCTAGTAAGAAATGTTCCCCAACCCTAGATGACGTTAGCCTGATGCAATAATTGGTTTAATAATTTCAGTAAATGATTTAAATTGATAAATATCATAACTAATTCATTTTAAGTCAGAAAAATGTGTATAATACATCAAAATGTTCAGAAAAATAAGACCTATCTCATCAAAATCATGCATTGTTCAAAAAATTCAATTACAAGTGTAATTAGAAGAACAAATGAACTCCCGTAGGTGATTCTAGGGTCTCTCCTGTATTAGGGCTGTACCCCTTGGATGCCGCTTAACTTGTCAAGCCTGTTTTAGGGTTACATTTCAATTCTATTAAAATTGTCATATCATCATCTTTGCTTGAGCATTGCATAGATGCCATGTGTTGATTGTTGTTTCCTTTCATTTCTGTTGTTTTCTTCTTCCTAGTAGTATACGATATTGAGATCGAGATTAACATCATCAAATATTGATGAACAATACTTGGCCAACTGTAACCAAGTCATGCATAAGGCTTTTGAAGATCTATACCTAGGTATCAATAAACAAGGCAAGTATAGCCCCACACATAAAAGAATCCTATGCTTTCAAAGTATTTCAATTCTTGCCATGATGCATACGATTCTACTGTGGTCTTTTATCGATAGATAGTGTATCCTATCTGCTGCATTACTACCTTTGAGCTTATATTACCTGAACCATTGCTCCTATGATAACTAGGTTTGGCTTGTGTGCATTGCTAGAGATATATCTATGTCTTGCTTAGCCATGCTTAGCTGCTAGTGCTGGTTCATCTAGATGATGTATCAGATGCAGAGAATCTAGTATGACAGGAGAACAAGGTATACTGATGAGGTGAGATCAGTGGTAAAGGTTAAACATTCTAAGGCTGATATGGGAGGCCACGATGGGATGTGGTTTTTTTGTCCCATGCTCACCACTACTAGGAACCGAGTTCTTGCCTTTAGAATTAAGATGAGCGTACAACCACACGAGGCCTAGAAAACCTCACGAGTAACTAACTTGCCTAGTAGATTCCTTCAGTCACATAGTTTGGGCGTTCCATTCGACATATGCATAGAAAATGTTTTGAAATATTTGGTGGGTGAAGGTGCATCATAATAGGTAGTTAAGCGTGGCCGAGGTTTCTTGGGGTGGATAGAGCCCCTGATAAACCAACCTCGCCTCATATCTCTAGGGACCGGCTTCGGTATTTGACCCATTATAGCAGAACCCTCCTTAGGGCATGACTCATGGTCTCGGAAAAAGCAATGTAAAGGTAGTGTCTAACCACCCTCTGCCGGCCTTCCAAGGAAGAGGGCTATTACTAGTGGCACTAAGAGAAGGTTAGTACGTGTGGGTAAAGTTGTACACCCCTGCAGGGTTAAATCTTTTTGAAAAGATGTGTTCATGGTTATGAATGATTGGTGACCGAATTCTAAGATCATAGACAACTATAACCTAACCGTAAAACTTGGAGGTTTCAACGTGTGCTTAAGGATGCTTCTTTAGGGGTACGAGGGGGTGATCCTAGTTATGAGATGAGGATTACTTTGGTGGATATCAAAAGATGATGATCAATTCTCCGGAGATGTCGATTTCTTATCCCCTTTTAAAATATTCTGATTAGATGAGCTTGTTCTCCATCTTGTTTTATAAACAAAGATTGCTTTATGCAAAATAACGCCACCAACCATAAGTCCTGCGGAGTACACCATGTACTCACCCTTGCTTTGTTGATACTTTTGTAGCAGAATAAGTGTTCCCGGAAGACGAGTTTGGTACGACATCGACACCGATGTGTAGCTTGGGGTTCCTGGTCGGCAACCTAGAATCTATGGGATGGGACGTTGATACAATGCAAATGTATCTATAAATTTTTGATGTTCCATGCTTGGTTTTATCTACTTTCTTGTGTTTTGTCCACACTTTGGAGTACTTTACATATGATTTCTTGGACTAACCTATTAACAAGATGCCACAGTGCCAATTGCCTGTTTTCTGCTGTTTTTGGTTCCAGGAAGTCAGAAAATGAATATTCTCAGAATTGGACGGGACAAAAGCCAAAGTTACTATTTTCCCGGAAGACTCACGGAGCCAGAAGGAGAGTCGGAGAGGGGCCACAGGGTGGCCACACTCCCTTGGCACGGGCCAGCCCAAGCCGCGCCAGGGCATGGTGTGGGCCCCCTGGCCGCCCACCAACCTTGCCTCTTCGCCTATAAGAAGCCTCCCGATGCATAAACCCTAAATCGTCAATCAGAAATCCACGAAAAGTTTCGTAGCGCCGCCGCCACCGAAGGGGAGATTTGGGGGACAGAAAGTCTCTGTTCCGGCACCCTGCCGGGACGGGGAAGTGCCCCCGGAGCCATCTCCATCGATCTCCACTACCATCTCCATCACCCTTGCCGATTCCCATGATGAGGAGGGAGTAGTTCTCTCTCGAGGCTAAGGGTTCTACCGGTAGCTATGTGTTCATCTCTCTCTCTATGCATGATCATATTGTGATCATGAGCATTGTAATCAAGTAGATCTACCTTGCTACTCAAGTGCTTTAATAGATCTCTACTCTCCCCATGTGTGTGAAAGTGACAGCGTGCACACCATGGTGGCACTTAGGCTAGAGATTACAAATACTTATTATGAGTTATATTTGGAGTTGGATGTCTTTATGAAATTATGGTGTTTGTTGGACTCATCTAGTACTCAAGGTGATAGTGTGGGGTTTTCTAGATGGGAAAGGCTTACTTTGAGGTGTGCTGTTATAGCCCTACCATCGATTAGAGTGTCCACCAGAGAGTAGTTAAGAGTAGTATCATAAAGAGAGGATATTTATATGAGAGTGTTCACTAGTGAAAGTATGATCCCTAGGCCTTGTTTCTAAGCACTGAAACACCATTTGCTATTAGATCTATTACATGTTTGCTTGCTTCTATCTTTATTTCAGTTTTACTTTAGTCTTTGCCCCGCCATCAATCTATTTTCTAGCACCGTTGTCTTATATCCATACCACTTGTATTTCAGTATCTCTTCGCCGAACTAGTGCACCTATACACCTGACAAGTGTATTAGGTGTGTTGGGGACACAAGAGACTTCTTGTATCTTGATTGCAGGGTTGCTTGAGAGGGGATACCTTTGACCACTTCCTCCCTGAGTTCGATAAACCTTGGGTGATCCACTTAAGGGAAAACTTGCTGCTGTTCTACAAACATCTGCACTTGGAGGCCCAACAACTGTCTACAGGAATAGAAGTGCATAGACATCAAGCTATTTTCTAGCGCCGTTGCCGGGGAGGTAAGGTAAAAGGTATTCGCACCGGAGGATCAAAGAAGAAGAACCTCCCACGGCAAATGCCTATTTTCTGGCGCCGTTGCCGGTGAGGTAAGGTAAAAGGTACTCACATCCTCTGGTGTGAGTGCTCGAAGTTATTTCCTTTAGATTCTGCAATTTTGTCTTTTTGTTTCTTGTTTTCACTAGTTAGGCTTAATGGAAAACAAAAAAAATTAGAGAGCTTTATAGTATTTATCTTGAGTTAGGACATGAAGTGTTTGAAGAGAAAATTAAAAAACATATGGAACTTTATTTGCGTGCTAATAGCAATGTTATTAGTATGAATTCTTTGAACACCATTATTGCTAATGCTATGGAAAATTCTAAGCTTGGGGAAGCTAGTTTTTATGAAAATGATCTTTTTAGTTCCCCAGCTTTGGAAGATAGCTATTGTATTGCGTATGATGATACCAAACCTCCAATATATGATAATTACAATGATGAATATGTTATTTTTAGTCCGCCTACTATTGAGGAGAAAATTCATTATGACTACAATATACCTCCTATATTTGATGATTATGGTGATGAGAATAATAATGATAGCTATTTTGTTGAATTTGCTCCCACTACAATTAATAAGAATGACTATATTTATGTGGAGAGTATAAATTCTTTTATGCATGTGGCTCATGATAAGAATCTTTTATGTGATAGTTATATTGTTAATTTTATTCATGATGCTACTGAAAGTTATTATGAGAGAGGGGAACATTGTTTTATGTATCTCAACAATATTAAGTTTCCCCTCTTTATGTTGAAAATTTTGAAGTTGCACTTGTTTTGCTTTCCTATGCTTGTTGTTTTGTGATTTCATGACTTTTTTCTTTAAAAGATTCCTATGCATAGGAAGTGGGTTAGACTTAAATGTGTTTTGAATTTGCTTCTTGATGCTCTCTTTTACTTCAATTCATATTTCTTATGTGAGCATCTTCTCAAACTATCATGCCTAACTTAAAGGCGTTAAAGAAAAGTACTTATTGGGAGATAACCCAAAAGTTTTAGATGAGTCTTGGAAGTTATTACCTCTGTAATAACCGCTCCTTATCCTTTTTATTTGTTTTTTGTGCCAAGAGTAACCTCTAATGAGAGAGAAGTAATGATTGGGAAAGTTGCTGTCCCGAAACAGATTTCTGTGCTTCACCGTAAAAATTCGTGAGAGAGCTCTGTATGTCGGATTGAGCTGTAATATTTTTTGCTTCTGACCCAGGTTGTTATCTAACTTTCGTTAGTTCAACACTTTTCGATTTGAGCAACAGAAGGTCTTCGAAAAAATTCGTTTTTACCTGCTGGTCTATTTTGGCAGATTTCTGCCATTATTTGCATCTGCTTCTTGTTGGTTTCTTTCTCAGTTCTTTTGGGGAATTGATATTTTTGAGGGAAGTTATACAGTAGCTAGTGTTTTAATGGAAGTTTTATTAGTGTTAGAACTGAACCTAAAGACTTGTTATTTTGAGTGTACTAATGTTGCTAATAAAAATTGTGTGATGTTTTGTATGAAGGAAAATTTTCAGGTGTATGGAAGGAATGAGTAATGAGATGAAGGATGGACTAAAGCTCAAGCTTGGGTATGCCACGCGTGTCACCCCAAGAAATATCCAATAAGTACAAGCGTCAAAGCTTGGGGATGCCCAAGGCATCCCCTTCATCAATAAAAATCCCAGGTTTCTTCCAAGCACTTCATTTTTATTGTTTCATGCATAGTTGTGTTGTTCTTGGAGCGTCTTCTTTTTTATTTTTGTTTTGGTTTTAGTTTGCTTGGTTTTCTTAGTTTTCTGAATAAATTGGTTGGACCCCCCTCTTTCATACATTGGTTTGCAAATAGTTTGGTTTGGTTTGGAAAAGAGTAGGAATGTTCATACTTATGTGGTAAAAAGAGCTTGTTTTTTACTGTGGCCTATGCTTTGTAATGCCATGCTTGATATTGTTTTGGCTTTATGCTTAGTATTCTTTGATGTAGCATGACTTGTTATAAACAATTGAGATTGCTTAATGTGCCTTGGATGAATCATGCGTTGTTTTAGCATATTAAAGCATAGTATAGTGGTATTCTCCTTTGATGCTTTATTTGGGTTGACTTGGCGCATGCTCACACCATGTTATGACTATCTCAAGTCACCATAGCCTTTCTGATCCTTTAGTTTTCAAATTGTACTATCACTTTATGCTTTGGTCAATGATGTTTTGTCGCTCTGCATGATTATGGGCATTATTGCTCTCTTAGTTTGTCGCTCCTAGTCTTTTGCTAGCCTCCACAACCAAGTATGAGTTCCACTCATGCATCCAACTCCCTAAACCAATTTATTCCAAAGAGTCCACCATACCTACCTACTAGCTTATGCTATTCCAAGTAAATTCATGCTTTTGTTTACCTTCCAAATTAAACTTGTTATGAGAAAACTAGTGATTAAAGCTCTCACAAACTATATAGCACACTTTACTTTTTTGCATCTAATAAACTTGAACCATTGGGTCCTTCTTTTTTGCGTATATGCTTGTGCTTTATAAGTTGAAATTAGCAGAACCATGTATCATGGGGAACGCTTTCAATATTGCACTTGTACTTTGTACCCCGTTGATATCATGTTCTTTTGCTTATGGATCCCGGCGGTGTGAAATAAAAGTGGAACTTGTAATATCATGGAGTTTGTATGTGTGTTAGAGAAACGCCTGGGCCGCTAGCCTAAGCCATGCCTAATCATGGTGGAAACTTGCAGCACCACCATAATGAGCACTCTATGAAGCATCCTCAATAAAAACCTATGCAAATAGCAAATAAAAAGATCGCTGAGATGCTCATTGTCTGCTTGCCTTGTCATTTTGATTATGGGAAAGCTCCCGTATCATGTGCAATGGGTACACCGTTGGCGGTTCTTAATGATACACATGTACTTACAATGACAAGAGCTTACTTGTTACTAAAGTTGAGTAGCATGAGGTTCGGTCTTCGTAAGTAAGGGGAATGAGATTTCGATTTATAAGTTGTCAAGCATATCCTCTTAGTGGTGTCACTTTAACCTTAATCACCTTAAAGATGCTTATGATAGGGGCAATGAGAGCTGAAAGCTAATAAGTACCATAATTTTTGGAAGCTCTTTATGAAACTTGAATCTCTGCTTCCTTCTATGAAGGCCTTTCTTCCACTTATATATTGCGGCTCCACCTTCTATCTTTATGCACCTACTTTGACAGCATAGTGGCCATTCATAGTTCTATGTGCATTGTCCCAAAACTAGTTGATTGATGCATAACTTTATATTGCTTGTTTTAAACTATTTGTATCTAGTCACTCTTATGAACTTTGAAGGTGTCCTATGCATTTATATTTGCTACTCTATTGAGGGACAAGCTGAATACTATTATGCTATGTTTTGTTTATGTGAAACAAACAAACGTCTTGCAAAGCATTGTTATTCATGAATCTTTTGTTTGTGCCTTTTCATGTTGCAATATAGTTCCTTTGTCTTATTGCTAGAACTTTGTCTTTCATGTTATGATTGAAGTACTATGATCCCAACTTTGAATGTTTTACAAATACTTTGATCAAGTTTATGATGGTGCATGTCACCTAAAAAATTATTCTTTCTTTTTATCACTTACCTACTCGAGGACGAGCAGGAGTTAAGCTTGGGGATGTTGATACATTGCACATATATCTATATTTTTTGATGTTCCATGCTTGGTTTTATCTAGTTTCTTGTGTTTTGTCCACACTTTGGAGTACTTTTCATATGATTTCTTGGACTAACCTATTAACAAGATGCCACAGTGCCAGTTGCCTGTTTTCTGCTGTTTTTGGTTCCAGGAAGTCAGAAAATGAATATTCTCAGAATTGGACGGGACAAAAGCCAAAGTTACTATTTTCCGGGAAGACTCACGGAGCCAGAAGGAGAGTCGGAGAGGGGCCACAGGGTGGCCACACCCCCATGGCGCGGGCCAGCCCAGGCCGCGCCAGGGCATGGTGTGGGCCCCCTGGCCACCCACCGACCATGCCTCTTCGCCTATAAGAAGCCTCCCGATGCATAAACCCTAAATGGTCAATCAAAAATCCATGAAAAGTTCAGTAGTGCCGCCGCCACCGAAGGGGAGATTCGGCGGACAGAAAGTCTCTGTTCCGGCACCCTGCCGGGACGGGGAAGTGCCCCCGGAGCCATCTCCACCACCATCTCCATCACCATTTCTGATTCCCATGATGAGGAGGGAGTAATTCTCTCTCGAGGCTAAGGGTTCTACCGGTAGCTATGTGTTCATCTCTCTCTCTATGCATGATCATATCGTGATCATGAGCTTTGTAATCAAGTAGATCTACCTTGCTACTCAAGTGCTTTAATAGATCTCTACTCTCCCCATGTGTGTGAAAGTGACAGTGTGCACACCATGGTGGCACTTAGGCTAGAGATTACAAATACTTGTTATGAGTTATATTTGGAGTTGGATGTCTTTATGAAATTGTGGTGTTTGTTGGACTCATCTAGTACTCAGGGTGACAGTGTGGGGTTTTCTAGATGGGAAAGGCTTACTTTGAAGTGTGCTGTTATAGCCCTACCATCGATTAGAGTGTCCAACCAGAGAGTAGTTAAGAGTAGTATCATAAAGAGAAGATATTTATATGAGAGTGTTCACTAGTGAAAGTATGATCCCTAGGCCTCGTTTCTAAGCACTGAAACACCGTTTGCTATTAGATCTATTACATGTTTGCTTGCTTCTATCTTTATTTCAGTTTTACTTTAGTCTTTTCCACGCCATCAATCTATTTTCTAGCATCGTTGTCTTATATCCATACCATTTGTAGTTCACTATCTCTTCGCCGAACTAGTGCACCTATACACCTGACAAGTGTATTAGGTGTGTTGGGGACACAAGAGACTTCTTGTATCTTGATTGCAGGGTTGCTTGAGAGGGCATACCTTTGACCACTTCCTCCCTGAGTTCGATAAACCTTGGGTGATCCACTTAAGGGAAAACTTGCTGCTATTCTACAAACCTTTGCACTTGGAGGCCCAACAACTGTCTACAAGAATAGAAGTGCGTAGACATCAGACGTCATCGTTATGCTTCAGGAATCTTAGGACATTTGTTAAGTTTGCTATACTTAGTAGCATAATTGTCCTTCCGTTGTTTGATGTTTGTGGTCAGTGACCTCTGCTTTTAATATTTTGGTTCTTTGCTCAGTTATGAGCTTACTGTAATAATTTTTGTGTCATAGGGTTACTGTTGTTCTACCGATTTCTCACTGAACATCCTCGAGCACTAGGTTAAGGTTATGTCAGGCTAAGGTCTAGGATTTGTTTAACCCTGATCCCGGGGGTGTTACAGGTTTTTGGTATTAGAGCAGTACCGACCGAAGGAAAACCATGCTATTGGTTGATGTTGAGTCTAGTGTTTGTGAAAACTATTTGTAAGATGAAAAGTATTTGCGAAAACTCTAGTATGCTTCTTTTGCTCCTTATCTGGTATCGCTCTAACTCTGGGTCATCTTGTCTTATGTTGATTTGGAAAAGTTTTGATATCTCTTTTAGACTTTCAAAACTTAGGTGTCTTCTTAGCAGGTCGTTCCTCAACCAGTTGACCTAGTGTTGAGTTCTCTAGAGTTGTTTGTGCGTTGTGAATTCCTTGTCCTTTTGCTCTGCTTCAGTTGAGAGATTCCTTTCCATCGTGATCTATCTGTTTTATGGAACCTATAATATAATGTTCCACAATGTTTTGTTCTAGGCTTCGAGGATTCCTTTCACCTCGTGTGCCTCCTTTTTATTTGTTTGGGTACTTCAGTAGTCATTTATTCTTCTGGAAGCTACCTCGTGATTACTACCTTGTAGTGTACATTATGTCACCCAAATAGTAGTTACTTCTTTCTCCGGTATTAACCCCTGGACTTGAACCGAAGGTTCCGGATTGTGCTGGATTCTGGTGTTATGAATCTTGTACATGAAGCTGATCTTTAACCCAAGATCCATTCCTTTGACCCTTGTCGTAAATGTTTACACATTACCTCAGGATGGCTGGTACTACAATTCTAGCCTTCGAGCTTGTGGTTATTGTCGTTGTTGGATCATGACAATTAAGTATTTCCCCTACCACTAGTTATGGAAGATTTTCCTTAATGGAACCAAACAGATCACAATAAGGGTCCTCCTCGTGAGTCACTCATCTATACTCGTGACTTCGTCACACCCTCCCTTCTTTGCATGGTTTTTGGAAGATTGTTAGTCTATGCATCCACATCTCGGGATGCTATCATGAGTATGATCTTTTCCCCCTGTTGTTTCCGACCTTCGTCTATCAGTTGGTAGACAAGTAGTAATGTGCATTGGTGTCTTATGATGCAAGATACTCTTGTGGTCCATCAAGACAAACCATTTTGGGATGTCAGGGGAAACAAACTCCAGTACCTTGTCATATCTAGGACTAGGTTAAAGTGTTTTAATCCGTAGATCAAAAGGTATTAATTGTCTTCTGTCTGTTCCGCCTTAGGGTGTCACACCTTTTATACTAAGAGGTCATGCTGAGTTTCATGACCCTCTTAACAAAGTGATGCTCTTACATATTATGACCCACCCTTCCTTCGAGCCTTCGTGCTCGAGAATGATGCGTGTGCGTAATAATATGGCCATCTGAGATTCTTAGAAATTCTTATTGCTTTGAGCCCTAAGGACATTTTAGTCATTCTTAGCATGATTGGTTAACCCTGTCACTAAGCAAAGGATAATGGTGCTACCAAGTCTATTATTCTGGTACACTTTCTGTCGTCGGATTGATGACAAGTACGCCATGAGGGGGTCCTCGAGGCGTGCGGAAGAGAGGGGTGTGAGACGTACAGTGTTCCGAGATGGTGACCACACAAGTTTATCCAGGTTCTAATCCGTCGGCTTTGGACGGATCCTACTCCTGCTGGCAATCCAGTAATACAACAAAGCTAGAATATGGGTTACAAGGGTTTCGCCTGTGCGAGTTGAGATTGTACACTATTGTTGGGTGCCCTAAAGGTTGGTCCCTAGGACGGCTTATATAGATATCCGGCCTAGGTTTTATAGGAGATACCTATCCGGATATGACTAAGAGTCGGTTACAGAGTACATCTTGAACTACAAGTAACACTACAAGCCTATGTCGGTAAATCTTCTAGGCCTTCCTGTAGCCATACTTGACTCCGTCTCTTCTCCCTAAATGGGCCGACCGTGAAGCAAAGCTCTAACCCGAAGTGGGCCACCCTGGTCAGTGAGGCACAGTGAGGATACCCGGAAAGTATATCCCCAATAGCAGCCCCCGGAAGCCTCCAAGATCTAGAGTTGGATTTCATCATCGTCTAGCTTGATCTATCTTCGGCTTGTAGAATCTTGAAGGGTTCCTGAAACTTCAAAAGAAAGGATATGATCTGATTCTCAAAAATAAGCCAGACCTATGAGTACATTATTCGGGTTTCCAGCTTGAAATTCAATCTAAACCAGAACTTGGTCTCTGACATAACCTGACATCAGTCAAGGTTAAGTCACGCACCCGACAAACATTCCTTTTAGAATGACCGTTGGTGGGTCCGCCTTTCACGGAACCAAGGCGTCGTTTTAATGCGTGTGTCGAGATCGAGGCAGCGTAATCCTCGCGAGGAGGTTACCTAGATCCTTCCACGACACGTGGCATGGTTACTATTCATTTTGAACGAATCTTAATGCAGGTGAGGGATATAAGAGGTAAAGATCTCATTTTTCTTCCTTACCATCGCTAGTGTCTTCTCCTTCCTCTCGACGCCTTCGTGCAAAGCTCTTCTGCCTCCTCCCAAACGCACAACGCCGCCCATCCTAGGTCACCACCACCCACAAAAATGGCTGGAGCTTCATCCTCCGGCACAACGGCGACGGCCCCTACGGCGGAGAAGGAGAAGTTCCGCGGGACCTGGATCCCATGCGTCCTTGATGACGAGAAGCTCTATGTCTTTGAGAGGGAAGGCCTCCTCCGTGCCGGCGACTAGCAGAGTGGTTTTGGCCAAACCATGCCCACCCCCAACGCCGAAGAGCGAGTGCACTTTGGCACCCACCTCAATAGAGGTTTGAGTTTCCTCCCTCAGATTTCTTTTATGAGGTTATAGATCACTATGGAGTGCAACTCCACAATCTCCCCCAAACTCACTCTTAGAAATGAGCACTTATGCGTCTTTGTGTGAGGGGTATCTCAGCATTAGACTGAGTCTTCTTCTATTCTGGTACTACTTCAGTACCCGGAGAAATTCCATCACTTCTGGTAATCCTTACATTACTAGAACTCTCAGCTTTTCTATTAGCAGAGAACGAGTCTATCCTAGGATTAAAGCTAGCGAGTCTGTGAAGAAATGGCCATCCACATTCTTTTATCATAAGGACATATCGGCTCTCGGCAAAGCAATTGCTTTGCCGGTTTTCGTCGATGGCGCCGCCACTCCCCAAGAATCCTAGGATGTAGAGGCTCCGGCTCTCACCGACGATCTGCTTCTTGCCAAGCGACGGATCGAATATTTGATGAAACACAAGGGTATGAAAGGATCTGACTTGATCCACTACTGGCTGGCGCGCCTGATCCATCCTCTCCAACATCATGGTGATCGGCCCATGCATTCAATCACCAAAAGCAAGACGGACTCTCTCCAGATATGCTCCAAGTTTTATTCGGAAAGGAATATGAGTCCCAAATCAAATGGTTGATCAGGGAGCGGATCAAGAGGAAGCTTCTAGACATATCTTTGGATATGTATATGGCCGACGATCCTATGACACTAGTAAGTTTTCCATCAGTCACTCTTGTACTCGAATATGTGCTCATCTGTACTTTATTACATCTTTCTGCAATGCTGAGATAATTCTTCTTTCAGCTTGCTGTCCTCCCTAAGTTGGAGCTTGCTCCTCTTGAGGTTTATCCTCCTAAGATTTCTTAGGAAGAAGAACTTGTTCTACTGCCGGACATGCCTACTCGTAAGCGCAAGGCTCCGACCGTTTCCATCGGCACGAAAGAAGTGCCCGTTGTGAAGAGGTAATCTTTCCTCACAAGGTCTTTGTATTTTATCTCTCATTCTTTCTGAAGTGTAACGATCTTCTTCTATCACTTATTCAGAGCTAAACAACTCATCAAGGGCAAGGTGAAAGGCACCTCGTCGAATCCCCTACACCAGTGAAAGTTAAATTTTACTTCTCCTTCCGCATCGCCTCCGACTCCTACCCGAAAGCCTTCTACATCACTAGAGGTTACTCCGTCTCCAAGTGTTGCAGATGATCTAGCTTAACATTCTGAGCCACCGAACCTTGGTTCACAGACCGACATCACCATGGGTGACTCAGTAGTTGATAAGGGTGAACCCTCAAAGGGTAATGATCCCTTGGCAGAGGTTTTTGTGGACAACCTTCTCAGTAATCCGGGTATCACCAAACTTGTCATTACTCGGAAAAATGCATAAGAGATCCAGAAGCTGGCTCGGCAATGCTTGGAGAGCTGGAACATCACCATTGAGGAAGAGGCGCAAGAAGCCGAGCACGTCAAGTTCTCTGATCTTCTTGACCAAGTTCGACTTCATGACGAGAAGCTAAAGGCCGACGTGGCTCCTCCACCACCAATAATCCCGCTGAATCTCGCCGAGAAGGTTACTTCTTAGGTGAACATGAGTCTAAGCAAGCTTACCCATGAACAATATGTAAGTCAAAATTCCAACTCACTCTTTTACTTTATTTCATATCATATCCTCTAGCCCCAAGCATGAAGTTGGATAGAAAATCCGGATTTATGCTTTCATAGGATGCCAAAGAACAAACTAGTGTAGCCCCCAAGGCTCATGCTAATATTAGTTAAAATATTAGTCTGAGTCTTTAGTAGACTTCTGACTCTGGGTACTATTCTGACCTATAGAAAGTTAATGCTTATAACTAGGAATTATTAAAGAATATTTGCAATAAGCGGAGAGAGATTAGAGCTCTCCGTCTTGAAAATTCTCAACTAAAGATTTCCAAGGATGAGGCCAAAGGTAATCATTGCAGTCCTTATCCTTGCTATTTTTGCTTTCATAGTCCAATTTATTATTCAACTATTTTCTTTTGCTTACAGAACTGGTTAAGCAATCAAGTAAAATGATTGAGGAGGCTGATGTGGAAAATGCTGACTTATGGTGGGAGCTAAATGAACTTAAGATAGATCATGAGCACAACATTGCCAGCATTCTTGAATCATCTAACATGGCCACCGAAGATCGCAATCCAGGATAAGAAAATCTCGGATCTTAGTGATGAGTTGGCCAGGGAGAAGGACATCACCCAAGCACTCCGGGATGAACTCCAGAGTCTTCGAGTGGAGAAGACTAAAGTTGACGATGCCATCTTTGGTAATTTTCTTATCTATGACCTTTATTTCTTTCTAATTCCTAGGAATCCGAATATATGTCTGAATTTGCTTTTTTGTATACAGCCGAGTCTCGCACTAGCCGGCTTACCGAAGTCGGTGACTTGCTTCACGATTTCCGCCAGTCAATGGAGGATATTGGCGAAGTTTTGAAAGTTCCTGACATGAATAGAATGTCCACCTTTCACGTGCGAGATAAGGCGAAGGATAAGCCCCAGCCCATCCGGGACTAGAATATGTCCTATGCGCGAACCGCAACATAGAATGACCTGACAATGGTTATGAGCCACCATGGAAGCATGGAATCTGGCAAGTAACTAGGGGTTATTCAACTAAGGACGAAGACGGCAAGGAGCAAGACATCAAGGCCATTATGGACTCCTGCGCTGGCTATGGATGCCACGTAGCTGACCTGGCCAGCTACGACACTCCATTCTTCACTCATCTGAAGATGCCTCCTCTGCCTCCCGAAGAAACAGCCGAGGTTTCCGACGACGAGCACACTGAATCTGATTTTCTTGTCTTAGAAAGGTATCAAGGTGAAGACAATGTTTCTAGCTCACTGGCATCTCCTACCTCTTCTCCTGCATCGTAGAGTACCAGAAAAAAGAATATGTTATTCTGAAACAATCAGATTGTAATAAGTAGTGTAATATTTTTTCTAGTGCTAAGGTTTGCAAGAACTGATTCTTTTGACTTACTTTTAGCACTTTTGGATTTATTTTGTTGTGCCTAAAATTTTACATAAGCACTTTTTGTTTTTGTCTATACTTATCGCTTTTTCTGGCTTTCCGCCTTGTTCCTTTCATGAGCCGACAAACCTTCAACACGGAAACTTTGCCGAGCAACGAAGCTCAATTTCTAAACCAGTTTAAACTCGGAAACAAAGCCGGTTTCTAGTACCAACAATTCACTACTCAGAAAATACTTGGATCCAGCAATCAGATAAAGAACCAAAGTATAAACTAGAGAATTTTAAGTTTATACCCGAAGGTAGAGAATCGGAAATCTAACCAGAACAAACATGAGCATAAAGTACTTTCAAGTATTCTAGTATTTTCGACTGTGACATGATCATTCGGAAATAAGCCGGTAATATAAAACTTCTCAGAAAATATTGAGGCAACCAACACTTTATTTCTCATTGAACATGCACACATATATGATTACAAAGAAAGAAATTTTAAGAATAAAAGGGACGTAGCTGAGCAATATTCCATGGTTTGTCTCATTCTTTCGGGTATGTATTACCTCCAGCTCTCTTTCTCTTCTTAGTAACAAGTCTTTCTTTGAGTGCCACATATCAGTTAGATAGTAAGACCCATTGTGCAATACTCGGCTAACTAACAATAGCCCTTCCCATATTGGGGAAAGTTTTTGCTTTCTTTTCTGAACAAGCCGGAGAACCAAATCGCCCTCATTGAAAGACCGGTTTCTAACTCTCTGGCTATGATACTTGCATAACTTTTGCTGATAGGCGGTTGATCTCTGCACATCAACGATGCGAACCTCTTCGATTAAATCGAGATCATTTTGTCGAGAAATTTCGGCATCCTCTTTGATATACGCAGAAAATCTGGGAGAAGTATGAATTAAATCACTAGGAAGAACTGCTTCTGCGCCATAGACTAAGAAGAAAGGTGTGTATCCGGTTGACCTGTTCGGGGTTGTTCTTAAGCTCCATATTACAGATGGTAATTCGTCTACCCCAGCCCCCGCAACACGACGAAGCGGTGCTTCGAGTCTTGGTTTGAGGTCTTGAAGGATTAACCAATTTTCTCTTTCGACTTGTCCGTTGGCTTGTGGATGTGCGACTGACGCAATGTCAAGCTGGATTTTTTGTTCATCACTGAATTCGGCAAGTTCTCCCATAGAAAAATTGCTCCTGTTGTCCGTGATAATACTATGCGGATAACCGTATCGGATTGTAACATCCTCGACAAATCTTCTGGCTGTTGCTCCATCACAACTTGTGACGGGTTTAGCCTCAATCCATTTTGTGAATTTATCCACCATCTAAGAGGTGAGTAAATCCACTTGGAGCTCGTTTAAACTATCCTACCATGTCAAGCTCCTAGACCGTGAAGGGCCATGTTATCAGAATTGTTCACAGCTGATCAGCCAGAACATGAGCTTGTTTGGCGTACTTTTGGCAGCCTTTGCACGTCTTGACCAGCCATTTGTCATCTGCCTTGGCTGTGAGCCAGAAAAATTCGTGTTTGAAAGCTTTTGCCACTAAAGATTTGGCTGCAGCATGGTGGCCGCATTTGCCTTCGTGGATCCCCCTTAAGATTTGCACTCCTTCTTCCAGAGATCCGCTGTGCTAAAAAACCCCATATACGCTCCGCTTATATAGCTCACCGTTTATTATTGTATAGGTTTTTGCTCGTTGGACAATCTGCCATCTCAGAACCTCGTCTTCGGGTAATTTTTCGTCTAGGAAGAAATCCAGGTAGGGTTCTGTCCAGCTAGGAATTACAGCCAAAACTGCTACTAAAGGTGAGTCGGATTTGTTCGAATATTCCTCATCAAATCCTGTAATAAAGGGAACTTTGAGGTGCTCTAAAAAAGTGCCATCCGAGACCTTCCACACAGAGCCTATACAAGATAATGCATCTGCTTCCTCATTTTCTGTTCGAGGGATGTGTTGAACCTGAAACCCTTCGAACGATTTAGATAATTCATCCACGATAGCCCTATATGCTGCCATGTGTTTGTTTGCATTACAATGATCCGGCACTTGTTGAGAAACAAGATCTGAATCTCCATAACACATAAGTCGTCAGATGCCGATATCCTTAGCAATCCAGATTTCATGCAGCAGTGCTTCATATTCAGCAATGTTGTTTGTTGCCGTGAAGTGGATCGGCAACACATAGAAAAGCTTATCTCCTTGGGGTGATTTGTGCACCACGCCAGCCCTGAGCCCCCGAGCGCTTTAGACCTATAAAAATGCAAGGTCTAGTATTCCGACTCTAGAAGGGTCATATTTTCCATTGTCTCTGTCCAATCAGCGACAAAGTCAGCAAGAATTTGGGATTTAATTGTTGTACGAGGTTTGTACTCAATGTCAAAAGCTGAAAGCTCTATTTCCCATTTTGCGACACGTCCTGTGGCGTCGCTGTTGTTAATTATGTCTCTCATGGGAGCGGTGCTCACCACGGTAAGTTGCTGCTCCTGAAAGTAATGATGTAGCTTCCGAGATGCAAAGAACACACCATAAACCATCTTTTGATAATGCGGATACCACTATTTTGATTCAGTTAGGACTTCACTGAGGTAGTAAGTCGGATGCTGCACTAGGTGTTCCTGTTTTTCCTCTTGCCTTTCCACCACCATGACGATGCTGACGACTCTGTTTGTCGCAGCCACATAGAGCAACATCAGTTCGCGAGGTTCTAGTGCTACAAGGATAGGAGCGGATGAGAGTACTGATTTCAGGTCTTGTAGTCCAGCTTCAGCTTCATCGGTCCAAACAAACTTTTTAGTCTTTTTCAGGAGCTTGTAAAGTGGTGCGTCTCTTTCACCGGGCCGGGTGACAAACCGACTGACTGCGGCAATGCAACCAGTTAGTCTTTGAACGTCATTCAAGCGAGTCAGCCTAGAAATATTGAGTATAGCCTTAATTTTGTCATGGTTCACCTCTATGCCTCTTTCAGACACGATGAAACCTAACAATTTCCGGGTGGTATTCCAAAGAAACACTTCTTTGGATTAAGCATTATGTTATATTTGCGTAGATTGGCAAACATTTCCTCCAAGTCGGAAATTAAGGTTTCCTTCTTTTTGGACATCACCGCTATGTCGTCCACATATGCATGTACATTGCGTCCGATTTGATCGCGGAGGCAACACTGCATAGTGCGCTGGTACATAGGTCCTGCGTTCTTGAGCCCAAAGGGCATTGTAATGAAATAGAAGGTTCTAAAGGGGGTTATGAATGAAGTTTTAACTTTGTTTGATTCCTTCATTCGGATTTGGCAATAACCGAATGTGCGTCGAGAAAATATGGGAGTTCCGAGCCTGCTGTAGAATCGATAACTTGATCAATTCTAGGAAGAGCGAACGGATTGTTGGGACAAGCTTTGTTCAAGGTGGTATAATCAACAAACATCCTTAATTCAGTAGTGTCCTTTTTAGGGACCAATACAGGATTGGCCGACCACTCAATGTGGGTGACTTCTTCTATGAATCCGGCTAACTCGAGTCGGGCTAGTTCCCTAGCTATTGATTTTTGCTTTTCATCGCTAAAACGTCATCAGGACTGTTTGATGGGTTTAGCATTTGGGTGTACATTTATAGAGTGCTCGGCAAGTTCCCTAGGTACTCCGGTCATGTCAGATGGCTGCCATGCGAAGATGTCTTGATTTGCTTGGAGGAACTTGACGAGCGCGCTTTTCTATGCGCTATCTAAACCTACACCTATCTGAGTCACCTTGGAGGGGTCATAATCCTTCAACAACATCGTCTTCATCTCTTCTGATGCCTTGAACTCCGGAGTCGGCTTTTTCACCTCCTTCTTCATCGCGGGCATCTCGGACGGGTCGATGGTCTTCTTGATCTCCTGGTACTCCTGGGCATGCAGTACGGCTTCAGCAAAGGCGACATTTCCATCCTTGCATTCTCGTGATTTCTTCGGGACTCCCTTGATGGTGATCATGCCCTTGGGACCTGTAATTTTCATCATATTATAAATGTAACACGGATGAGCCATGAAAGCCCAGTAAGCCGGCCGTTCGAAGATAGCGTGATATGCTCTCTTGAATGGGACCACTTCGAAGGAAAGTGCTACCGTCCGGTAGTTCTTTGGAGTTCCAAAGTTAACATCCAAAGAGATCTCTCCTAGGGAATTTGCTTGTCTTCCTGGGACAACTCCATGAAAGATCACAGATCTGTGATTTAGCTAAGTTTCCGAGATCCTCATCCGATGCAGCGTGTCGACGTAGAGGATGTTGATGCTGCTACCGCCATCCATGAGGGTCTTGGAGAAACCATAGCCGTCAATAAGGGGATTGACAACTAAAGTGTACTTTCCTCGCGTGTGCAACTTAGGCAGATGATCAACACAGTCAAAGGTGATTGTCACTTCCGACCAGTGCAAGAATTGAGGGACAGCTGGAATAGTTGCATTGAGCTCATGCAAAACTGCTTTCTTGACCTTAGCTGGTTGAGACCCAAGGAAGGTGACATAAGTGTATTTCTTTGCTGGGAAGTTCTTATTTCCATCAGACTTGGGATTTGAAGGATCTACTTCCTCCATGTCGGAATCTTCCTTGGTCTCTTTTTCCTTTTCAGGATTCTTCTTTCCCTTTCTTCGCTTGGCCCTGTAGCTAGTGGATTCTTCTTTCTTGATGTCATCATTGAAACGACACTCGGCATTTGTGTGGGGCGAGGCCCTATTGGCATCTAAGTGATGCACACACAGATTGTGGGAAATGTCGGCCCAAGAGTAGGTTTTGCCAAGTTGCTGGTCTCCTCTACCTTGGACTCTTGATGTCCCACGACCGTGTCCGCGGCCGCCTCCGCACCCTCCTTGTCTTCCAGACCTGAAAGTAGCATTTACAACCACTATTTCTGTGTTGGGTTTTTCTTCCGAGGTGTTCTTGCGCTTCTGAGTTGGTTGCTTCGGCTGTTTTGCCGACTGTGGTACATCCAGGATGTTTAGTAGTCCTTAGGCGTCATTGTCGGCGTATGCATATTTGCTCGACGTCTCTATCATCTCTCCCAGATTAGTGACCTTGTGGCACTTCAAATGGTGACGTAGTAAACCAATTGGGAGTCCTATAATGAAAGCTTCAATCGTAGTTTGATCGTTTACTCCTACAGGAGTTCTTGTGTCGATCCATCGTCCGAGGTAATCTCGACAAGTTTATCCGGCTTTCTAGGTGTAACGCTGTAGGTCACCTACTGTATAGGGCCTCCGATATGTGCCTTCGAAATTCTGAAAGAATGCACTTTGCATGTCATACCAGTTGTGGATGGTGTTTTCCGGAAGTTCATTGAGCCAGGATCGTGCCGTCTTCCTCAGCGTAATTGGGAGATACCGGGTCGTGACCAAGCTATTTCTGCCTTTGGTGATGCAGCAAGCCTAGAAAAAATCCTGAAGCCAAGTATCTGGTCGGGCCACACCATCGTAGGCTTGGATGTGTCTCGAGATAGAAAGTCCTTCCAGGAAGTGTATTTGTCGAATGCGCAGTCCGAAGCATTTTGGACCCACATAAATATCATGGACTTGTAGAGCCGCGCCTCTATGTTAGAGTTGATCTGGTGCCTCGCGTCACTTGGTGATAGGGAATGCTGTCTCGTTTGTCCGTTGTGGCTGCGGTGCCTTGGAGCCAGACTTCTGCTACTGCCACCATCGCCTCCGCCATGACGCCCTCGTTGGCCTCCTCGAGAGCCGCTATGATGGCTGCTTGGTGGAGAGGGTGGTGCAGGTGGATTGTTCCCGGCTAAGTGCCGGCCTCCATCCGCAGCATCGTTATTCTGGTTCCAAGGAGGATCTTGATTACGACGAGCCCCCTACCGACTTGGCTCGGCATGGTGTCCATCGTTTCTTCTTCCGTCGTTTCCCCCATTCTGATGAGGTTCAGCCGAATGGCTAGTATGTCTAGGAGGTGGCATCCTTTGTCGGTCCTCCTCCCAACGTTGCTCTTCTTCATCTTCCCTGCAATTATTGGATGTCGCTGGGGAGGCTGCCTCGGAACCAGTGCTGCAACTGTGTCTCACTCTGCAGCTAGGGCAACATTGCTCTAGTCACGTGCGTCTCTGTGATGTTGCCCTGAAGATCCAGTTCTTGAGTAGTTGTCTTCCCGACGGTCGGGACGGTGATGCTGTTCCGGGTCCCGTCGGGGCCTTATGTCATGCCAAGCCGGATCCATGCGACATTGGTCAGATTTAGAGACTAGTTTTCTGCTCCCGGATTTTCCGGCCTTCTGTTGCTCGAGACCCTTGGTTAGTAGCTTTATGCCCAACCGAACTTGATCTGGGTTTGGATTATTTGCTAGGATATCTCGAGCTACAACACTGTTTTCCACTGGCGTTCCATACACCAGATCTCCCTTTCTATCCAGTCGAGGTTCTCCTTTAACGACGTCATCTCCCTCAAAGAGGGTCTTATGGATTTCCGAATTTTTGTTAGCCCGCACAGGGCCGTTCCGTGTCTTCTGATGCTGCAGGGAGTTGAACTGCCCTGCAGATGCAATGTGCTTCTTCTCTTCCATGAGGTTGTTGGCCTCATCTAGGAGCACTTGACGACGCGCTTCTAGGGCTTGGGCCTTATCTTCCAATTCTATAGGTGTAAGCTCTACATTAGTAGGTATTGGCGTAGTTAATGCATCTCCGATGAGTTTACTGGCACCAGGGGTAACCATGTGTCCATCCACCAGAGTTTCCTTTGGCTCGTCTGGTATTAGGGATCCATCCGAGTCTTCTTCATATTCTTCGGCAACTGCCTCCTCATCCGGAGGGTACTTTGCCGGAGTTTTCTTCTTGTTCCTCTTCTTTGCCTTCTTGGCCGCGCCGGTAGCAAAGACGGCTTTGGGTCCGTTTTTTGGAGTCAAGCTCTGATCAGTACTTTCAGACATCTAGACGTCATGATTATATCCGAGATCCATGTCATCCTATGCTTTGGGAGAGTTTTCTATGGATCCTTTGTATGGCTTCTCCTTCTTCTGCAGCTTTGGAGTTGTAATCCTCTTCATATTCTACGGATAACTTTCAGAAATCCGCTGACATCATTGAATCATCCGAAGATGTCGGTAAGTCGGTGTTTGTTATGATTGCCTCCAGCACCGAGTCCTTGTTGTCTCCAACATCGGTAGAGCTGGATCCAGATCCAACATATCTGATGAAGTGTGATGCGTGCGTCCTAAGGTAGTTGCGGCTTTCTTTGTGCGCTTCCTTGAAACGTCCGATGGTCTCGAGAATTTCAGCCACGCTGGCATCATGTAGCATCATACGCCTTAACATGTGCCTTAGGAAAGGTTGATCCGTTTCGGCATTGGTAGAGCCAGAACCACAGTTGTTGTCTTGTTCCTCCTGGATTTTGACCTCGTTGGGAAGATTGATCTGGGATTCGACCCCCTAGGGATATCCACTCCAGATTTGACATTCATAGTAAGATCTGCTTTAGGCTCAGCTTTCTCCACTATCTCCATGATAGGTGATGGCTGGGTGGGGTTAGTGTTTTCCAGGGTCCGGAACTCCACCGCCTCCACGGACAAAGTGGACCCAGAAGCTTCGTTTGCCTCTATCATCACCGCTAGGGTGGGTGGGGCAGGTTCAGCGAAACCTATGTAAACATCGATCTCACCAAAATACATGATGGTGTAGATAGTCATGGCCTCCCTAGCCGGAATCCAAGTCTCATCGAGAACGATGAGAGGGACATCGCTCGCATACAGGATGCAACCGACAATGATTGTTTCGCCAATTCCGATTCTTGCAAATTCTGCTCGGAACGCAGATCTGAAACTCACTTGCCCCATGGTGGGCGCAACCTATCGTCGGATTGATCACAAGTACGCCATGAGGGGGTCCTAGTGGTGTCCTGAAGAGAGTGGTGTGAGACGTATGGTGTTCTGGGACGGTGAGCACACAAGTTTACCCAGGTTCTAATCCATCGACTTTGGACGGATCCTACTCCTGCTAGAAATCCAGTAATACGACAGAGCCATAATATGGGTTACAAGGGTTTCGCCTGTGCGAGTTGAGATTGTAGACTATTTTTGGGTGCCATAAAGGCTGGTCCCTTGTACGGCTTATATAGATATCCGGCCTAGGGTTTACTAGAGAGACCTATCCGGCTACGACTAAGAGTCAGTTACAGAGTACATCTTGAACTACAAGTAACACTACATGCCTATGTCGGTAAATCTTCTGGGCCTTCCCATAGCCGGACTGGACTCCGTCTCTTCTCCCTGATTGGGCCGCCTGTGAAGCAAAGCTCTAACCCGAAGTGGGCCACCCTGGTCAGTGAGGCACAGTGAGGATACCCGGAAAGTATATTCCTAACACTTTCCTCAGTCAAAGAGTTAGGATCGTGCCAAAACTCCGAGACTACGTCTTCTTGCCATACCAAGCAAGTTTCCTCTCGAACTAAGTGACATATCGGTGGTTCGTGATATTCTAGACGTCATCTAGAAGTATCACCATGTTGCCACATGACCGTTTTGTCAAGTTCTTGAGCATGCAAGTTTTTTGAATTGCTCCTTTCTGCAAGGATTCGAGCTGGATACTCTTGAACTAGTTGGTTGAGCTTAAACAACAACTTGGAGAGTTGTAAGACAAAAGTTCTATCTGACCTAGTTCATTTTAAAAGGATGTCTAGTCTTGTTTGCACCGAAGAAAGATAGTATTTTCTTCGTGGATATATTATCTTCCCCCGCCTTTGATTTGATTTGGGTTATTGTCAAATCAAACTCAGTTCCAAGAACTATCTTGATGATGATGCTACTCGTGATGTTTAACTTGAGTACATCTTCATGTCCTTTGCTCTAACCAATACTCTGCCTCATTCATACAACATATGAGTCCATCTTCTTGGAGTATCTCGATAAGTTTGTTGTCAATCCCATCGATAACTTCCCTATCTTATCCATCCTAGAAAAGATTCATATGGAACCTTTGGCACTAATATTGGAAAATTTTCTAAGAATCATCTTTGGGTTATCTCGAAGAATGTTTTCTGGATGTTAGAAGTGATCTTCACCGATTCACGGGAAAATGTTGAAAGATGTCACCGTGGATTCGAGTAGAGTTATCTTTGTTTCCTTAAGGACATATGTGTATATCATTGCAAGTAGTTGAGGAATGAGCAGTTGTCCTTCAACAAGTTGTTATTACATAGTCTAGCAATATAGCTCAGTCTTTTGAGAGCTTGACACTGTAGTCCATGTATTGAGAATCTAGTGACTTTACCTTCGTGGTAAATGTGGTGAGCTTTTTATTCGGACATGCTAAGTCTGAGTATCATTCCACCTAACCAAATCTTAATCTCAAGAAAATATGATGGTTGGTGTTTCTCAAGGAATTGATATAGGTCCCTTTGAAAATCCGGCAAGATTGATGTAATGGTTGACACAATTAGTCGGAACGCCTATTGTCATATCTTCTTGAATCAGCAAATAACAACCACTCTTCATGAGGCATCTTCTATGATTAATTATAGGAAATGTTCTTATGGTTTCCTTTGTATCCAAAGTCCGACCTTTACTTGATGTTTGATTTCCCGAATATTAAGGAGAACATTTAAAGTAGTGTTGCTAAATGTCTCTCGGCCGATCCTCCAGACCCTTTTATCTTCACAAGTGCTTTGTCGTGCCATGTAATTGAAGTCTGAGAATGAAGTTTCTTTTTCCTCGTGTCATCAGGAATCTTCTTACCTATTCATCTGGTGGTGTATAGTGATATCACGATCTTCGGCAAAGATTTTGATAATCCTGGATGAATAAAGAGTTTCCTTAGTTTTCTCGACCATGTTCATAGAGTGACTATGATTTTGGTAATCATCCGTTACTCTTATTACATGTTCCTTGTGGCTCTTACGAGTCCTCGCCACAAAACACCTTTCTGTCTTAACCTTTTGTTGAATGAAGAGTGATCCTTCTATATCAAAAGTAGTTCAACAACTTGGTTATCTATATCTCTGTACCCGTGAAACCTCTAATTAAGCCATTTAGTAGAGGTTCCCTCTCGAATCCTGTGGTCATGTTCTTTCCATTGTAAGCTTTCCATTTTAGAAGCTTAAACTCTTCTAAAACTCCACGGTCTCAATCCTTATGAAGACCAGCTATCTAACAATTTGAAACCTTCTCCGCTTGTTTCCTCTGTTACCTTGATGTGTTTCATGTCATCATCTCATATTTGTTTCTGAACACTCCTTCACGAGTTAACCATGAGATACTATGTGTGTTGTTAGTGTGTTTCCCTATCCTTAGAAGTGACCCTGTTTCTCTTCGTTCTTCCTACCTGCGGAATCTCGGGTCGAGATTCTCATAAGGGGGATAGATCTATAACACCCCAGTTTTAGCTAATACTAATTAGGGTTTTATGTGCATTGCATGAGCATCATCTTTTTATAAGACAAAATAAAAGTGCAAACAAGAAAATGTGAAACTCTAAAACCCTAGTTTTCCTCTCCCTCTCAAATCAATTCAAATGGTGTTAGGGATATGCTAAATGGGTATCACCATATCACGTCATTATTCTGGCTAACCCGGGTGGCCCATAGATGGTAGAAAGGCCTATGGCCTGCTGGGCGGCCTAGTTAGACGGATCCAGAAGGGAGGCCCATGCCGGATAAAGGAAGGCTACACAGGAGTCACTGACGTGCTCGGAGCCTTGGAGTGCAAGACATGAAAGACTAATTCGTATTAGTGTAGGACTCTTTACCTTGTCCGTCAAGGACCTTTCCCTGAAAACCCTAGGCTCCGGTGCCTTTATAAGCCGGACATGTGGGAGCCTTTAGGGCAAGACACAACCTAGATTGCTACGTACAACGTGCAACACCTCGCACAGCAAACCTATCTCTGTAACTCGGCGTATTGCCATTATGGTGATTTATAGCAGGAGTAGAGTTCCGCCACCGTTGTGGGACTTGAACCTGGGTAAGCTTTGTTACCTCATACCCGCCAACTCACCGCCTTACCCCACGTCTCTAAACATGCATTGTGAGGACCCCTCCACGACATACTTGTTGGCAATACCACGACAGTTGGCGCCCACCATGGGGCAAGAGGCGCTTCGAGCTCTACACAGGCCGAGGTCCAATCTCTTCACAGGAATCGGCGACACTATCATCAGATGCGTTATCTTCTCCAACAACGTCCCGATCGTCCCTCCAGATGAGTTCTAGGTGCTGGTGAAGACGAAACCTACGCGCTGCTCCATCATCCCCTTCGGAGACATCCACATCTTCATCAGCAAAACCGACTCGGATCCTAGATCCCAGGAAGTTGGAAACTCATCAAGCCCTGCTCGGACTGCCTATGAGCAGGACACGTTCGCAGAAGGATCTGGGACATATCTCTCCTTGGAGTATGGTGGCTCAGATCAGGAAAATTCAAGAACCACCGAAACCGCCCCCGTGCAGGATATAAAGGTGGAAGGACCCCACAAATCCGCTTGGCTTCCCCGAGCATTAGAGATGCGCAGGTCACACTTTGTCGGTGTAGTCAGCATCTCCGATCAGGCCAGATGCGTTCAAAGGGACGGAGAACCTCCCCGCGAATACCTCCCCAGATGGATGAGGGTGAGGGAAACCCTAGAGGGTGACCGCACCAACGAGCTCGTGTACCACTGAAATGGATCGTATGGGCACCTAGAGGGGGGGGGGGGTGAAAAGGTGCTACACCAATTTTAAATTCTTTTTCAATTTTAGGCTTAGCACAAAGGGTAAATTCACTAGATAAACTATTAGGTGGAATTTCCCTATATGCAACCCTATCTACTAGCGAGTAAAGAGCGAGTGGAAGAGGAACGGGTAAACCGAAGTGAAGCATGCGGAGACATAGGATTTGTTTGACCGTAGTTCCTTCCTTGTTAAGGGAAGTACGTCTGTGTTGGAGGGGTGGGCGGTACTAAGACCACCACGCCACAAAAGGCCTCACCCTGTTCTCCGATGGATCTCGCCACCAAAGGCCTGATCCACCTTTCCACTATAGGTACCCTTCGAGGCGGGCACCGACGCCTTTACACAACTAGCGGGGCAACAACTCCACAACAACTTGGAGGCTCCCGGAATGACAACAAGCTGCCACAAGAACAAAGTTATCAAATATAATAAACAAGATCTAGGTATTGACAAGAATACTAGATCAGGGATTTCTCCAAGTGAATGGAGAGGAGTTGAAGCGCTTGATTCTTGATGATGATGATGAACTTCTCCTCCTTCAATTCCCCCAAAGATCAAGACCTTCGGGTGGTTGAAGTGGGAGATCGAGAATGAGATCTCTTGCACAATGTCTGGACAATTTCGAATGAATCAAGAGTTCTGAACATTGCGGAAGAAGGTGTATTTATACCCCCTTCAGAAACTAGCCGTTGGACACTTTGGGGGCCGGATTATCCGGCCCAAGTGAGGGCCGGATTATCCGGTCTGGGGAAAACACCGCCCTAGACTCGAAATATCCGGCAGATAATCCACCCCTATCAGAGCGTCGCGCCGAGCTTGCCCTTGATCAACTTCTGGGGGCCAGACTATCCGGTCCTATGCGAGGGCCGGATTATCCGGCCTAGGGAGGAAAAACTGCCCCAGTTCGGATTTTCCGGGAGAAAATCTGACCGGATACCGAGCGACGCGCCTTGGCTCCTTTTGCTCGAAAACTGGGGGCCGGATTATCCAGCCATGCGACAGCCGGATTATCCGGCCTGGGGAGGAAAAACCGCCCTAGTTCGGATTTTCCGGAAGAAAATCCGACCGGGTACCGAGCGACGTGCCTTGGATTTCTTTGAGCGATGAGGTAGGCCGGATTATCCGGCCCTAGGTGGGGCGGATTATCCGGCCCCCCTCAAAGCTTCCTGCACACTTAGCGCACATGAATAGTCTACATAGTATTGTTATCTAACACACAAAACATAGGAAAACATGACATGTTCTTTCAATCTCCCCCTTTTTGGTGTTAGATGACAATACCAGGATTTGCAGGAGAAAGTCACAAGAGAAACAGAAATACCGTATGACAGAGACTCCCCCTCAATGTGTGCATAATAGGGTTTTGCATCGGAATACAAATTCACACAAATAGGTGAATATATTCCATAGACATATGAGAAACAAAAACATACCACCGAGGTAGAGAGAAGGCATCCTTGACATAAGTCACAATTATTACCGGATAACCAATATGAGCGCCTTCTGTGATAAACCTCCAGCAATAGGATATGAATAGATAGATCCATAAGCATAATCCATGATATGAAATCCATAGGCATAATCCAGACAACCACATAAAGTCTCAAACAACCACAAATCACAAATTTAAAGTTCAACGCTAAATGGGCATAAGCAAGAAAATGACGAATAGAAAAGTGCAAGTGCTTATGCCCGACCCATGCAAATCCACGGTCAACCTAATAGAACTACTTCTCCCCCTTTGGCATCGAGACACCAAAAAGGGAGAAGAGCGATGCTAGCGCCCCATGGGATCACTTGTAGTCCTCGTCCTCGTCCTCTTCCTCGTCTTCATTCTCATCCTCATCCTCATCTTCAAGCTCCTCAGTGTCACCTTCCTCATCTTCAGCATCAGCAGCAGGCGAAGAGGGGAACAAGTGATGCTCCAGCTCACCATAGTTCAACCCGGAGGAAGAGTTCTACCGAGCATACAAAGTGGGAGGTGTAGGAGCCGGAGGAGCACCCGAAGCACCGGGCATGTGGTGGAGAATGAGCTACTGGGAGTGATCCAACTCGTGGTGCTACTTGTATGCCTCGTACTGACCCTTGCGCGTGTCCACGCCCATGCAGAGAATGTGACGCTGGAACCATTTCAGCTGCTTGATCTCACGGGCAACGGGAGGAACAGGGGGCCTGCGAGCATCCCTCATGAGGCCCTCAGGAGCAGAGGAGGGGTGAGAGGTCTTCCGAACCTTGGTGTAGATCTTCTTGGCCTTGTGCACCGAGTCGATGTGGAACTCCTCAGCAGGCAGAAGGTGACGAATGAGCACCATAATGTAGGGTGCATAGGGGATGGATAGATGGTTGAACATAGCATCACACAACTCATGGTAAATGAAGTCCATGACATCCAGCCTGTACTGCACTAACTCGTCCTCGCAAGAGGCAACCTCATGAGAAAATGGAAGTAGCTAAACAAGGTGACCACGGATGCTGTCATTGTTTCCCCCACTCGGAGTAATGGAGTCACGGAAGAGACTCACTAAGGCAGCATAGATGGGAGCAAGACCAGCCAGAGTGCCCACAATGCCATTATCCATAGTGCAAGGAGAGAGAGCTGCATCTTTGTTGGGCTTCAGCTGGGTAATGATGCGGTGGCCACTGGCTCTATCCCTGCTACGGAAAGAGTACCCAAGAACCTCAGCAAACACGTGAAAATCAAAAGTCATTGGCCTGTCAGGAGTCATCCACTTCATAGTGCGACGCTCATCCCCATAAATAACCAAAGTGGAGAAGAACTGCTTCACCACCTCAGAGTCAAAGGAGCACTAGAGATGGTGCAGCCCCATCCTCTCAGCCACATACATCGCATCCACAAGATGAGCCTTCTCCAAAGCATCATCAAGTACCAATGGGTGCATAGGCCTAATGTTCAGCTTGGCATAAATATCTTCATAGATCCCCTTCTGTTCTGCACACCAAAAACGAGTATCCCCTAGCTCATCATCACGAGGCAGCTTAGCAAACAAGTCACGGTGACGGATGGCGGAGTAGGAGACCGCATCCAAAGTCCTGTAGTTGATCTTGGGCTCCTTGCCCTTCCTCTTGGACACCCCCTTCCTAGTCCTCTTTGCTTGTTCAGCCATGCACTTCTCTTCGTTCTTCCTTCTCCTCAATTCAACTTCGTCCACTAAGTTACCCTGTCCATCGTCTCGAAAGTATTTGGCACGAGGACGGCGCTTGTAGGTCTTGGGAACACCGGAACCACCTGTGAGGAGAATAAGGGAGATAGCAAGGGGATAAGCATACACACAAGTCCAGGAGAGAGCATGGAAAAAGTAGTCAAAAAGTTCATAGGACAAAACTACTCAATGCATACTCCATAGTGAAACTGAACCAGGATCGAATCTGCCAGGTCGGATTATCCAGCCTGGCCAGGGGCGGATAATCCGGCCCTGGCAGAAATTTTCGATTTCACCTAGATTGAATGCAAAAAAGTAGATCAGGCCTAGAAACTGTAAGACAACGATTTCTATGCGAAAACACATCCTTCTAGACAATGTTCCACCAAACAAGTTACACATCTATCCAAAGATGGGGAGAGAGGGAGTTACCCTCACTCATTGGAGGAAGAACGCGGAGGAGAAGGTACCCGGAGGTGCGGAGAAGAAGATCCGGGGAGGCCCGGAAAATCCGGTGGCTGGAGAGGCTCCGGGGAGGGTGGGGGATGGCAGGAGGCGGCTGAGGAGGAGGAGAGGATTGGGGGAGAAGTGCTGCTCGTTATGAGCCCTTCCCCCCGAGCCCTGCCCTTTAAGACTGAAATATGCCAGGGCCGGATTATCCGGCCTATACTTGGGCTGGATTATCCGGCCTCAAATCTGGGATTCTGTTACACACAGAACCAGGCCCGTGCGTCCCTAAACAACACCCCCACAAGGTGTACAAGGGACTTGTGTGCTAGAATAGATGTCTTAGGGGTAGGGGGAGGCATAGGATTAAGAGAGCCAAACTAAGATGGTACTAGACACTCAAACTTGCAAAATCCAAATCAAATAAAAGCCAAGAGTGAGTGTGATTCCCATAAGAACATGAGAGAGCAAAGAATAGCCAAAAAGAGCCAATTCTCCTCAAGGGAGAGGGCGGTGGTCGAGGCCACCTTGTTGGAGTGTATGGTGTGACACCGCGAAGATATATCTTGGGTTCACGACCAATACTCATCAATAAGCTCACATATCACAAAATGATATTAAGAGAAATGATTTATCTTGCTTTTGGCATTATGGGGGGAGGGTTCGCCCAATGAGTTAGGACCACACTCCCCCTATATCCATGCCCACACCTAGACCAAAGAAGGATTGAGATGTACGAGTGAGTGCATGGGTAATCAAGACAAGCTCCTGGAATCAATGATATTTAGCTCATTCCTCAAATAGCAGAATCTTGCTTCATCAAGTGGCTTTGTAAAAATATCCGCAAGATGGTTCTTCGTGCTCACAAAGGATAGATCAATATCGCCACGAGCAACATGGTCTCGAATAAAATGATTCCGAATCTCAATATGCTTCATCCTTGTGTGCTGAACAGGATTGTACGCAATTTTGACTGCACTTTCATTATCACATAAAAGAGGCACTTTGTCACAATTGACACCGTATTCCTTTAAAGTTTGCCTCATCCAAAATAATTGGGTGCAAGCGCTGGCAGCAGCAACATATTCAGCTTCGGCGGTGGAGAGAGATATACTAGTCTGCTTTTTAGAGGACCAACAAACAAGAGATCTTCCCAAGAATTGACACGCTCCAAAAGTGGATTTCCGATCATCCTTATCACCAGCCCAATCTGAGTCGGTATAACCACATAAAGAGAAATTGGATCCCTTGGGATACCAGAGACCAAAGTTAGGGGAATGAACCAAATATCGAAAGATCCTCTTGACCGTCACTAAGTGGCTTTCTTTAGGAGCTACTTGATACCTTTCACACACCCCCACACTCAACACTATATTGGGTCTAGATGCGCAGAGGTAAAGAAGATACCCGGTCATGGACCGATATAACTTTTGGTCCACATCTTTACCATGTGGGTTAAGTTCAAGGTGACATTTTGTTTGCATTGGAGTGCAACACCATTTAGATCCGTCATCTTGAATCTCTTGAGCATGTCTTGGATGTACTTTGCTTGATTAATAAAGGTTCCTTATCTAAGTTGCTTGATCTCGAATCCAAGAAAGAACCATAATTCCCCCATCATAGACATCTCAAACCTGTCAGTCATAAGCTTTGAAAATTCATCATTAAAAGCTTTATTAGTAGAACCAAAGATGATATCGTCTAAATATAGTTGGCATACGAAGAGCTCCCCCTTAACCTTCTTAGTAAAAAGAGTGGGATCGATTTGCCCAACTTCGAAGCCACGATCTAACAAAAGCTCTTTAAGGTGCTCATACCACACATGTGGGTCTTGTTTAAGGCCATAGAGTGCCTTATCGAGTTTGTAGACATGGTTCAGAAAGTTAGGATCCTCATACCCCGGGGGTTGCTTGACGTATACCAACTCATGTAGAGGACCGTTAAGGAAGGCACTCTTGACGTCCATTTGCTGCAACTTAAAATTGTTATGGGCAGCATAAGCAAGAAGGATACGGATGGACTCAAGGCGAGCCAGTGGAGCATAGGTCTCGCCGAAGTCAATGCCCTCAACTTGGGAGTAACCTTGTGCCACAAGTCTTGCTTTGTTACTCACAACAATGCCATTCTCGTCTTGCTTGTTTTTGAAAATCCACTTGGTGCCGATAACATTGCGACACTCTTTGGGTTTCTCCACGAGTTTCTAGACTTTGTTGCGCTCGAAATTATTCAGTCTTCATGCATAGAAACAACCCAGTCTGGGTCTTCAAGAGCTTCAAAGACCTTCTTAGGTTCCACCATAGAGATATGAGCTTGATGCTCACCAAAACTAGCCAATTCTCTTCTTGTAGAAACCCTTCGTCGAAGATCACCAATAACCTTGTCGAGAGTGTGACCCCTCAACTCAAGGTTTCGATCAGCTCGAGCCTTGCGACCAAGTTCAATAAGTTTGTTGTCTCTTGGAGGAGTAGACTCATCACTTGAGTCTTCATTGGAGGCAATTACTCGACCTTGATCAGGAACTAGAATATTAGCAGCAGGTGGTGATGACGCGTGCCCTTGAGGTGAGTCAGTAGCCGTAACAGGAGGCTGCTGAACTGGAGAGTCAGGGCCGGATAATCCGGCCGATGGAGAGGCCGGATAATCCGGCCTGGGAGTATTTGTGGCAGCATCATCAGGAAACCTGGGACAAGCTTGAACTGGCGAGGGGCCGGATAATCCGGGGCTAGCAGGAAAATCCGGCCTGGAGCTTGCGTTGATATCTTCACCACCAGGAGCAAGATGGTCAGCTGGAGCGGGGTGGCCGGATAATCCAGTGTCCACTGGATAATCTGGCATGGAGTTTTCTGGAACAGCTTGACCATCAACAGTTGATGGAGATGGTGCAGAATTTGCTCCCGTGGTGGGAACTTGTTGGGCATGTGTAGATGAGGGCTCTTCATGGGAAGAGCATTGTCCTTCCTAATCCGCCACAAGGGGTTCCTCAATGGGGCGGAAGAATCCCACACCCATTCTTCTTATGGAATCTTGGGGTATTTCAACATCTGCATCACAAACAGCAACTTGCTCCGCACGGAAACCGTCATTTTCCTCGAACACCACACTACAAGATTCTACAACAGTTCCAGAGAGCTTATTGTAGACTCTATAAGTGTGGGATTCAGCACCATAACCAACAAAAATACCTTCTAAAGCCTTAGATTCAAACTTAGATAAATGAACTCCTTTGATAAGAAAGAAACACTTACACCCGAATACCCGAAAGTATGAGATGTTTGGCTTGTTACCGCTAAGTATTTCATACGGAGTCTTGTCCAAGATCTTGCGGAGGTATAATCGGTTGGATGAATGACAAGCAGTAGAGATTGCTTCATCCCAGAAGTTATATGGAGATTTAAATTCGGCTAACATTGATCTTGCCATATCCATTAGAGTTCGATTCTTCCTCTCGCCTACACCATTTTGTTGAGGGGTGTACGCATCGGAATATTTATGTCTTATCCCCTCTTCACTTAGGAACTCATTTAAGGTGTAGTTCTTGAATTCAGAGCCGTTATCACTTCTTATAGCCAGAATTGGGACGTTGTGTTGACGTTGAACCTCGTTGGCGAAGTCGATGATAGTTTGTTGAGTCTCGCTCTTCAACTTGAAGAAATAAACCCAAGTGTATCTTGAGTAATCATCAACAATCACTAGACAATACTTCTTCCCACCGAGGCTTGCATGAGATGGAGGTCCGAAGAGGTCCACATGAAGGAGCTCCAAAATCCTTTTTGAAGAGATAATAGTTTTCCTTCGATGAGGTGAGTCATGCATTTTCCCTTCAACACACGCCCTACAAACACGATCTTTGGCAAAGGAGACATTTTCTTTTAGTCCAAGAATGTGGCCACCCTTGTGGAGACTTTGCAAAGTTCTCATATTGACGTGGGCTAGTCGGCGATGCCATAGCCAACCTGTGTCAGCCTTTCTGAAAAGACACATCGGGCATGTAGTGGTTTTCCCCGAAAAGTCCACCACGTACATGTCGTTTTCGACATATCCCACGAAAGCAACTTTTAGAGACTTGCTCCACAAGAGTACCACCAAATAAGCATCAATATAAACTGCAAAGCCCATCTTACCAAGGGCGCGAACTGAAAGTAAGTTATAACCGAGGGTTTCAACAAGCATGATCTCCACGAGAGAGATATCGTGAGCCACCGCAACTTTGCCGATACCCAATACCTCAGATTTTGACTTGTCACCATAGGAGACGGTTATGTGATCATGGTTTGGTCGCATCTCCGTGATGATCTCCTTGCTTCTGGTCATATGACTCGTGCAACCGCTATCGAGTACCCATTTAGAACCACCGGAAGCATAGCCCTGCAAGAAAATTACTTCTTGGTTTTAGGTACCCATTTTTCAATGGGTCCTCTCATGTTAGTGACAAGGGTCTTGGGAACCCAAATAGACCAAGGAATGTAACAGTCATAAGGCCCTACATAACTAGCATAAACATCACCATATAATCACAATATAGTTCAGAGTTAGGATTGTTGATCCCTGCAAAACCATCATAATTAGTCTTGTCATTGGTAATGTTGCTAGTCTTTGGTTGAGCAGTCTTGCTCTTCTTCTTCTTCTTCTTCTTCTTCTTCTTGTTTTTCTTGCTCTTTGCCTTGGGTATGTAACCAAGACCTTATTTACTGTTGTTTGTACTTTTCCTTCTCAGTATCTCATCAATAACCCCTTTACCTTTGTGTTGAGAACTTCTTGCAAGGTCTTCTTTTCTAGAGGATGAAGTGGAGGTATGATGGCTCAATGCACGACGCCCAGAAAAGTGTTGATGACTCGTGGTTGATGTAGATCTCGTTGGGAACCCCAAGAGGAATGTATGATGAGCACAGCAGGAAGTTTCCCTCAGTTATGAAACCAAGGTTTAATCGAACCAGTAGGAGCAAGGAAACACCTCAAAGGTGTTACTAGCTGAGCTTTGGCAGGGCGCACTACCGGTGCTAGTAGCAACGTGGAGACCTGCACAACACAACCACAGAACTTTGTCCCCAACTTGCGATGAGGTTGTCAATCTCACCATGTTTTGCGGAAAACAAAGGATTAAACGTATCGAATGGAAAGAAGTAAAAGTTTGTAGAAAGTAAACACAAAGCAGTAAACCGTTTATAGATTGTATGTAAAGAAAAAGGACCGAGATCCATAGTTCACTAGAGGTAGCTCTCCTTAGATAGATAACATGTTGGGTGAACAAATTACAGCGGGGCAATTGACAAACACCGAGAAAGGAATACATGCATATACTAATCATCTTGACTCCTCTGAGACTTGATTGGGCATTACAACATAATACATAGACCGCCATCCAACTGCATCTATGACTAATAATCCACCTTCAGGTTATCATCCGAACCTCCTCTAGTATTAAGTTGCAAGCAACAGATTATTGCTTTACGAACTGCGTGTAAAGTAAACAATACGATTGTTCTATGAACAAAGGATTGTTGTTTTCTCCCTAGTAGCAGCAGCACATCTAGCACCTTAGAGATTTCTGTCACTTCCCCAGATTACCAGAGGCATGAACCCACTACCGAGCATAAATACTAACTCTTGGAGTTGCTAGCATCTACTTGGCCAAGATAGCTACTAACAACGGAAAGCATGCAAGATCTCAAATAAAAAAGACATGATAGAATCAATAATCAATCTGAAATAGCATCTCAATATCCATCGGATCCCCGCAAACACAACATGTATGAATTACAAATAGATGATCTTGATCATGAAGGGAGCTCACAAGATCTAAACATGAAAGCACAAAGGAGGAGAAACCATCCATCTAGCTACTACATGGATCCGTAGTCCAAGGATGAACTACTCACGCATCACTCCGGAGGCTTGCATGGTGATGAAAAAGGCCTCTAGGGTGAATTCCCCTCTCCGGCAGGGTGCCGAGAAGAGCTTCAGATCTCTCCCGATCTAGGGATGGAGATGACGACGGCTACAGACTCTTTCATGGTTTTTTGATAGGGTACTTAGCGTTTTCGTCCCGAGGGCAATATATAGGCGGAAGGACAGGCCGCGGGGGTGCCTGGGCTGGCCAGACCACCCCCTGGCGCGGGCCAGGCCTGGCCGCGCGGCCAGGTGGTGTGGCCACTCTCTGGCTCCTCTTCGTCTCGTATTCTGGCACTTGATCCCTTCCGGAAAAATAGGCACTTTGTCTTTTGTCCCGTCCAATTCCAAAAATATTCATTTTCTGACTTACCTGGAACCAAAAACAGCAGAAAACAGGCAGCTGGCATGGTGGCTCTTGTTAATAGGTTAGTCCAAGAAATCATATGAAAAGTACTCCAAAGTTGGAACAAAACACAAGAAAGTGGATAAAACCAAGCATGGAACATCAAAAATTATAGATACATTTGCAATGTATCAAGGTACTTGGCACATCATACCGTTTCAATTGAGTTTGGAGCTGGTCATGAGACTAATTTAAAGTAGAATAATCACTCTTCAATGCCTTGTGAGCACTTTCAAGATTATAAAACTTCTCCAAAATTCTAGCATGAACAGCCCCAAAGTCAATCTTTTCTTTCTTTAGTTTCTTTACCTTGGCAAGAGCATGGTCACGTTCTTTAATGAGCTGAGCTACAACTTCTTCTTGTGACTCCTCAAAGGATTCGAGTCTTTCTTCCAAAGATGCTCGAGCTTCATCTTCCTCTTCCAAGGCATTCTTCAAAGAAGCTATCTCCAAGGCATCTTCTCTTTCAATTCTGCCCTTTTCTTCAAGAAGATCTTCGGCTTGAGCAAGTTGACTCATAAGAGCATCAAAATGTAGTTTGTTCTCACCTTGTAGGTTAGTGAAAAAGGTATCCAAAGCAATAACTTCTTCTTTCATTTTAAGACTGTCATGATCATCCATATCCAAAATTATGTTAGTCTTAGGAAATGAAGAGCTAGAAGTTGATACCTCGGACCCTCTTGCCATTAGGCAAGTGGCATTGTTGTTGATGACGTTCTCGTTTGGTGAGTCGAAGAGAGATGAGGGAGTCGATGTGGAGGCTATAGCAGCCACCTCGCGGGAACTATCATCATCCTCTAAATCTTCACTTGCAGAGGAGTATTCCTCTTGAGCTATCAAGACAATCTTGGGTTGCTTCTTGAAAGGGCCATTCTTCTTAATAAATGGCTTCTTCTTAGGAGCTTTAGATTTCTCTTTAAGAATGAGCCTGCCACCATTGTCTTCTCTATTTTGATATGGACACTCGGCTACAAAGTGCATTCTATCTCCACAGTTGAAGCAAGTTCTCAATCTTGGGCCACTTTCTCTTCTTCCATTTGACCCGTTCTTGCGCTCAAGTTCAGACTTGGCTTTGGCAGGGTCCTTCCAAAAGTTCCTTGCATAAAATGCCATGTACTCACCATGAGCACGTTTGACTTCATCGGGGCAGTCCATGGATACCCCCTCAAAAGCTCCTTCATCTTCCTCTTGCTCAACAACATTGGCTTTGAGAGCCACATTGACACCCTTTTGCATTCCAATGGCCCGAGCACGGGCATCTTCAACATTCTTTGTTGCCACTTTGAATGAAGCCATTTCTTGCATGACTTCGTTGGATGTCATTTGATGATAGTTATGTCTACCTTGCAGGCTCTTCAAGTCCGTTGGATCGAAAGGCATTAAGGCACTCACATATTTTCTTTTTATCCACGCATCATCAATGCGATTGGCCCCATACTTTCGAAATGTTGTTGCGATGCCCTTGAGTCTTCTATACATGTCCTCATGGTTTTCACCATCCAACATGTAGAATCCCTCAGCTTCATTGCTAAGGGCATCATACCTGTTTCTTCTCATGCTTTCATGTCCAACGAAGAGATCCGGAAGAGCATCCCAAGCTTCTTTAGCTGTGTTGAGATGTTCAATGTGTGGCATGTCCTTGGGACCCACACCCAACTGTATCATGTGGAGAGCGGTGGCATTCAACTGGCTGTCCACAACTTCTCTTCTCGTTTGGTTGGTTTGATCTCCAATATGAAGACCCTCTTCAATAATCCTCCACAATTCAATAGAGGAGCTGTAAACATGAGATTTCATTAGGAATTGCCATTGATTGAAGGAGGATGTAGTGAGCTTGGGTGGATCACCCCTATTGTTTATATGAGGATGAGGGATAGGTGGGTCGGGGGAATATACGTGGCGAACCTCACTATTTTCCTCCTTACCACTTCCCTTCTTGGAGGTGGAACCATTAAGTTTTTCACCTTCCACATCATCATCCTTGGATCCGGTGTTACCCTTTTCCTTAGATGATGGTGTGGCAGCCTCAGAGGAGGATGGAGATGGGGATATGGATGATGTCAGGCGAGCAATCATTTGATTCATCTCCTCCATCTTGGCCTCAAAGGATTTCAACAAGGTTGTTTCCAACGACTTGAGATCATCCATTGTGACCTTATCCACAACCTCATTTCCACCATCCTTGGTACCCATACTACTCTTAGGCGGTTAAGCCCGAATTAAGAGCCGGGGCTCTGATACCAATTGAAATGGATCGTATGGGCACCTAGAGGCGGGGGGGGGGGGGGGGGGTGAATAGGTGCTACACCAATTTTTAATTCCTTTTCAATATTAAGCTTAGCACAAAGGGTAAATTCACTAGATAAACTATTAGGTGGAATTTCCTATATGCAACCCTATCTACTAGCGAGTAAAGAGCGAGTGGAAGAGGAACGGGTAAACCGAAGTGAAGCACGTGGAGACACATGATTTGTTTGACTGTAGTTCCTTCCTTGTTAAGGGAAGTACGTCTGCGTTGGAGGGGTGGGCGGTACTAAGACCACCATGCCACAAAAGGCCTCACCCTGTTCTCCGATGGATCTCGCCACCAAAGTCCTGATCCACCTTTCCACTATAGGTACCCTTCGAGGCGGGCACCGATGCCTTTACACAACTAGCGGGGCAACAACTCCACAACAACTTGGAGGCTCCCGGAATGACAACAAGCTGCCACAAGAACAAAGTTATCAAATACAATAAACAAGATCTAGGTATTGACAAGAATACTAGATCAGGGATTTCTCCAAGTGAATGGAGAGGAGTTGAAGCGCTTGATTCTTGATGATGATGATGAACTTCTCCTCTTTCAATTCCCCCAAATATCAAGACCTTCGGGTGGTTGAAGTGGGAGATCGAGAAGAGACCTCTTGCACAATGTCTTGACAATTTCGAATGAATCAAGAGTTCTGAACGTTGGGGAAGAAGGGGTATTTATACCCCCTTTAGAATCCAGACGTTGGACACTTTGGGGGCCAGATTATCCGGCCCAAGTGAGGGCCGGATTATCCGGTCTGGGGAAAACACCTTCCCAGACTCGGAATATCCGGCAGATAATCCCCCCTATCAGAGTGTCGCGCCGAGCTTTCCCTTGATCAACTTCTGGGGGTCGGATTATCCGGTCCTATGCGAGGGTCGGATTATCCGGCCTAGGGAGGAAAAACCGCCCCAGTTCGGATTTTCCGGGAGAAAATCCGACCCGATACTGAGCGACGCGCCTTGGCTCCTTTTGCTTGAAAACTGGGGGCCGAATAATTATCCGGCCCATGCGACAGCCGGATTATCCGGCCTGGGGAGGAAAAACCGCCCCAGTTCGGATTTTCCGGGAGAAAATCCGAACGGATACCGAGCGACGCGCCTTGGCCTCCTTTGAGCAATGAGGTAGGCCAGATTATCCGGCCGTAGGTGGGGCAGATTATCCGCCCCCCCTCAAAGCTTCCTGCACACTTAGCGCACATGAATAGTCTCCATAGTATTGTTATCTAACACGCAAATCATAGGAAAACATGAAATGTTCTTTCAACCACTTTGTGGAAGGGCTCTCACTCGGAACAATCCTCTGGCATACCCTCCGAAGGCAGCAGGCCGCGGGTCCTCTCACCCTTGATTACATGGTCACAATCGTCAATGAATACTCGGATACTAATGAGGAGGCCGAGTCTGCGATCACCATCATAGCTAGAGGAGGAAACAACATCAATGGCCCGCCTCCATCACCCTCTATATTCGCCATCGCCAACACCGAAGCCAACTCTGAATCCGTCCTTGACGCGCTATATGCTGACATCAATATGGATGGAGGCGTCTCGGACACTAACTCGGAGGAATACAATGTTGTTATGAGGGAGATCGAGCATGAGATCGAGAAGGAGGAGCACGCCGAAAAGACCAACGCTTCCCACCAGGTGCTAGTCGCCATTGGGAGCGTGTTGGAAGAAGACGGATAGGAACCGGAATGTGAGAGAGCTCTGCCCATGCCAGCGGTTACCAGAGCAGCAACAGCCAAGAAATCCACCGAGCCTCCGACTCCGGCCAAGGCCTTACCCCCTCTAGTTATCCGCTCGCAACCGCACAGGAACTCACCACGACTCCCAGTACTGCCAGACAGTCAAACGAGCCGCCAATGCCACCATAAATGTATGCAGCTGGCAACCCATTGGTTACTCCCGCCAACAAAGCAATCTACGGTGCACTCCTCGTTGAGACTATCACCGTCTCCCATATCCGGAGCGTGACAGAGCTTGATGAGAAGTGTGCGGCAATCCTAGTGGAGGCCAAGTGCATTGCGGAGTAGGGCGCTAAGCTAGACAAAGACATGGCCAAGGCACAACAATCCATTAAGATGGCAAGATCTATGGAGGCTAAGTACAAGCAATTGCTGTTAAAGCAAAAGGAAAAGAAAGAACCAGCTCACGTCGTCAAAGATCCCGACGTTGGGCGCAGGTTGGGATATGATAGGTCTAAGCCAACAAAAGCCACCCCATACATTGATTCAGAGGGGAGGAAAGTCATGCCAACTCCCGCCCTCAACATCCCTGTCACCAAGACCCTCCTGGAATAGGACAGGTCGCCAGAAGAAGTTGCTCAGGTGTACGACCTCGTCGCTAAGGCATGCAAGCAACAAGAAAAGGCTACCTCACAGAGGCTTGAGTCCAACCCGGAGCTTTGCTAGTCAACCTTGAACAACCGCAGAAGGCCAAAATCTCCCTGTGACGAGGGATCCCATACAGGCTCCACAGAGCAAAGAAAGGGGGAGGCACGCAACAGGACTGACGCCATTCCCATATACTCCGATCACGGAGAAAAGGCTCGTCCTTGTTGGTCACCACCTCTACCACCATCTTGGTGTCACGAGGAACCATAGCCGCGCCACCGTACAAGCATGCCACCGCCTGGGCGTCCCGAGGTTGGCATAGTTATACACGGCCAGGGAAAGTAGCCCCGACATGCCAGAGAGCGCAGCGGCGTTGAAGGACATAGGAGCAGATCCCACAAGGAGCCGCCATGTCCGACAAGCAAATGCGACAAGCGTGAGGAATCACGGGAGGGAAACAGCAAGAAGGATAACCCACTGCCCCCACCGCCACCATCGCCACCTAGAAGCCATCCTGGCGGAGGGCATGGTGGATCTCATAGATCGCGCCACAACTCCACTCCCCATGACGGAAAAGGGAAGCAACCAGAGCCATATGACACACGTTCATGACTGGATAAGATCCAAGAGGCTTGGGAGCTCTCATACCTTGCGCCACGTTGTTTTGGACCAGTAATACGGGCCACAACATACCCCAAGGTCTTCGGATAGACAAGACCATCAAACCCTACGACGTCACCGCTAGACCAATTACACGGTGGCAAGACTACAGCGAAGCGATTCACATCGCAGGGGGAAACCCTAATGTCGTTGTCAAGTACCTCCCACTTATGCTCACTGGTACCGCCCGACAATGGATTGACGACTTGCCAGAGAAATCAATATGCAATTGGTTGGACATGCATGAAGCGTTCACCAAGAACTTCGAGGGTACATACAAACGTCCATGCACTGTCGGCGACCTACAGCGGTGTGTGCAAGAAAAGGATGAAACCTCTCGTGCCTACCTCTCTCGTTGGCTAGATATGAAAAATTCCTGTGTAGGGATGCACGAACAAACCGCTATGGCCGCCTTCATCGATGGTCTAGAAAAGGGAACTTTGCTCTGGCATATGTTGAAGCGCAAGCAAGACAACAATGAGCTCAACCTCAACACAATGATCGCCATGGCTAGCGAGTTCACCATTGCTGATGACGACACACGCAGATCGTTGCCGACAATAGCAATCCCTACCTAGGCCAGGAAGAACAACAACAACAAGCGGAAGAATCCGCCTGAAGAAAAGCAGGCAACCAACATGGTTGCCACAGTGTTCACTGGCAGAGGCGGAGGCGGACAACATGGACGTGGTCGGGGGACTAAAAATGGCTAGAAGAGGAGTGATCTATACCCTCAGTGCCCCGTGTTCCCCAAACATATGAAGAGTACCGTGATATGCTGTGTTTCGTCCACCTAGAAACAGACGACAAAGGCACCCACACCAACCGCTAGTGTAAATTTGTCAATGACCTCAAGGAAGACCCTGAGTCTGGCTACAAGCGAATTCAGAAGAACAGACCGCACGGAAAGGGCAAATGGAAGAAGAAGGAGGAGGAGTCCAAGGAATCAAGTGATATGGATGAAGACGAGGAACACAAATCTTCTGACAAGGGAGAGGGTAAAGGGAAAAATCCCTTCAAAAAGAAGGCTCTAGTCTACCACATCTTCCTTGGCACTCCCACCGTCCGGGTCCTGAAGACCTCTCTGAGGATACTGATGGCTACCCTTCCTCCGGTTCCCTAGTACGTCAGGTGGTCGGAAATTCCAATTACTTGGGATAGGAAGGACCATCCAGACCTTATCCCAACAGAGAACCAGTATGCCATGGTCATCAACCCTTTGATTGACGACGCAGAGTTCACCAAGTGCCTTGTGGATAGTGGAAGCAGCATCAACATCATGTATCTGGATCCACTACACAAGATGAACTTGACGGAGACCTGATGGCTCAATGCACGACGCCTAGAAAAGTGCTGGTGCGTGGTTGTTGTAGAACTCGTTGGGAATCCCAAGAGGAAGGTATGATGAGCACAGCAGCAAGTTTCCCTCAGTATGAAACCAAGGTTTAGTCGAACCAGTAGGATCAAGGAAACACCCCAAAGGTGTTACTAGCTAAGCTTTGGCAGGGCGCACTACCGGTGCTAGTAGCAACATGGAGACCTGCACAACACAACCATAGAACTTTGTCCCCAACTTGCGATGAGGTTGTCAATCTCACCGTGTTTTGCTGAAAGCAAAGGATTAAACGTATCGAATGGAAAGAAGTAAAAGTTTGCAGAAAGTAAACGCAAAGAAGTAAACAGTTTATAGATTGTACGTAAAGAAAAAGGACCGGGATCCATATTTCACTAGAGGTGGCTCTCCTTAGATAGATAACATGCTGGGTGAACAAATTATAGCGGGGCAATTGATAAACATCGCGAAAGCAATACATGCATATACTAATCATCTTGACTCCTTTGGGACTTGATTGGGCATTACAACATTATACATAGACCGCCATCCAACTGCATCTATGACTAATAATCCACCTTCAGGTTATCATCCGAACCCCCTCCAGTATTAAGTTGCAAGCAACAGATTATTGCTTTACGAACTGCATGTAAAGTAAACAATACGATTGTTCTATGAACAAAGGATTGTTGTTTTCTCCCTAGTAGCAACATCACATCTAGTACCTTAGAGATTTCTGTCACTTCCCCAGATTTCTAGAGGCATGAACCCACTATCGAGCATAAATACTAACTCTTGGAGTTGCTAGCATCTACTTGGCCAAGATAGCTACTAACAACAGAAAGCATGCGAGATCTCAAATAACAAAGACATGATAGAATCAATAATCAATCTGAAATAGCATCTCAATATCCATCGGATCCCCGCAAACACAACATGCAGAATTACAAATAGATGATCTTGATCATGAATGGAGCTCACAAGATCTAGACATGAAAGCACAAAGGAGGAGAACCAACCATCTAGCTACTACATGGATCCGTAGGCCAAGGATGAACTACTCACGCATCACACCGGAGGCTTGCATGGTGATGAAGAAGGCCTCCAGGGTGAATTCCCCTCTCCGGCAGGGTGCCGGGAAGAGCTTCAGATCCCTCCCGATCTAGGGATGGATATGACGGCGGCTACAGACCCTTTCGTGGATTTTTGATCGAGTAATTAGGGTATACGTCCCGAGGGCATCTTATAGTTGGAAGGGGAGGCCGAGGGGGTGCCAGGGCTGGCCACACCACCCCCTGGCGCGGGCCAGGCTAGGCCGTGTGACCAGGTGGTGTGGTGCCCCCTGGCCCCTCTCCGTCTCGTATTCTGGCACTTGATGACTTCCGGAAAAATAGGCACTTTGGCTTTTGTCCCGTCCAATTCCGAGAATATTCATTTTCTGACTTTCCTGGAACCAAAAACAGCAGAAAACAGGCAGCTGGCACTGTGGCTCTTGTTAATAGGTTAGTCCACAAAATCATATGAAAAGTACTCCAAAGTGTGGACAAAACACAAGAAAGTGGATAAAACCAAGCATGGAACATCAAAAATTATAGATACATTTGCAATGTATCAACATCCCCAAGCTTAACTCTAGCTCGTCCTCGAGTGGGTAAGTGATAAAAAGAAAGAATAATTTTTGAGGTGACATGCACCATCAAAGACTTGATCAAAGTATTTGTAACATTCAAAGCTGGGATCGTAGTACTTCAATCATAACATGAAAGACAAAGTTCTAGCAATAAGCAAATAAACTATGATGCAACATGAAAAGGCACAAACAAAAGATTCATGAATAACAATGCTTTGCAAGACGTTTGTTTGTTTCACATAAAGAGAACATAGCATAACAACATTTAGCTTGTCCCTCAATAGAGTAGCAAATATAAATGCATAGGACACCTTCAAAGTTCATAAGAGTGACTAGATACAATAGTTTAAAACAAGCAATATCAAGATATGCATCAATCAACAAGTCTTGGGAAAATGCACATAGAACTAAGAATGGCCACTATGCTCTCAAAGTAGGTGCATAAAGGTAGAAGGTGGAGACTCAATATAATTGTGGAAGAAAGGCCTTTTTATAAAGGAAGTAGGGATTCAAGTCTCATAAAGAGCTTCCAAAAATTATGGTACTTATAGCTTTCAGCTCTCATTGCCCCTATCATAAGCATCTTGAAGTGATTAAGGTTAAAGTGAACAAACTATGGTGTACATGCTTGACGAAGTATAAGTCAGAAATCTCATGTCCCTTGTATACGAGGGCCGCTCCTCATGCTACTCAAGTTTAGTCACCGGTAAGTTCTTGTCATTGTAAGTATATGTGTATCATAGAGAACCGCCAACGGGGTACCCCTTGCCCGATGATACGGAAGAATCCCCATATCAAAATGACAAGGCAAGCAAACGATGAGCATCTCAGTAATCTTCTTATTTACCATGGGAATATGGTGCTTTTTTCTCTCTTTCCTGTTTTCATAGTATATTTTTTTCTCATTTTCTCAATATAGGACTCTTTTTTTAAATAAGAATGCTTCATAGACAACTCATTATGGTTACGCTGTAGGTTTCCACCATGTCAGCATGGATTAGACCAGCGGCCCAGGCGTTTCTCTAACACATATACATAACTCCATGGACTTACAAGCTCCCCTTTCATTTCACACCGACGACATCCATATACAAAAGAGCATGATATAAACTAGGTACAAGTACCAAGTGCAATGTTGAAAGCGTTTGCCATGAAAGCATGGTTCTTCTAATTCCCAACAAATAAGTGCAAGCATATACAAGATAAAATACACAATAGTTCAAGTTTATTAAGGGCAAGAAAAGTGAAGTGTGCCATCAAGTTCGTGAGAGCTTTAATCACTAGTTTTCTCATAACAAGTTTAATTTGGAAGGTAAACAAAAGCATGAATATACTTGGAATAACATAAGCTAGTAGGTAGGTATGGTGGACTCTTTGGAATAACTTGGTTTAGGAAGTTGGATGCATGAGTGGAACTCATACTTGGTTGTGGAGGCTAGGAAAAGACTGGGAGCGACAAACTAAGAGAGCAATACTGGCCATAATCATGTAGAGCGACAAAACATCATTGATAAAAGCATAAAGTGATACTACAAGTTGAAAACTAAAGGATCATAAAGGCTATGGTGACTTGAGATAGTCATAACATGTTGGGAGCATGCGCCAAGTCAACCCAAATAAAGCATCAAAGGAGAATACCACTATACAATGCTTTAATATGCTAAAACAACGCATGATTCATCCAAGGCACATTAAGCAATCTCAATTGTTTATAACAAGTCATGCTACAACAAAGAATACTAAGCATAAAGCCAAAACAATATCAAGCATGGCATGACAAAGCATAGGCCATAGTCAAAATCGAGCTCTTTTTACCACATAAGCATGAACTTTCCTACTCTTTTCCAAACCAAACAAAACTATTTGCAAACAAATGTATGAAAGAGGGGTTCCAACCAATTTATTCAGAAAACTAAGCAAACAAAGAAAACGAAAAACCAAAACAAAAACGAAAAAGAAGACGCTCCAAGAACAACACAACTGTGCATGAAACAATAAAAATGAAGCGTTTGGAAGAAACCTGGGATTTTTATTGATGAAGAAGGGGAATGCCTTGGGCATCCCCAAGCTTTGACGCTTGTACTTATTTGATAATTCTTGGGGTGACACGTGTGGCATCCCCAAGCTTGAGCTTTTAGTTCACCCTTCATCTCATTACTCATTCCTTCCATACACCTGAATTTTTTTCCTTCATACAAAACTTCACACAATCTTTATTAGCAACATTAGTGCACTCAAGATAAATAAGTCTTAAGGTTCAGTTCTAACACCAAATAAACTTCCATTAGAACACTAGCTACTGTAGCACTTCCCTCAGAAAGCTCAATTCCGCAAAAGAACTCAAGAAGGAACCAACAAGAAGCAAATGCAGAAAATGGTAGAAATCTATCAAAACAGACCAGCAGGTAAAGACGAATTTTTTAGAAGACCTTCTATTGCTCAAATCAAAAAGTGTTGAACTAACGAAAGTTAGATAACAACCTGGGGCAGAAGCACAAAAGTTCACGCCTCAAAAGGACGCTCAGAGATTTTACAAGAATGTTTTCGGTGAAGCACATAAATCTATTTCGGGACAACAACTTTCCCAATTATTACGTCACTCTCATTAGAGGTTACTCTTGGCACAAAAAGCAAATAAAAAGGATAAGGAGAGGTTATTACAGAGGTAATAACTTCCAAGACTTATCTAAAACTTTTGGGTTATCTCCCAATAAGTACTTTTCTTTAACGCCTTTAAGTTAGGCATAAGAAGCAAGAAAGAATCAAGTGTTCTCAAATGAAGAAGCATTAAGACCAAATTTCTTTCCCTTACCTCTCTTACTTTTATTCTTAACCTTGGGGAAAATATGATTGTTTGGTGGAGAAGAAAGGTGCATGGTCCACTTTCCCACATCTATTATTGCTCCAAGGAGTTCTAATAGGGACCTTCCAAGTGTAATTTGTCCTTTTCCTGCACATTCAATAACAAAATAATCAATAGAAATCATTTTCCCAAGGATCTTTGTAAACACTCCTTCAGCTATTCCAAGAGGTAATATGGCAGTATTATTAGCAAGAGATATTTCTTTTCCTCCTTCAGTAAGCACCCAAGTATTTAGAGACTTATAAATATCTTTGGGCATCAGACAAAATTCAGACATGATATCACAGCGAGCTTGAAAAGTTTTAGTGTTCATCTCAATCTTTACTGTAGGGAGCCACTTTGATTGGTCCGAATTTATTGGAACATAACTGTGATTCTCCCTAAGCGTATTATAGCAATCTTTTAAGCTAGTAGTGCTAGCCTCAAGAGTGTTCAACCTAGCAAATAATTTTGCGAAAGAAATATCAATTTGGCTAGGAAAGTTGCAAGTGAGGATCAATGTCTTTATAGCATTAATAGCATCATCCTCATTACATTGGAGGAAATCTCCTCCCACAACAACATCTAAAGCATATCTATAGCAAAGAGCAATTCCAAGGTAAAAACTGCTAAGGAACAAGCTTTGAGTCATTTTAGGCTCAGTTTTTTCATGTAGATCAGAGATTCTAGACCAAGCTTCTTTAAAACTTTCCTCAATTCCTTGTTTAAAAGTGAAAATCATTTTCTCGGGTGACATAGTGATTGGATCAAGACTAGACATAGTGGCAACTCAAGATAGGAACTAATTTTTTTGTGTTTTTTTAATAAGAAAGCAAACAAGTAAAACTAAATTTTTTGTGTTTTTGATAAAGAAACAAGCAAACAAAGCAAAAAGAAACTAAGCAAAACAAAAATAACAAAGTAAAGAGATTGGTTATGAGGGACTCCCCTTGTGAAGATGTACTTGACTCCCTGGCAACGCGCCAGAAAAATGCTTGATGGCTCAATGCACGGCGCCCAGAAAAGTGCTGGTGCATGGTTGATGTAGAGCTTGTTGGGAACCCCAAGAGGAAGGTATGATGAGTACAGCAGCAAGTTTCCCTCAGTATGAAACCAAGGTTTAATTGAACCAGTAGGAGCAAGGAAACACCCCAAAGGTGTTAGTAGCTGAGCTTTGGTAGGGCGCATTACCGGTGCTAGTAGCAACGTGGAAACCTGCACAACACAACCACATAACTTTGTCCCCAACTTGCGATGAGGTTGTCAATCTCACTGTGTTTTGCGGAAAACAAAGGATTAAACGTATTGAATGGACAGAAGTAAAAGTTTGCAGAAAGTAAACACAAAGAAGTAAACCGTTTATAGATTGTACGTAAAGAAAAATGACCGGGATCCATAGTTCACTAGAGGTGGCTCTCCTTAGATAGATAACATGCTGGGTGATCAAATTACAGCGGGGCAATTGATAAACATCGAGAAAGCAATACATGCATATACTAATCATCTTGACTCCTTTAAGACTTGATTGGGCATTACAACATTATACATAGACCATCATCCAACTGCATCTATGACTAATAATCCACCTTCAGGTTATCATCCAAACCCCCTCCAGTATTAAGTTGCAAGCAACAGATTATTGCTTTACGAACTGCATGTAAAGTAAACAATACGATTGTTCTATGAACAAAGGATTGTTGTTTTCTCCCTAGTAGCAACATCACATCTAGTACCTTAGAGATTTCTGTCACTTCCCCAGATTTCTAGAGGCATGAACCCACTATCGAGCATAAATACTAACTCTTGGAGTTGCTAGCATCTACTTGGCCAAGATAGCTACTAACAACGGAAAGCATGCGAGATCACAAATAACAAAGACATGATAGAATCAATAATCAATATGAAATAGCATCTCAATATCCATCGGATCTCCGCAAACTCAACTTGCAGAATTACAAATAGATGATCTTGATCATGAACGGAGCTCACAAGATCTAGACATTAAAGCACAAAGGAGGAGGACCATCCATCTAGCTACTACATGGATCCGTAGTCCAAGGATGAACTACTCATGCATCACACCGGAGGCTTGCATGGTGATGAAGAAGGCCTCCTTGGTGAATTCCCCTTTCCGGCAGGGTGCCGGGAAGAGCTTCAGATCCCTCCCGATCTAGGGATGGAGATGATGGCGACTACAGACTCTTTCGTGGATTTTTGATCGGGTACTTAGGGTTTATGTCTAGAGGGCATCTTATAGTCGGAAGGGGAGGCCGAGGGGATGCCACGGCTGGCCACACCACCCCCTGGCGCGGGCCAGGCTGGGCCGCGCGACCAGTTGGTGTGGTGGCCCCCTGGCCCCTCTCCATCTCGTATTCTGACACTTGATGACTTCCGGAAAAATAGGCACTTTGGCTTTTGTCCCGTCCAATTCTGAGAATATTCATTTTCTGACTTTCCTGGAACCAAAAACAGCAGTAAACGGGCAGCTAGCACTGTGGCTCTCGGTAATAGGTTAGTCTAAAAAATCATATGAAAAGTACTCCAAAGTGTGGACAAAACACAAGAAAGTGGATAAAACCAAGCATGGAACATCAAAAATTATAGATACATTTGCAATGTATCAAGACCCAGCTAAGGAAGAGCAACACCGTGTTCCATGGAGTTGTCCTCGGCTGACAAGCAAATTCCCTGGGCTGCATCACCCTTCTGGTCGCTTTTGGTGATGTTAACAATTATCGCCATGAACGCATGACCTTTGAAGTGATGCCTTTCAGGAGCCAAGTGGAACTTAACCCGACTCTAGGTGTGTGCATATTCGAAGTGTACCAAATCCGGGCCAAGTGGAACTTAACCCGGCTCTAGGTGTGTGCATATTTGAAGTGTACAAAATCTGGGCCAAGTGGAACTTAACCCGGCTCTAGGTGTGTGTATATTCGAAGTGTACAAAATCCGGGCCAAGTGGAACTTAACCTGGCTCTAGGTGTGTGCATATTTGAAGTATACAAAATCCAGGCCAAGTGGAACTTAACCCGGCTCTAGGTGTGTGCATATTCGAAGTGTACAAAATCCGGGCCAAGTGGAACTTAACCCGGCTCTAGGTGTGTGCATATTCGAAGTGTACAAAATCCGGGCCAAGTGGAACTTAACCCGGCTCTAGGTGTGTGCATATTCGAAGTGTACAAGATCCGGGCCAAGTGGAACTTAACTCGGCTCAAGGTGTGTGCATATTCGAAGTGTACAAAATCCGGGCCAAGTGGAACTTAACCCGGCTCTAGGTGTGTGCATATTCAAAGTGTACAAGATCCGGGCTAAGTGGAACTTAACCCGGCTCTAGGTGTGTGCATATTCGAAGTTATTAAGGAGCTACGTTAGTTCTCTAAGGAGCATCCGACCAAGTAACAAGTTACTCCCCCGGAGGCTCGAGGACTAATGGTTATATCACTAATATCTTCTGCATGCTAAGGAAAAGGCAAAGTAACGCACCTCCATCATCCGACCTGCAAGGTTAATTGCCTTGGTAGCGGTATTCATCTGAGCAGCAAATTCGGTGGGACCGAAATTCTCCAGGAGATCGTCATTGTGGATGAACTCCGCCTGTTGGGGATATACTTTCCGGGTATCCTCATAGTTCCTCACTGAACAGGGTGGCCCACTTCGGGTTAGAGATTTGCTTCACGGGCGGCCCAGTCAGGGAGAAAGACGGAGTCCAATCCGGCTACGAGAAGGCCCAGAAGACTTACCGACTTAGGCCCATAATGTTACTTGTAGTTCAAGATGTACTCTGTAACCGACCCTTAGTCGTAGCCAGATGGATCTCTCATGTAAACCCTAGGCCGGATATCTATATAAGCTGTCCTAGGGAGAGCCTTTAGGGCACACCTCAATAGTCTACAATCTCAACTCGCACAGGCAAAACCCTTGTAGCCCATATTCCGGCTCTGCCGCATTACTGGATTGCTAGCAGGAGTAGGGTAACCTTGTGTGCTCACCGTCCTAGAACACCGTATGTCTCACACCCCTCTCTTCCGCACGCCTTGAGGACCCCCTCATGGCGTACTTGTCCTTAATCCGACGATAGTTGGCGCCCACCATGGGGCAAGTGAGCTTCGGATCTACGTTCCAAGCGGAATCTGCAAGAATCGGAATCGGAGAGACTATCGCCGTCGGTCGCATCCTCTACGCCAGCAACTTCCCTCTCATCATTCTCGACGAGACTTGGATTTCGGCTAGGGAGGCCATGACTTCCTACACAATCATGTATTTTGGCGAGATCGATGTTTACATCGGTTTCGCTGAACCTGCCCAACCCACCCCAATGGTGATGATAGAGCAGAAGAACCTTCTGGGTCCCCTTTGTCCGCGGAGGCAGCAGAGTTCCGGATCTCAGAAAACCCTAATCCCACCTAGCCCGCACCAGTTGCGGAGATAGTGGAGAAATCCGAACATGAGGAAGTCATAGCGGTCCAAGTCGAATCTAGAGTGGATCTCCCTGGAGAAGCCGGATCCCAGATCGACCCACCCGTGGAAGTCAAAATTCAGGAGGAACATATCAACAACAATGATTCCAGCTCTGACGACGCCGAGACAGACAGGCCTTTCCTGAGGTACACACTAAGACGTATGATACTACAAGGCGAAAGCGCAGATGCAATCCTCGAGACCATCAAAAGTTTCGACATGGCTGATCGCGAAAGCCGTAGGTACCTCAAGAAGCATGCATCGCACTTAATCGGATACGTGGGATCCGGATCCGGCTCTGTCGATGCTGGAGAAAACACCGACTCCGTGCTGGAGGCAATAGGAACAAACGCCGACATTCCCGCATCCTCGGATGAATCGATGACGTCAGCAGATTTCCGAAAGTTCTCCATGGAATATGAAGAGGAGTATAACTCCAAAGCTACATAAGAAGGAGAAGCCATGGATGAAGGATCCAGAGAACACTCTCCCAAAGCACAGGATGACATGGACGTCGGAGATAATCCCGAAGTCCAGATGTCCGAAAGTACCGATCAGAGCTTGACTCCAGGAAACGGACCCAAAGCCATCTTTGCTACCGACGCTGCCAAGAAGGCAAAGAAGAAGAACAAGAAGAACAAAACCCCGGCAAAAGACCCTCTGACAGAGGAGGTATGAGGAATACTCGGATGGGGCACTTATCCCAGAAGAGCCGAAAAAAGAAGAATCGATGGATGGACACGTGATCACCGAAGGTGCGCGTAAACTCATCGATGCTGCATTAACCACACCTATCCCTACAGCCGCAGAACATACTGCTGAAGAGCTGGACGAAAGGGCCCAAGCCCTAGAAGCGTGTCGTCAACAACTCCTCGATGAAGCCAAAAACATTGAGGTGGAGAAGAAACACATGGCAACTAAGGACTACATGTCTCGGTTGCATCAGAAGACATGGAAGCGTCACACCGATGACGACCAATTCACACATGTCTGTGCCATCCTTTTTGGAGATGAGATGGGGAAGCCACGGAAAGATAGAAAAGGAGATTGGGTATACCCAACCCAAGTACAGAATACCGTGGCAGCTTGAGAAATTCTATCGGCTAATCCAGTACAGGAGGAGATCCGTTTGGGTATCAAACTACTCAACGAGGGACTGGAGCAGCCAAAGGTCGCCCTGTTCGGAAGTCAAAAACTAGTCTCGGATTCCGACCAATGTCGCACAGATCCGGCATGGGCTGATGTAAGACCCCATTACGTCCGGGAGCAGTATCATCGCCCCGAACGCCGGGAAGAAAATTATTCAAGAACCGGATCGTCAGGACAGCATCACAGAACTACACGTAAGTGGAGCAACGTCGCTCCAGCGGTCGAGAAAGATGTCGTTGCTGCACTGAATCCGAGGAACCCTCCCCGACGAGAGTCTAACGATCGAAGGAGAGAAGATAAAGAGAAACGTCGGGAGGAGGATCGTTAAAAAATGCCACCTCCTAAACATGCAAGCCGTCCGGCTGAGCCTCACCGTGGTGGGAACGACGGACGAAGGAACGACGGAAACCATGCTGGGACAAGCCGGCAGGGGGCTCGTCGTAGTCAAGATCCTCCCCGGAACCGGAATAATGACACTCCGGACGGAGGTCGGTGATCAGCCGGAAACAATTCAGCTGCCCCACGCTCTCCACCAAGCAATCATGATAATGGCTCCTAAGGAGGACGAGATAGCGGAGGAGGTGGTGGCAGAAGCCGAACTCCGGCTCCAAGGCACCGCAGCCACAGCCGGCATTCGGGCGATCTCTATCCCCGAACGACGCAAGGCACATGATCAATTCCAACATAGAGGCGCGGCGCTATGAAAACGATGACATCTATGTGGGCCCAAAGTGCTTCGGACCACGCATCAGAGCTACAAGATTCCCGGAAGGCTTTGCTATCTCAAGGCACATCCAAGCCTACGACGGCATTGCTCGGCCAGATACTTGGCTACAGGATTTTTTCCAAGCTTGTTGCATCGCAAAAGGCGGAAACAGCCTGGTCGCAACCCGATATCTGCCACTTATGTTGCGGAAGACGGCGCGATCATGGCTAAATGAACTTCTGGAGAACACCATCCATAACTGGTATGACATGCAAAGTGCGTTCTTTCGGAATTTCGAAGGCACATATCGGAGGCCCTATTCGGTCGGAGACCTATAGCGTTGCACCCAGAAACCGGAGAAACTTGCCGGGATTACCACGGACGATGGATCGACACCAAGAACTCCTGTGAAGGAGTAAACGATCAAACTGCGATTGAAGCTTTCATCGCAGGGCTCCCAATTGGTCTACTACGTCACCGCTAGAAGTGTGACAAGGTCACTGATTTGGGAGAGATGATAGAAACAGCGAGCAAGTATGCCGATGCTGACGACGATGCAGAGGGATTACTCAACGTCCTAGTTGTGCCTCAGTCGGCAAGACAACCAAAGCAACAAGCTCAGAAGCACAAAAATACCTCGAAAGAAAAACCCAACGTGGAAACATCGGTAGTTACTACTGTTTCCAGGTCTGGAGGACGAGGAGGACGTGGCGGAGGCCGCGGGCGTGGCCATGGGACTTCAAGGGTCCAAGGTAGAGGAGAACAGCAACCAGGCAAAACCTACTCCTGGGCCGACATTGCCAATAACCCATGTGTGCATCACCTAGACGCCAATGGGGGCTCGTCCCACACCAACGCTGAATGTCGTTTCAATGACGACATCAAGAGAGATGATACCGAGGGCTACAAAGCTAAGCGGAAGAAGGGAAAGAAAAATCCCGAAAAGGACAAAGAGACCAAGGAAGATTCTGACATGGAGGAAGCTGATGCTTCAAATCCCAAGTCGTAAGGGAATATGACTTTTCCCACCAAGAAAGACACTTACGTCACTTTCCTCGGATCTCAACCAGCAAAGGTCAAGAAAGCACTTCTCCACGAGCTCAATGAAACAGTTCCGGCTATTCCCCAATATCTGGACTATACGGAAGTGGCGATCACATTTGACCGTGCTGATCATCCGCCTAAGTTACACAGGCGAGGAAAATACGCCTTAATTGTCAACCCACTTATTGATGGTTATGGTTTCTCCAAGACCCTCATGGATGGTGGCAGCCGCATCAATATTCTCTATGTCGAAACGCTACGCCGGATGAAGTTCTCGGAAACCCAGATGAACCATAGCTCTGTGATCTTTCACGGAGTTGTCCCAGGAGATTACTTTGGATGTTACCTTTGGAACTCCAAAGAATTATCGGACGGAGGCACTTTCCTTCAAAGTGGTCCCGTTAAAGAGCGCATACCACGCTATATTCGGACGTCCGACTTACTGGGCTTTTATGGCTCGTCCGTGTTACATTTACAATCTGATGAAAATTTCAGGTCCCAACGGCGTGATCACCATCAGGGAAGACCCGAAGAAAGCGCGAGAGTGCGAGGATGGAAATGTCGCCTTTTCCGAAGCCGTGCGGCACGCCCAGGAGTACCAGGAGATCAAGAAGAGCATAGATCCGTTCGAGATGCCCGCAACAAAGGAGGAGGTGACAAAGCCAAACCCAGAGTTCAAGGCATCAGAAGAGACGTAGAAAGCGCCGTTGAAGGATGATGACCCCTCCAAGGTGACCCAGATAGGCATAGGCCTAGGTAGCGCATAGGAAAGCGCGCTCGTCAAGTTCCTCCAAGCAAATCAAGATATCTTCGCATGGCAGCCATCTGACATGACCGGAGTACCTAGGGATGTTGCCGAGCACTCTCTAAATGTAAACCCGAACGCTAAAACCGTCAAACAGTCCCTACGATGGTTTGGCAACGAAAAGCGTAAGGCAATAGCAAAGGAACTAGCACGGCTCGAGTTAGCCGGATTCATAGAAGAGGTCATCTACACTAAGTGGTCGGCCAATCCTGTAATGGTCCCTAAAAAGGACACCACTTATTTAAGGATGTGTGTTGATTATATTGCCTTGAACAAGGCTTGTCCAAAAGATCCATTCGCTTTGCTAGAATTGATCAAGTTATCGATTCTAAGGCAGGCTCGGAATTCCTCTGTTTTCTCGACGCATATTCCGGCTATCACCAAATCCGGATGAAGGAATCTGACAAAGTCAAAACTTCATTCATAACCCCTTTCAGAACCTTCTATTTTGTTATGATGCCCTTTGGGCTGAAGAATGCAGGAGCTACGTACCAGCGGACGATGCAGCGTTGCCTCCACGACCAACTTGGACGCAATGTACATGCATATGTGGATGATATCGCGGTGATGTCCAAGAAGAAGGAAACACTGATTTCCGACTTGGAGGAGACATTTGCCAATCTACGAAAATACAACATCATGCTTAACCTGAAGAAATCCTTCTTTGGAATACCAGCCGGAAAATTGTTATGTTTCATCGTGTCTCAAAGAGGTATAGAGGTGAACCGAGACAAAATCAAGGCTATACTCAATATTTCCAGGCCTACTCACCTGAAGGATGTACAAAGATTAACTGGTTGCATCGCTGCGGTTAGTCGATTTGTAAGCCGACTTGGTGAAAGAGCCGCACCATTATACAAACTCTTGAAAAAGACCAAGGATTTTGTTTGGACTGACGAAGCTGAAGCTGCACTACAAGATCTGAAGAGAGTACTCTCATCTGCTCCTATCCTTGCAGCGCCGGAACCTAAGGAACCGATGTTGCTCTACCTTGTTGTGACAAATAAGGTCGTTAGTATCGTCATGGTGGTGGAGAGACTAGAGGAAAATCAGGAACACCTGGTGTAGTGTCCGACTTACTTTGTCAGCGAGATCCTGACAGAATCAAAACAACGGTATCCGCACTATCAAAAGTTGGCTTATGGTGTTTTTATAGCATCTCGTAAGTTATGACACTACTTTCAGGAGCATCCAATTACCATGGTGAGCACAGCTCCCATGAGAGATATAATCAACAACAGTGACGCCACAGGACGCGTCGCCAAATGGGGAATAGAGCTTTCATCTTTTGATATTGAGTATAAACCTTGGACAGCAATCAAATCCTAGATCCTTGCTGACTTTGTCGCTGATTGGACAGATACGAAGGAGAATATGATCCTCCCTGAGTCAGAATATTGGACCCTCTTTTTTGATGAAGCCAAAAACATTGAGGTGGAGAAGAACCACATGGCAACTAAGGACTACATGTCTCGGTTGCATCAGAATACACGGAAGCGTCACACCGATGACGACCAATTCCCACATGTCTGTGCCATCCTTTTTGGAGATGAGATGGGGAAGCCATGGAAAGATAGCAAAGGAGATTGGGTATACCCAACCCAAGTACAGAATACCGTGGCGGTCCGAGAAATTCTATCGGCTAATCCAGGACCGGAGGAGATCCGTTTGGGTATCAAACTACTCAACAAGGGACTGGAGCAGCCAAAGGTCGCCCTGTCCGGAAGTCAAAAACTGGTCTCCAATTCCGACCAATGTCGCACAGATCCGGCATGGGCTGATGTAAGACCCCATTACGTCCGGGAGCAGTATCATCGCCCCGAACGCTAGGAAGAAAACTATTCAAGAACCGGATCATCAGGACAACATCACAGAACTACGCGTAACTGGAGCAACGTCACTCCAGCGGCCGAGAAAGATGCCGTTGCTGCACTGAATCCGAGGAACCCTCCCCGACGAGAGTCTAACGATCGAAGGATAGAAGATAAAGAGAAACGTCGGGAGGAGGATCGTCAAAAAATGCCACCTCCTAAACATGCAAGCTGTCAACGATGGATGAAGGAACGACGGAAACCATGTTGGGACAAGCCGGCAGGGGGATCGTCGTAGTCAAGATCCTCCCTAGAACCAGAATAATGACCCTCCGGACGGAGGTCGGTGATCAGCCGGAAACAATTCAGCTGCCCCACCCTCTCCACCAAGCAATCATCATAACGGCTCCCAAGTAGGACGACGTAGCGGAGGAGGTGGTGGTAGAAGCCGAAGTCCGGCTCCAAGGCACCGCAGCCACAGCCGGCATTCGGGCGATCTCTATCGCCGAACGACGCAAGGCACATGATCAATTCCAACATAGAGGCACGGCGCTATGAAAACGATGACATTTACATGGGCCCAAAGTGCTTCGGACCACGCATCAGAGCTAAAAGATTCCCGGAAGGATTTGCTATCTCAAGGCACATCCAAGTCTACGACGGCATTGCTCGGCCAGATACTTGGGTACAGGATTTTTTCCAAGCTTGTTGCATCACCAAAGGCGAAAACAGCCTTGTCGCAACCCGATATCTCCCACTTATGTTGCAGAAGACGGCGCGATCATGGCTCAATGAACTTCTGGAGAACACCATCCATAACTGGTATGATATGCAAAGTGCGTTCTTTCGGAATTTCGAAGGCACATATCGGAGGCCCTGTTCGGTCGGAGACCTACAACGTTGCACCTAGAAAGTAGGACAAACTTGCCGGGATTACCTCGGACGATGGATCGACACCAAGAACTCCTGTGAAGGAGTAAATGATCAAACTGTGATTGAAGCTTTCATCGCAGGGCTCCCAATTAGTCTACTACGTCACCGCTTGAAGTGTGACAAGGTCACTGATTTGGGAGAGATGATAGGAACAACAAGCAAGTATGCCGATGCTGACGACGATGCAGAGGGATTACTCAACGTCCTAGTTGTGCCTCAGTCGGCAAGACAACCAAAGCAACAAGCTCAGAAGCACAAAAATACCTCGGAAGAAAAACCCAACGTGTAAACAGCGGTAGTTACTACTGTTTCCAGGTATGGAGGATGAGGAGGACGTGGCGGAGGCCACGAGCGTGGCCGTGGGACTTCAAGGGTCCAAGGTAGAGGAGAACAGCAACCAGGCAAAACCTACTCCTGGGCCGACATTGCCAATAACCCATGTGTGCATCACCTAGACGCCAATGGGGGCTTGTCCCACACCAACGCTGGATGTCGTTTCAATGACGACATCAAGAGAGATGATACCGCGGGCTACAAAGCTAAGCGGAAGAAGGGAAAGAAAAATCCCGAAAAGGACAAAGAGACTAAGGAAGATTCTGACATGGAGGAAGCTGATGCTTCAAATCCCAAGTCGGAAGGGAAGAAGACTTTTCCCACCAAGAAATACACTTACGTCACTTTCCTCGGATCTCAACTAGCAAAGGTCAAGAAAGCACTTCTCCACGAGCTCAATGCAACAATTCCGGCTGTTCCCCAATGTCTGGACTGGTCGGAAGTGGCAATCACATTTGACCGCGCTGCTCATCTGTCTAAGTTACACAGGCGAGGAAAATACGCCTTAATCGTCAACCCACATATTGATGGTTATGGTTTCTCCAAGACCCTCATGGACGGTGGTAACATCATCAATATTCTCTATGTCAAAATGCTACACCGGATGAAGATCTCGGAAACCCAGCTGAACCATAGCTCTGTGATCTTTCACGGAGTTGTCCCAGGAAGACAAGCTAATTCCTAGGGAGAGATTACTTTGGATGTTACCTTTGGAACTCCAAAGAATTATCGGACGGAGGCACTTTCCTTCGAAGTGGTCCCGTTCAAGAGCGCATACCGCACTATATTTGGACGTCCGGCTTACTGGGCTTTTATGGCTCGTCCGTGTTACATTTACAATCTGATGAAAATTCCAGGTCCCAACGGTGTGATCACCATCAGGGGAGACCCGAAGAAAGAGCGAGAGTGCAAGGATGGAAATGCCGCCTTTGCCGAAGCCATGCTGCACGCCCAGGAGTACCAGGAGATCAAGAAGAGCATAGATCCGTCCGAGATGCCCGCAACAAAGAAGGTGACAAAGCCAAACCCGGAGTTCAAGGCATCAGAAGAGACGAAGAAAGTGCCGTTGAAGGATGATGACCCCTCCAAGGTGACCCAGATAGGCATAGGCCTAGGTAGCACATAGGAAAGCGCGCTCGTCAAGTTCCTCCAAGCAAATCAAGATATCTTCGCATGGCAGCCATCTGACATGACCGGAGTACCTAGGGAACTTGCCGAGCACTCTCTAAATGTAAACCCGAAAGCTAAACCCATCAAACAGTCCCTACGACGGTTTGGCGACGAAAAGCGTAAGGCAATAGCTAAGGAACTAGCGCGGCTCGAGTTAGCCGGATTCATAGAAGAGGTCATCTACACTAAGTGGTCGGCCAATCCTGTAATGGTCCCTAAAAAGGACACCACTGATTTAAGGATGTGTGTTGATTATACTGCCTTGAACAATGCTTGTCCAAAAGATCCATTCGCTTTGCCTAGAATGGATCAAGTTATCGATTCTACGGCAGGCTCGGAACTCCTCTGTTTTCTCGACGCATATTCTGGTTATCACCAAATCCGGATGAAGGAATCTGACAAAGTCAAAACTTCATTCATAACCCCTTTCGGAACCTTCTGTTTTGTTACGATGCCCTTTGGGCTGAAGAATGCAGGAGCTATGCACCAGCGGACGATGCAACGTTGCCTCCACGACTAACTTGGACGCAATGTACTTGCATACGTGGATGTTATCGCGGTGGTGTCCAGAAAGAAGGAAACACTGATTTCCGACTTGGAGGAGACATTTGCCAATCTACGAAAATACAACATCATGCTTAACCCGAAGAAATGCTTCTTTGGAATACCAGCCAGAAAATTGTTAGGTTTCATCGTGTCTCAAAGAGGTATAGAGGTGAACCGAGACAAAATCAAGGCTATACTCAGCGCCAGAACCTAAGGAACCGATGCTGCTCTACCTTGTTGCGACAAATAAGGTCGTTAGTATCATCATGGTGGTGGAGAGACTAGAGGAAAATCAGGAACACCAGGTGCAGTGTCCGACTTACTTTGTCAGCGAGGTCCTGACAGAATCAAAACAGCGGTATCCGCACTATCAAAAGTTGGCTTATGGTGTTTTTCTAGCATCTCGTAAGTTACGACACTACTTTCAGGAGCATCCAATTACCGTGGTGAGCACAGCTCCCATGAGAGATATAATCAACAATAGTGATGCCACAGGATGCGTCGCCAAATGGGGAATAGAGCTTTCATCTTTTGATATTGAGTATAAACCTTGGACAGCAATCAAATGCCAGATCCTTGCTAACTTTGTCACTGATTGGACAGAGACGAAGGAGAATATGATCCTCCCTGATTCGGAATATTGGACCCTCTTTTTCGATGGGTCTAAGGCTCGAGGGGGCTCGGGGCTGGCGTGGTGCTCAAATCACCCCAAGGAGATAAACTTTTATACGTGTTGCAGATCCACTTCACAGCGACAAACAATATTGCCAATTATGAAGCACTGCTGCACGGAATCCGGATTGCTAAGGATATTGGCATCCGACATTTGATGTGTTACGGAGATTTGGATCTTGTTGCTCAGCAAGTGTCGGATATTTGTAATGCAAATAAACACATGGCAGCATATAAAGCTGTCGTGGATGATCTATCTAAATCGTTCGAAGGGTTTGAAGTTCAACACATCCCTCGAGCAGAAAATGAGGAAGCAGACGCACTATCTCGGATAGGTTCTGCGCGCAAAGAGGTCCCGGATGGCGCTTTTCTAGAGCACCTCAAAGTTCCCTCAATAAAGGGAGTAGATGAGGAATATCCGACCAAATCCGACTCACCTTTGATAGCAGTTCTGGCTGTAATTCCCAGCTGGACTCAACCCTACCTCGATTATTTGGTAGATGGCAAATTACCCGAAGACGAGGTGTGGAGACGACAGATTATCCGACGAGCAAAAGCCTATACTATTGTTAAATGTGAGCTCCATAAACGGAGTGTTTCTGGGGGTTTTTAGCGCTATGTATCTCTAGAAGAAGGTGTGGAAATCTTAAGAGAAATCCACAAAGGCAAGTATGGTCACCACGCTGCAGCCAATCTTTAGTGCAAAAGCTTTTAGACACGGATTTTTCTGGCTTATAGCTCAGGCAGATGCCGAACGATTAGTCAAGACGTGTAAAGGCTGCCAAAAGTACGCCAAGCAAGCTCATGTTCCGGCTGATCAGCTGCGAACAATACCTATAACATGGCCCTTTGTGGTCTGGGGGCTTGATATGCTAGGACCATTTAAACGAGCTCCAAGTGGATTTACTCACCTCTTAGTGATGGTGGATAAATTCACCAAGTGGATTGAGGCTAAACCTATCACTAGTTGTGATGGAGAAATAGCCAAAAGATTTGTCGAGGATGTTATAATCTGGTATGGTTATCCGCATAGCATTATCACGGACAGCGGGAGTAACTTTTCTATGGGAGAATTGGCTGAATTCTGCAACGAGCAAAATATCCAGCTTGATGTTGCATTAGTCGCACATCCACAGGCTAACGGACAAGTCGAAAGAGCAAATGGTTTAATTCTACAAGGCCTAAAACCGAGACTCGAAGCACCACTACGACGTGTTGCGGGGGCTTGGGCAGAGGAATTACCCTCTGTAATTTGGAGTTTACGAACAACTCCAAACATGTCAACAAGATACACACCTTTCTTCTTGGTCTATGGCGCAGAAGCAGTTCTTCCTAGTGATTTGATTCATACTTCTCCTAGAGTGGCCGCGTATATCGAAGAGGATGCCAAGATTTATTGACAAAATGATCTCGACTTAGTAAAAGAAGTTCGCGTCATTGCTGAAATGAGATCTACAGCCTATCAGCAGAAGTTACGCAAGTATCATAGCCAGAGAATCCAAAATAGATCTTTCAATAAAAGTGATTTGGTTCTCTGGCTTGTGCAACAAAGAAAGCAGAAACTTTCCCCAGTATGGGAAGGGCCCTTTTTAGTTAGTCGAGTATTGCACAATGGATCGTACTACTTAACTAACATAAGGCCAGTAAAGAAAGACCTGCTACTAAGAAGAGAAAGAGAGCTGGAGGAAGTACCAATCCGGATGAGTTAGACAGACCATGGAATATTGCTCAGCTACGTCCCTTCTATGGAATATTCTTAGTTTATCCTTCTTTGTAATCATACATATGTACATGTTCTATGAGAAATAATTTTTTTGGTTGCCTCAAGTTTTTCTGAGAAGTTTTTACCATCTTATTTCCAAATGATCATGTCATAGTCGAAAATCCCAGAATGCTTGAAAGTACTTTATGCTCATATTCGTTCTGGTCTAGATTTCCGATTCTAAAATTGCTACCTTCGGGTATAATTCTAAAATTTCTAGTCTTTACTTTGGTTATTTGTCTGATTACTGGATGCGGGCATTTTCCGAGTAGTGAATTGTTGGTACTGGAAGCCGGCTCTATTTCCGAGTTTAAACTGGTTAAGCAATTGAGCTCCGTTGCTCGGCAAAGTTTCCGGCGGAAGGTTTAGCCAGCTCACGAAAGGGACGAGGCGGAAAGCCAGATAAACGATAAGTGTAGACGAAAAAGTACAAGTGCTTATGTAAACATTTTAGGCACACAAAAAGAAATCAAAGCCAAAAGTGCTGAATAGATCAAAAGCTTAGCACTAGCAAAGTTAAAGTACTGCATATTTACAGACGCATCATGTTTTTCTAGAATAATACAAAAATTTCTGATCTATGATGCAGGAGGAGATGAAGGAGCTGCCAGCTCGCTGGTTACGCCGCCTTGGTATCATTCCGAGATGTCCGCATCCGAGGTGGTGCGTTCATCGTCGGAAACTTCTGCGGATTCTTCTAGAGGAGGAGGCGGAGTATCCACGCGGGTGAAGAAAGGGGTCTCGTAGCTGGTCAGGTCAGCCACGTGACACCCATATCCGGCGCAGGAGTGCATGATGGCTTGAAGGTCCTGCTCCTGGTCGTCCTCATCTACTTTGCAGTACCCTCTGGTCACTTGCCATATCTCCATGTTTCCATGATGGCTCATGCCCACGGTGAGAGCGTTCTACGCCGCAGTCCGCGTGTAGGACATGTTCCAGTCCCAAACAAGTTGCGGCATCTCCTTTGCTTTGTCCTGCACCTGAAAATCCGACATGCTGTGCATGTCCGGAATCTTGAGAGCTTCGCCGATGTACTCAAGGGATTGGCGGAAGCCATGAAGCAGGTCACCGACTTGAGTAAGCCGGTGGGTGCGGGGCTCGGTGGAAGAAGAGTCCGTCAAGTTCAGAGAACCTATATACAAAGAAAGTTAAGAAAAATCCGACATTGAAGGAAGTCGAAGAAAAAGATAAGTCAGACAGATGTAACGTACCGAAAATGACATCGTCAATTTTGGTCTTCTCCTCCCAGAGACTCTAGAGTTCAGCCCGGAGCGCCTACGAAAGGTCCCTCTCTCTGCTAAGCTTATTCTTGAGGTCCGAGATTGTTTTATCTTGAGCAGCGATCTTGCGATCACGCTCATCAGTGGCCATGGAGGAGGATTCAAGGATTTGAGAAATGCCCTTTTCATGATCCACCTTGAGCTTATCCAGCTCTTGGCGAAGCTCCTTGTTCTCCACCACCAAGGTCTTGAGGTTCTCGGCCTCTTCAATCAGGGCGCAGGATTGTTTCACCAGGGTTGTAAGCCAAAAAGAACAACAGTTCAGAAAAATTCGACATTGAAAATAACAAATACAAAGTTTGAGCCTCGGAATGTTTACCTTCGGCCTCATCCTTGGCAACTTTAAGTTCAGCATATTTAAGCCGGAGAGCTTTGATCTCTCTCCGCTTATCACAGACATTCTTTAGTAAATCTTGGTTATAGGAACATACTTTCTGTAAGTCAGAATACCCAAAGTCAGAAAGCTACTTAAGACTCGGGCTAATATTTTTGCTAATATCAGCACGAGCCTTGGGGGCTACACTAGTTCGTTCTTTGGCATCCTAATGAAGCATAAACCTGGATTATATATCCTACTTCATGCTTGGGGGCTAGATGATATTATAAAATAATGGAAAAATAGGAGTTAGAATTCTGACGTACATATTGTTCGCGGGTGAGTTTATCCAAACCCGCGTTCACTTCAGCGGTCACCTTTTCGGCGAGAGTCAGAGGAATCACTGGGGCTGTTGGGAGCTCACCAGCCCTAATCCTCTCGTCACGAAGGCGCACCTGGGCGAGAAGGTCAGAGAGCTTGACGTCCTCTGCTTCTTGCGCTTCTTCTTCGGCAGATAAAGTACTTTTCTCCAGGCATTGCCTGGCGAGCAGCTAGATTTCTTCAGCAGATTTCCGAGACAAGCCAAACTTGGCAAGTCCCGGAGTGCTGATAAGGTTTTCAGCGAAGGTTTCTGCCAAAGGATCATTACCCAAAGAGGGTTCACCCTTATCTAGATCTGACTCACCCATGGTGACGTCAGTTTGCGATTCAAGGATCGCAGGCTCCGTGGAAGGAGCCGGATCTTCTGTGACAGCCGGAGAAGGAATTATCACCGGCGTTGCGGAAGGCCGAGGGGCAGGAGTCGGAGGAGCCATGGCAGGAGAAGCTATGGTAAGCATCGTCTATCCCAGAGGCTTCGAAGAAATGCCCTTCCCCTTGCTCTTGAGAAGTGGTTTTGCTCTAAGAGTGTGGTAAAGTCGGAAACATTACATCTCAGAAGGAAATTTGAGTAAAGTACAAAGGCAGAAGTTGTGACTGAAAGTTATCTCTTCACGACGGGCACCTCCTTTGTGCCAACAGCCACTGTCGGAGCTTTGTGCTTCTTGAGCGCAAGGTCCGGCAATGGGACCACCTCTGTCTCCTGAGAAAACTCAGGAGGATATCCTTCGAGCGGAGCAAGTTCCGACTCGAGGAGGTCGGCAAGCTGAAAAATAAGAAAACATATCAGTATTGCAGTATAACTCAAAGATTGAATCACATAAAAAGTGTACTGATGGAAGCTTACCAGCACTACGGGGTTTTCCGCAGTATGCATATCCAGAGAAACCTCTGGGATTCTCCTCTCGATCCGCTCCCGGATCAGCCACTTGATCTGGCTTATGTAGCCTTGAGTGGTGTAGGATTTGGGGCTGATGCGGAGGGAGTCATTCTTGGATGACGTGATGGAGTGCATCAGTCGATCCCCATGGTACTAAAGGGGCTAGATCTGGCGTGAGACCTAGCATTGGACCAAGTCGGATCCCTTCAGTCCCTTGTGTTTGATCAAGTATTCGATCCGCCTCTTAGCGAGGATCAGATCGTCGGAGAGAGCCGGAGCAGCCTCGTCCCAAGAAGGTTGGGCCGTGGCAGCTCCGTCAACAAAATCCGGCAAAGAAGTGGCTTTACCGGGAGCCAGAATATCCCTATGATAGAAAAATGTGGCTGGCCATTATTTGACCGAGTCACTAGCTAGAATTTTGGGATACGTGCGCTCGCGTCTAAGAGAAAAACTAATAGTGCCGATGATGTAAGGAACACCGGCAGTAATGGAGTTTCTCTGGACATGAAAATAGTACCGGAAAAGAGTCAAACTCGGCCTAATGCCGAGAAAGCCCTCACACAACAAAGCGTACGCGCTCATCTCTAAGAGAGAGTTGGGAGGAAGATGATGGAGTTGAACTCCGTAATGATCAATCACCTCGGAGAAGAACTCCAAGGGAGGAAACGACAAACCTCTGTCGAGGTGGGTGCCGAAGTGGACCCGCTCGCCATCGCGCGGGTTGGGGACGGTTTCCTCGAAGCCGCTCTGCCAGTCGCCGGCGGCAAGGAGCCCCTCCTTCTCCATGTTGTTGAGGCCCTCCTTGTTGAGCACGCAGGGAATCCAGAGCCCGCGAAAGCTCTCTTTCTCCGCCACCGCTTCCGCCATCGCCGCAGCCGCCACTGCCGCCAAGCCGGAGGAAAAAGATGAAGCCATTTCTCTGTCGAGCAGTTGACCTAAAAGGGGCGGCGCTGCGAGTTCTGTGGGGGAGGAATAGGGAGCTCTGTGCGCGCAGGGAGATTGGGAGGAGAGGAAAAGGCAAAGGACTGGTGGAAGGAGAAGGAGGAAATCCTAACCCCTTTTATCCACCTAACTGCGCCAAGATTCGTGCAAATGCTATAGTGTAACCGCCACGCGTCATGGAAGAAACTGGGAACGACCCACGCGATGATTACGTCGCCTCGATCTCCACACACACATTGAACCGACGCCTCGGTTCCACGAACCGCGGACCCACCAACGGTCGTGCTGACGGAATGCCTGTCAGATGACGTGACTTGACCATGACTTGTGTCAGGTGGCGTCAGGAACCAAGTTCCGGCTTAGTTTGAAATCAAGCTGGAAAATCCGAGTAACCTGTTGATAGGTCCGACTTATTTTTAAGACCCGGATCGTATTTTTTGTTGTGAAGTTTCAGGAACCCTTCAAGATTCTGCAAGCCGAAGATCAGGCTAGATGATGATAAATCCGACTTTGGATCTTGGAGGCCTCCGGGGGTTGCTGTTGGGGATATACTTTCCGGGTATCCTCACAGTTCCTCACTGACCAGGGTGGCCCACTTCGGGTTAGAGCTTTGCCTCACGGGTGGCCCAGTCAGGGAGAAAGACAGAGTCCAATCCGGCTACGAGAAGGCCCAGAAGACTTACCGACTTCGGCCCATAATGTTACTTGTAGTTTAAGATGTACTTTGTAACCGACTCTTAGTCGTAGCCGGATGGATCTCTCATGTAAACCCTAGGCCGGATATCTATATAAGCCGTCCTAGGGAGAGCCTTTAGGGCACACCTCAATAGTCTACAATCTCAACTCGCACAGGCGAAACCCTTGTAACCCATATTCTGGCTCTGCCGCATTACTGGATTGCTAGCAGGAGTAGGATCCGTCCAAAGCCGGCGGATTCGAACCTGGGTAAACTTGTGTGCTCACCGTCCTGGAACACCGTACGTCTCACACCCCTCTCTTCCGCATGCCTCGAGGACCCCCTCATGCCGTACTTGTGCTCAAACCGACGACACTGCCTTGTTCCAGTTATTCACAAACTCGATCAAGGTTGGAGGGTATCGTTCGCCGCTGAGCATGTGGGGTGCAACTAGACCCTTAGCGTGAGCTTCCCTCCTCTCAACCTAGGAATGGCGGGGCTGGTGTGCAAAACAAGTTGCGCATCAGCTGGCTCGGCAGGGCGTCCTTCGGCGGCGGAGTCTTTTTCGAAAGCATGGACGTGAGTGTACGCTGTCCAGCCTTGATGGACGCTGCCCTGGTGGCGTCAGGAACCTTTTTTCCCTTAGGCTGCTGCTAAGAAGTTGAAGTTGTTGCAGCAGATTTACCCTTGGGAGCTGCCTTGGTGCTGGCCTTGGTGCTACTGGTGCTTTCTCGCCGAGCCTTGGAAGACTCAGACGAGGCGGAGGGGCTTGGTGCTGCTGTTGGTACTTGTGTTGTTACTGCTGGTACTGGAGCTGATGCTGATACAGATTTTTGTTTAGGCGGGGATGTTGAAGGAACCTCGGTTGTGGCTGGTTGTGGCTGTGCCGAAGAAGGAGCAGCTGCAGCTTCGGCAGAACCGCTTCCCCCTGTTTCGAGGTTTCCCTCCTCTTGACGAGGTGGGCTAGAACCCGGAGCAGCCACTGAGCCCTCCTGAATGGGGCTCAACGGGCGTGAATCGTCGCCACGAGGGGGAGAAGGGCTATGCCGGAGCGGTGAAGCAATGCTGGATCCACTCTGGGGGAGCTCCACCGCGGCCCTGCCGAATCAAGTCATAAACGATGAGAAACTATAACAAAGGAAGAACAAATAAATAGCAAAGGGAGAAGTGGCTTACTCATCCGAGGTCAAATGCTCCTTGGGCTTCCGAGCCCTCCGGGTTATGGCCTTGGTTGTAGGCATGGTGGTAGCTTTGTCCGCGGACTTTTTTCGCCTTTTAGCTGGCTGAGAAGGTCCGGAGGAAGAAGAAGATGCGGCCCCCCTCTTCTTCTTCGATGCGACCGGGACAGGCTCACCCACGGCAAGGGGAGGGTCGTCATGGATCTGCCTACCGGGGTTAGCTGATGCCAGAAAAGCATAAGAAAGGGGGATAGCGTCAAATGCCTACATCACCTCAACGTTCGAATCATCTTCATCGTCGGGCCAATCTCTAATGGAAGAGAGTTTACCGGTGGGTCGCTTGGTCGCGTCAGCCATCGGCAGGAACATCTCCTGATCTGGTTCTTCCTCGTCCGAGGTATCTCGATCAGCCGCCCATTTGAGAGAAGGCTCGGTGCCATCCTCAATGGTTTGCTGAAGAAACATCTAAGGAAAAGAAAAACAACAGGATTAAACATACAACCAAGACCAACATATGATTTAATTCCGAAAAGGTTTGGGGCACGAGACTTACCACAGGGGGAAGCCTATCTCGGCAAAAGTGTTCGATCCCCCACGTCCACTCAGATGAGAAGTTTTTGTGGTTGAACAGGGCCTTGACCCGCGGTAGATCTCAGTGTTGCTTAACTTGAAAGACGAGGTCCGGTTGGGGTCGCGGCCCCAACTCATGTGACAGACTTTGTGCGTGCCTTTCTGGAGGGGGGAATCCGGTTACGGACAAACGTGATCATGGCGTCCTCATTGCACAATTCGAGATCCTTCAGCTCCTTGAACCTCTAATTGACTTGGTTCGCCAGAACGGTGGGCTTCTTGGGGATATTCTCCCACAAATCCGGATTAGGAGGACCCGGAGCATAGGGGCGCAGCCGGATCAGATCTTCAGTGGTGCTGTTCCGGACATAGAAGAAGGTTCGAGCCCATCCCTTGCAAGAGTCAAGCCCCATGACTCGGGGGAAGATGGACTGATTCCGGGGAGAGATAGATGCAGCGCCGAACTGCGTGAGCTGCTTGTCCTCCGGGTCAAGTTCTACGTTCGGAATCACGTTCCGGCGAAGGCTAAAGAACAGGATCTAGAGTTCCTTCGTGGGCCATAGTCCGGCATAACCCTCGATGGTGGAGGCGAAGGCAGAAAGAGACGTGATGGCGTTAGCCGGAAGATGGTGCGGCTGAAGCTCATACGTATTGAGCAAGTCGTGGAAAAAATCACTAACTGGGAGACCGAACCCGCATTGGAAGTGGGATAGAAACACTACGTACTCACCCGAATTGGGTGAGGGGGCAAGCTCAGCGGCGGAAAGGTGTGCAGTGACGCCCTCCAGGATACACCTAGTGCGATACAGCCAATCCAAATCATCCTGGCAGACCCAGGACCCGGCCCAGGTGCCACGGTCGCCGTTCGCCGCGTCCTCCTCCATCTCCTGCTCGGCAATGGAGAGCTCCTCCTCTGTCATATCAAGATCGCTATCCCCACCGGCGCTAGCGGCGGTGGGGGGCACTGGCCTGGACTGGCGAGGACCCGTGGCGGAGGAGATGCGTGGAGATGGCGGCAGCGGTGGTGCGCGTGGAAGCAGTCCGGCAGCGGCGCAGCTGCTCAGGTGCGGTGGGGACGGCGCTGTCGCTGGAGAGGAAGAGGAAGAAGCAGAGGCAGAGGGGCACAGAAGTGGGGAAAGAACCCAAGGGGCGCACCCCTCCCCTATTTAACCACTCCCTTGAGGGGGTAGTGGGATCGCGTTGTGCGGGCGGACCACACGGTGTGGCCGTGTATGACCCGGATCGACCAATCAACGACGAGCCACAGGAAGGGCCACAGGGCGCAGCGAATCCCACGACGCGATGTTATGATGCAGTTAACAAGGAGGCGGGCACGATGTGACGTGTGCTACAGTGAATTCTGGCAATAACTACGGCGGTTACTGTCGCAGGCCCTTAAAATGAGGCAAAGTAATGATTAGCCTCCACGTGGGGAAGCGTACAAGAGAAGGAAGAATAACTCAGATAAGTATGAGACGACCCGACCAGCGGGTGAAAACTCGGAATGTGCCAAGGGAAAGCTAACCCATGGAATCTGAATCTTGAGGTAACTCGGAGAAGGAGCAAGAGGCTCGGTAAAATTGGACCTGCTGTGGCCTTAGCGGCTAAGGCAACTAAGACCGCACCAGCTTCGGGGACTAATGTTGGGGGGATACCCCTGGGTAGGGTCACGCCGGGGTATAAAGGCCAAGATAGCCGAGGTACGACAAGGTCAAAGCACGTGTTGGCCGAGTCACCTCAAGGCAGGCCGAATCACGGGGTAACCCAGACCAGGGGATGTCCACCTAACTAGGTCTTAACCAACTTAAGCCGTATGTCGGCAGAATATATCTAACTTGTATGCAGGTACAGGTGTGGCCGGATCAACTAAGTACGATCTGGGTTATGTCAAGCTTGTAAGAGAAGGAAGGTATCTTCCTGGTCAAAGGGTGACCACTGTGCGCAGAGCGTGAGCGAAGCGGACAGAGGCCAGGACCACCGAGGCGTGGCCGACAGAGGTGACGATGCCTATGTCGGATGACGCGGGCGCCGCAGAGGCTTACGTAGCCTCTGCATGGATGACGCTGGGCTAAAGTGACCCGGTCGGCTTACTATTTTGGGAAGAGGCATATTCCTTGGAATATGCCTCCACATATGCCCTAATTGGAGACCTAACCACTCCTATATAAGGAGGGCTAGGGCCTCTGTAGAAAGGGTTGGTTTTTCTGGTTGATCCCTAGAGGGTGGTATTTTACTGGTGGTGAGAGTAAGAGAGTTCTTTTTCCTCCTCTCCCCATACAGTTCTAGGAGCCCTTGTAATCTGTAGAAGTGAATCGAATACAAAACTACTATGTGTGGGATCACCACACTATCCCTCCCTGGATTCCCCTAGTGCATTTAGTCCCCACCTTTAGCCTATCCATGGCATCTGCCGTGACACCACCACGACAAGATTCCTTCCTTCTCTCGGAAGCCATATGATAGTCCGGCTAGCACGCGGCTAACCCGGCTACGAGGGTACCTACATAATAGACAGACAAACATGGCCGGCATATATTTTATGTCGGCTGGGCTAAGGCTAGGGAGATGCTCCATGGGCCGGGTTACTCCGTGGTTCGGCCTGCCTTGACGTGACCTGGCCATCACTTGTTTTGACCATGCCGTACCTCGGCTAACTCGGCCTTTATACCCCGATGTTACCCTACCCGGGGGTATCCCCCCAACATTAGTCCCCGAAGCTGGTGCGGTATTAGCAACTTTAGTTGTTAAGGCGACACTAGGTTCCCATATCTGGATCCTTGCCTCTTTGGCCGAGTTACCCCGTAACTCGGAGTTTTTTCTCTTGCGATACCTTGGCTCATTCCGAGTTATTCCTCGTTGGCCGGGTCTTTTTCTCACTTATCCGGGTTACATTTCCTTCTCTCGTACGCTTCCCCGTGTCCTACGTGGAGGGTAATCATCATTTTCCTCATTTTAAGGGCCACGCGCATTTGATGTGCCAGTTACTGTTGCAATGCCAGGAATAACTGCTGCGTGCGTCCCTTCACTGTAGTGCCTTGTTAACCGTACCACAACGTCGTGTCATGGGATCTTCTACTCCCTGTGGCCCTTGTTGTGGCCGTGCTCTGATCGGTTGACCCGGTCGTATACATGCCCGTTGCGTGTGGCATGGCAACCACAAAGAATCCCACTACGCGCCCTCATGCACGGTTAAGTAGGGGCTAGGGCAATCTTTAGGAAAGTTCCCCACATACCGCGTGCTCCCCTGCCTCCTTTCTCTCTCACTGCAACTCCACCACCACCGCTGCTTCTTCGCTGTTGCTGCGCCACCGCGACCGTGCTTAGCAGCTCCACGCGCCTGCGCTGCCGCTTCCGGCCAGGGTCTTCACCACGGGGCTCCGTGCTTCCAGGATCCCTCCCACCGGTTATTTCTACTCCGATCTTGTTCTCGAGGACGTCGACTTCGCCATGACAGAGGAAGAAGCTGCCGTGGTCGCTCAACATGAGGTGGAAGATGAGGGTCGCGAGCGCAGATGTTGGGATGGCACGTTCATCTGCGAGGACAATCTAGATTGGCTTTACGCCACGCGCTGCATCCCCGTCGGCGTCGCCTGCCGCCTCGCCACCGACGAGATTTCTCCCTCTCCCAATCTAGGGAGTACGTAGTTTTCCTTTCCCACTTTCAGTGCGGCTTCGGCCTTCCCGTTTCCGATTTCTTTTTTGAATTCATCTCCACATATCAATTGCAACCACTCCATCTCCCTGCCAATGCCATCACCTCTCTCTCCTCTTTCTCCTCTGGCATAGAGGGGTATGTCGGCCTCTGGCCATCCAAAGAGATGTGGATCAAGTTCTTTGGTCTCCGGAAGAATGTTGTTCCAGCTAAGGAGCTTACTCCGGCAGAGAAGCATCTAACTCAATGTGGTGGGGCCTCCATCTCTCCTCGCAAGGGTTCTGCGTTCCCCCGGGTTACCGGGCTCGAGTCTTGCAAAGGCTAGGCCCAGACTTTCTTCTATGTGTGGAACACTTCGGACGGAGATTTGATCCGGCTCCTCCCCTTCAAGCTTGGACCCCCGGACACCTCTTTGTGGGAGAAAATTTCCAAACGCCCCACGACTCTAGCGAACCAGGTTGACCGCCGGGTTAAGGAACTGCTCAAGGAGAAGCTTCAGGGGGAGGATATCATGATCACGTTCATTCGTAGCCGGGTCTCCCCCCTACAGAAACACGCCCACAAGATCTGCTACTTGAGCGGCCCCCTCGACCCCCACCGGACTTGCTCCTTCGAGCTTGATAACTCGGTGGTATACCGCCGGGTTAAGGGCATTTTCAACATGGAAAAGGAATTCTCCGAGGCTTGGGAATGGGGGCTTGTGCCCTACACCCGGGACAATCCTCCTCCAAAGGTAAAACTTCTTACTTATAGCTTTTCTGGGTCTTCTCGATATGCCGGAGAATTTTCTTAACTTAACCTCTGTTGTTTTATTCTCAGCGATTTCTCCAGCAGCCACTGGAAGATGGCTAGGAGCTGACAAGAAAGTAGGTGCCAGACCGCACTGAGGAGGACAAGGTGGAGCCTGATCCGGAGACCTTTCTGCCCAGTTTGGACATCGTCAAACGCACCTCTTGTAAGGCCTCTTCTTTAAGGGATTGGCCGGATGACGATGACTCGGATGTTGAGGTTCTGGAGGTACTTGACCCGGTTCCCATCTCTTACGCATATCTGGTTATGTTTGAATCTTCAACTAACCCAACCGGTCAGGTCCACGAGGTTCCCCCCTCGCCACGGATGGTCCGGTCCCTGCTCCCTCCCAAAAGCACGTGGCAACCTCGGCCGCAGCTTCGGAGGTGCCGGCGCCCAAGAAGAGGCAGAAGAAGTCCGGGGTGAAAGCCTTGACCAAGCCAGCGGCCAAGAGCACAGTCCAGAGGGCGCCCAAACCTCGGGCACCCCCAACCTCGGATGAGTAAGTCTCTCTGCATTTGCTCTTGGGTTTTTTCCTTTTTGTCTTTACCTTTGCTTCTTCGCTATTTTATTTTTCTCTTCTTGACTTGGTGCTTTTTATTTTCTAGAGCTCCTAGGGTCATTCCCCAGAGCGGCTCCGACATTCCCTCTCCGATCCGGAGCAGTACCTCTCCCCCCGCGATGATGACACTCGCTCGCTCAGCCCTATCCAAGAGGGCTCCGCGGCTGCGCCTGACCAGAGCCCCTCTCATCATGAGTAGGGCAATATCAGAGCAGGGTTGGTGGGGAAGCTCAGGATACGGCTATGCCGGATTGTCCTAGCTCCTATTCTCCGGCACCAGCGCCTAGCTCTGGGGTTCCAGTTTCATTAGCACCGCCCTAATCAAGTTCTTCTCCAGTTCAAGTTTCTTCAGAACCAGTAGCACCAACATCACCAGCACCAGCAGCACCAGCACCCACAACACCAACAGCACCAGCACCAGCAGTAGCGACAGCATCAGTAGCAGCGCCAACATCAGCAGCACCACCACCAGCACTAGCATCAGCACCAACAGCAACAACAACGACAACCCTTACTAAGCCTCCAAAGAGGAAGGCTCCGTCAGCTGCCTCCGGATCAACAGTGTCCATTGCGGATATTTTCCAGCCAGCTTCCCAGGCTTTGTCTGGATCAGCTGCCTCGGATCTTCCGTTGCATCCTCCGTCATCTGACAAGATCAAGAAAGCTGCCAGACCAGCCAAGGGCATTAGTTTCGGGTCTCCCGCTGCCGGATCAGAGGGTAGTCGGCAGCTGGTCCTGCATACCAGCCCTGCTGTAGCTCAATCTACAAGGCGTGAAGCCCACATCAAAGGCTTGGTGGCGAGTCACTCTCCGAGCAGCGAAAGTTACAGTCCACTGCTCCTGGAGTACGTGCATAACTGGAACAATGCTGAATTTACAATCCCAAGGATGATCTGCCGGAAAAGTTCGGCCTAGCAGAGTTCAGCACCCAGATGAACTCCACCACCAAGGCCATCTCTTTGGCTAGCCGGATGATGGAGGTAATCTTTTTTCTTCTTCTGCGATACTTTATATGCATGAGCACTTATAGATATATCCCCTAGTCTCTGAGCCTCCGAGGAAGTAACTTGTTACTCGGTCGGATGCTCCTAGAGAACTTAGTTTTCATCCTTAGCAATTTCAAGTAGTGATAAAGTTAGAGCCGGGTTATGTTCCACTTGGCCCGGATCTTGCAAACTTCGAATATCCACACACCTAGAGCCGGGTTAAGTTCCACTTGGCCCCAATCTTGTAGACTTCGAATATCCACACACCTAGAGTCGGGTTAAGTTCCACTTGGCCCGGATCTTGTAGACTTCGAATATCCACACACCTAGAGCCGGGTTAAGTTCCACTTGGCCCAGATCTTGTAGACTTCGAATATCCACACACCTAGAGCCGGGTTAAGTTCCACTTGGCCGGATCTTGTAGACTTCGAATATCCACACACCTAGAGCCGGGTTAAGTTCCACTTGGCTCGGATCTTGTAGACTTCGAATAACCACATACCTAGATCCGGGTTAAGTTCCACTTGGCCCAGATCCTGTAGAATTCGAATATCCACATACCTAGAGCCGGGTTAAGTTCCACTCGGCCTGGATCATGTAGATTTCGAATTATTTTCACTTTGCTTAACTTGACATTGTCTTGCTTTTTTCAGATTACCACTAACCGCCGAACTGCTGAGTTCCAGCGCCTGCTGGACTCTTACAAAGATGTTCGCGCGCGTTATGGCAAACTCTTGGAGGAGCACTAGAAGAAGGGTAATTTTTCTTACTTAAGACTTTTCCTTCTTCCACTTTCGTTCGTTCGAGTTATCTGTGATCTGTATTAACCTGTTATCCAAACCATGCATCCAAGGTTGAACCTGAGAATATGATCATGTGGAAAAACCTGGCTGAAATCCAAGGTAACTTATCTCATTCACATGATCATTGCGCGCTCTTTTCTTGATTTTGTAGATATTTATACTTCGGCTCCGCCGGATTAACCCACTGTAGCAGTTGCTCTTAAAGATAACGTAGCTATACCTCATATGATGACACATTTTCTCGAACAAGCAGGAAATCATCGGGCTGAATGGAAGAAGAAGGATGACAAGATAGCTCGGCTGTGTCTCTAGGACTCGGAAATTACTCAGCTGAATGCCGAAATTTAGAGGCTTAAGGGCCTCCATAAGTCCGAATTGGAGAAGGATGACTAGGAGTTTGCCGAGGAAAAAGAGCGTCTAGCCACACAAATTTCCAAGGACCAAAATTTATTGTGGGAAGCCGATGTTAAACTTATGTCGGTGACCTCTGAATATGAAAAAGTCCAGGCCCACAGCGCCAATGTCCATGCAGAGCTTTAACAACTCCTCTTCCAGATTGCCCGTGAGTTCCTTTCCCTTGCTCAACTTTCATTTCTCCGGACTTAGTGCGTTTGCTCACTGTTTCCTCTGTTCTGTTCTCAGGCAAATTTCTAGAAGGTGATACTCTTGCTGTTGCTGCCGTAGCCTGGTCTCGCGAGCAATGTGGCATCCCTATAGGCCCTGATGCCGAGCCAATCCCATATGATATGGAGGATCAGCTGGCGAGCCTCTGCACTCGCATGGAGCTAGTGAAGAACTACGGCGCAGACATAATGTTGGCGGCAATGCGGATGTTTAGCTCCCTCTGGCCCATTGAGCCAACTCCCAAAGGAAATGCGGCTTTCATAGCCAAATTGATGGAGTGCGATACTCAGGTGCACCTGTGGCGAGAATCTGCCCCTCGAGCCGGAGCTGACATCGCGCTGCAGTTCGTCCTTTCATGGTATGAAGGAATAGACTTGGGGCTGCTCATACGCATGCGCATCGGATCGAAGTGGTCCGAAGATCCGGAGTGCATTGCACATCGCAAAGCCTATGCCAACAAGCTTATCTAGTACTCCTTCTTCCATGCTTGGAACGACGGGCCTAGCTATCTTGACGTGTTTGCCGATGTTATTTCTGAGGGTGAAGAAGATGAGGGAAGTGAGGGCGAGGCCTCTGAACTTGGCAACGAGGCTGAAGACCTGGAGGATGGTGAGGCCAACCCCGAGGATGAGCCCAAGGCTAGCGCCCCGCCCACAAGTTCCGAAGTACCTCCTCCTTTGGCCGATGATTCGGCTGCTGCCCCTGCTCCTTGAAAACACTTAACCGTATTCGTCAGATCCCTGGAATGTCAGGTGAAAATGTATCTAAGTACCTTGGTTTGATTTTGCTACAATTTATGTTGTTTTTAACTAAGTTTTTAACGTTGGATTATCGTGGGAGAAGTCCCCGAGTTTTCTTTTCTTGTTCTCCTAATTTTTGACTCAGCTCGCGTCTACCTTGATTCGGTTTTTTGACTTACGAGTCCCAGGTTCAAAAAATTTACTTAACAATACTTGAAACTTTGAGATTAGCTCAAAATAATCCGCCGTTAGATGAATAAAGAAAGCATAGGGTTAGTCCGAATAACAAATTCTTGTTGGACAACAGCAAATTCGAAGAGTTGGGTTTTTGGTGTTGACACATTACTAATCCGGCTAAGATATAAGCGACTTATTCTAGCCAACATATAAAAATATGAAAGCAAGAAGAAGAATTATTATGGCAGTCTCCGAGTTTCCGTTTGGGGTGCCAAAGTTTCATTAATAACCTCATTGCCGACATACATACCGACATATGAGTAGCTCGGATACATTCACCTCTTTGTCAGGTGTAAAAAGGACGAAGTAGTGCTACATTCCACGGTCGCTTAGATTCCTCTCCGGACCTGTCCGCCTTGTTTTTTTCCCGTGGTTGTGCATCAATAAGATAGTAGGAATCATTGTGCAAAGCTTTTCTTACAATGAAAGGTCCTTCCCATGGAGGGGATAACTTATGCATGCCAGCAGTGCGCTACACCAACCGGAGTACCAGATCACCTTCCCGGAAGACTCGGGGGTTTACTTCTGCCTATAGTAGCGTAAGAGATTTTGCTGATATATGGCGGATCTGGACAAGGCCAGTTCTCTCGCTTCTTCCAGTAGATCAACATCATTTTGCTGGGCTTCGCGCACTTTGGCTTATGTGTATTGGGTGACTCTTGGCGAATCGTGCTCTATGTCGGCTGGTAATACAGCTTCTGCCCCATATACCAGAAAAAATGGCGTATAGCCTGTTGATCGATTCAGAGTTGTTCTTAAACTGCACAGTACTGCTGGTAGTTCTTCTATCCAGCACCCCGCTGATCTTTGCAGCTGCTCTATGAGCGGGGGTTTTATCCCGGACAATACCAGTCCGTTGGACCTTTCCACTTGCCCGTTCGAGCGGGGTGGGCCACTGAGGCTAGATCTAGCCGGATTTTCTTTTCTCGGCAGAACCTCGCAAATGCTTCTTCAGCGAAATTTGTGCCCTTATTAGTTATGATACTGTGGGGGTAGCCATATCTTAGGATTATATCCTTGAGAAACTTCACTGCTGTTGCCCCATCACATTTCCTGATTGGCTTCACTTCGATCCATTTGGTGAATTTTTCAACCATGACTAGGATATGGATCATTCCTCCTTTAGCCAGCTTAAATGGCCCTACCATGTCTAGGCACCATACAACAAATGGCCAAGTAATGGGGATAGTTTTGAGTTCCGACATTGGCAGATGAGTTTCTGTGGCGTATCTCTAAGATCCATTGCATTTTCTCACCAAATCTTCTGCTTGCTCCAAAGAACGTGGCCAATGAAATCCATGCCAGAAAGCTTTTGCCACTAATGCTCTTGAAGATGCATGGTGACCACATTCTCCTTGGTGGATATCCCGAAGTATGTCAAGTCCTTCCTCCGGGTCAACGCACCGCTGTAGCATTGTGGTTACACTTCTCTTGTACAGTTTGGCATTGATAATGGTATAGGCCTTTGCCCTTCTCTGGATCTACCTTGAGAGTATCTCATCACCTAGTAATATTCCCTCTTTCAACAAGTCAAATATTGGCTTGGCCCAAGTAGGTATAGCTCATATTGAGAAAGGTTCTTTATCAATTTCCATTGTATCCACCAACATAACTCCTGCCGGGTTTGGATGACCAGTCCTCGGGTTTGCTGAGGAAGTCCCCGGGTTTGCTGAGGTGCTTCCCCAATCTTTTTCCATTGGTGTACCTTCTGACCCAGAAAATGCCGGGATGTAAATTGATTCGGATTCAGGCGATGGGGTAATAGATGGTTTTCTTAAGTGTTCCAAGGCAACATTTGGCGGGACTGGTTACCGAGATGAGCCCAACTTTGACAGTATGTCGGTTGCCTCGTTTTCAATCCAGGTATATGGTGGAATTTACATCCCTCGAAGAATCCGCTTATCTTTTGCACATGAAATCTGTAAAGGGCAATATTTGCATCCAAGCCATCCCAGTTGCCAGATACTTGCTGCACCACCAAATCCGAGTCTCCAAAGCATTGTATCCGACGTATCCCCACTTGTTATTCTACTTTGAGACCATGTATCAGCGCTTCATATTCCGTGACATTATTTGAGGCACTGAAGTGGATTTGGAGAACATATTTCAGTTGATCCTTTTTGGGCGAGGTAAGCACTACCCCGGCGCCTAGCCCTTCTTTCAATTTCGATCCGTCAAAATGCATTCGCCAATAGTTTGAGTCCGGCAGTGGTGGCTTGTATTGCATCTCAGCCCAGTCCACAAAGAAATGTGCCACAACTTGCGATTTGATCGCATCTCTTCTGTCAAATTGTGGTGCATACGGGGCTAGCTCAATTGCCCACTTTGCAATCCACCCATTTGCATCTTTGTTACTCGTAATTTCTGATATAGGGGCCTCACATATCACCTTGATGGGGTGTTCCTCAAAGTAGTGTTTAAGTTTTTTGGCCGACATATACATGCCATACGCCATCTTTTGATAGTGAGGGTAATTCTGTTTTGAAGCAGATAATACCTCGCTCAGATAATACACTGGCCTTTGCACCGACTTTCCTTCTTCTTTGAGCTCCACTATGATTACTGCACTTACGACTCGGTTGGTCGTGGCTACATAGAACAACATTGGCTCCTTGGGTAGTGGTGCTGCTAGGATTGGTGCCGTAGATAACATCTTTTTCAATTCTCGAAATGCGCTATCCGCTTGTGGTGTCCATGTGAATTTGTCTGCCTTTTTCATTAACTGGTAGAGGGGCAAATCCTTCTCTCCGAGCTAACATATGAACTGGCTTAACGATGCCAGGAAACCAGTGAACTTCTGCACATTGTTAAGAAATTTTGGTAGTTCCATTCTCTCTATGGCCTAGATTTTCGTCGGGTTAGCTTCGATACCTCGGCTAGACACTAGAAAACCGAGCAACTTTCATGCAGGCACACCAAAAGTGCATTTTCCGAGTTAAGCTTCATTCGGAACTGTCTCAAGTTCGCGAATGTCTGCCGGATGTCATCAAGGAGCGTATTGCTTTCCTTAGTTTTTATCACCACATCATCCACATAAACTTGCACGTTTCGACCTATTTGGTCATGTAAATATTTTTTGCATGCGTCGTTGGTACGTTGCTCCAGCATTATGTAATCCAAATGACATAGTGCGATAGCAATAAGCCCCGTACGGGGTAATAAACGCAGTCTTTATTTGATCATCCGAGTTTAGGGGTATCTGGTGGAAACCAGAATATGCATCAATGAATGACAACAGTTCACATCCGGCAGTTGAGTCTATGACTTGATCTATTCTAGGGAGTGGGAATGGATCTTTAGGACACGCCTTATTAAGGTTCGTGTAATCAATGCACATGCTCCATACCACGGCCACATTCGGATCATCCTTCTTCTTTTCCACAAGCACCGAATTAGAGAGACAATCCGGATAGAGTACTTCCATGATAAACCCGGCTGCAAGGAGCCTAGCTATCTCATCCCCAATGACTTTTCTTTTGTCCTCGGCGAAACACCGGAGAGGCTCCTTTACCGGCTTAGCACCGGGTCTTACGTTCAAAGAGTGCTCAGCCAACTCCCTCGGCACACCTTGCAGATCCTGTGTGGACCAAGCAAAAATGTCCCGATTCTCATGGAGGAAGTTGACGAGATAGCTTTCCTATTTCCTGCTTAACCCGGCACCAATGGTTACGGTGCATTCTGGGAACTGATCATCGATAAGCACTTTCTTTGTATCCTTGGTTGCTTGGAATGACCCGCTTCCATGCGGGTTGGTCAGGGACGGCATATGTTGCTGCGCGGATTGAGCCAATGCTGCCACTTCATGTATCCTCCTTTTTATTGAGCTATCACGAGTGATTCAGCTAAGTTAGATCTGGCCGAGGCGCACTCGATCGAATGCCTGAAGTCCCCTGACATGGTTATCACTGCCCTAGGTCCGGGAAATTTCATCTTTAAGTAGCTGATGTGAGTACTTGCCATGAACTTGTTTAGCGCCGGCCTGCCGAGTAATGTGTGATAGGCGCTCTCTAGATTTACCACTTCGAACTCCAAATTTTTAGTCCGGCAATTATCTCTCGTACCGAGCAGCACATCAACCCGGACCTTGCCAATTGGCTCACAGGAGAGACCTGGAACAATGCCATGAAATGTGGTCCTTGTTGCTTGTAGTATGTTCTTTCATATTCCCAACTTGTGCATGGTATCCTTGTACATAATGTTGATGCTACTGGCACTGTCAATCAGTACTTCGGAAAACCTCACATTGAGATTTGGCCTGATAAATGTCGGATCCAGGACCTTTGCGTAGGTCCCTGAACAAGGCATGATCTTTGGTTGATCCTTGATACTCCACGTAATCTCCTGGTCTGACCATGACATATATCTTACCACTGCTGGCATTACCGCATTTATCTCCATATGCTGGCGCTACAAGATTTTCCAGTCAGTTCCTTCCGTGGTAAACACACAGTAGCATTGATGATGCTCCCTATATCCATTTCGTCCCTCATTTGCGTGGTAACCTTGATCATGTTGCTAGTTATTGTTTACTTGATGCATAACATCCCTCATTTCCTGATTTTCATACCTCGGCGGAGGTGGAGGCAACATTAGTTTTTGTCCATTTCCCCCTATCAGTAACGGCTGGCTTGGTGCCTCATTCCGAGGAGCTTCATTCTGAGGTGCCTGAGCATTCCCCGAGCTACCTTGTTCTAATTTCTTCATCCATTCACACTGTCGGGTTGTATAATTCGCATAACTATTTGGACTTGGCGTATGAAACTTGCAAGTTTGATCCAGCATAGACTCGAACATATACCTCGGTCGATCTTTTCGCTCTTGCCATTGATTTTTTTGCTGCGGGTTCCAAAGCTTCTTCCCTTCATTTTTCTGTTGCCAGTTTTGCCGTCCAGTTTTCTGGTGCTGGCTGGCGCCGGCATTGGGTTGATCGTGGTCCACCGCTGCCACCTGCTGCAAGTTATATCTGTAATCCGGACGCTCAATCCTTCTCTTTCCTCGGAATTCATTTCTCCTTGCTGACCCAGATCCATCTCGGTTTTAATATTCCTCGTTTGCCTCGCTTGACATTAGCCGGGGTTGAGTCGGATCTCCCAAAGCGTACGAATCTGCGATCCAGATCATCTCAGCCAAAGTGGTTGGCATATCTCGTTGTAATCTTTGCCACAACATACTTCCATATCTGCAGCCTTAGGCGAACCATGCAATTGCTTGTGATTCAATTACCCCCTCGCATGAGTTTCGCACGTTGCACCACCGAGTCAAGAAATCTCGGTATGGCTCATTCGGTCTCTGCCGGCATAACGCCAGCGTCTGTGGCCTGTTGGGCCTCTTGTAAGTTCTTGAGAAGTTGCTAACAAATAACTCCTCAAAGTCCAGCCAGCAGTTAACACTTCCTAGTGGCAAGTTGTTTAGCCAAACTCTCGCTAGTCCTTCCAACATTTGAGGTACATACCTCACTGCCCATCTCAAATTTCCAGTTGCAATCTTGACCGCCGTTGCGTAATCAATCAGCCAATCCTCTGGTCTGGTACTTCCATCGTAAGTCCTTGTTCCTCTGGCCAACTGAAAGTTCAGCACCGGCGGCTCCTTCATGATTCGGGGCCCAAAGCATGCCAGACCAGGAGGACCTTGTACCTCAATTATCTCCGACCTATAAATTCTGTTTAGTTTTAGCCTCGCATCATCTGGCTGCAAGTTTCTTCTTCCTAGCCTCGACCCAATTATATGGTGCTCTGGTCCGGGGTATCCGTCGTTGATCATCACCAAATAACCATCATTGTATCCTTCCTGATCCGTACAAGCATACTGTTGTTGTGCTGCTTGACCTACACTACTCTCTTGCCGAGGTGCGCGCTGCTGTTGCTGCTGCCGAGGTACATTTTGTCCTATTCCCACTGGATCATGCTCTCTAGCATTGCCGTTGACAGCGTTTCTTTGACCAACATTGCCTTGGTCGCGGTTAGCTCGGCCATCTTCACCTCGGCTAGTGCTATGATGATCTCCATCTACTTGTGCTGCTTTGCCTTTTCGAGCTCTCACCGGGTCGTAGGGGACCATCTGCTTGTCTCTTCTCCTGAGACTATGCGGCTCTCCCGGATTTTGCTGGGTTATTTCTAGCCGAACAAACCACGTGCGTTGCTCCTGGTGGCGTCGGGTTTTCTTTGTTCATTTCTTCATTTTGCTGGCAAGCGACCCTCAGCAAAGTGGTTCACCCTCTCTTGTTGCCTTTCCCGGTCCTCTCCAGTTAGACCTTCTAACTCGGACGCAGCCGCATTTGCTGCCCTGAGGTTCTTTGCCGGGGTACTGTACCTCTCCAGCCCTCCTATTACTATCTTGGCTGTCTGACCCGGCCTAGGCTCGTATTCCTTGTCAATCTCAGTAATCAGGTTCCTACCTCGAATTTTTACCCCATCTATGTGGTTTTCCTTTGCATATTCTCTCAAAGTAATGTTCAAGGACTACTGTAACTCTGCTACTTTCTTTGCCCCAGCTAACATTTTCTGCCTAGTTTCTTCTAACTCAGCTTGCGCCTGAGCCGGATCTACCACATGTGCTATTGGCGTTGCTAGGCTATCTATTGCTTGCTAGAGCACATTCTCCGACCTCTCTAGTGGGGGAAACCTAGATCTTGCTTACTTCAGCGTGACTTCCGGCTCTGGCGCAGGGCCCTTGCTTGCTCCTGCGTCTGGCGCGGTCATCAGGACCTCAACGCTGCTAGTAGGGCGAGTGATACGCACACCATGAGCTGCGCTGATACGTGGTTCACCTCCCTCGACGACGTGCCGCAGATGAACGTAGGACTCGTCCATGTCGACGTAGATCTTGTGCGTGCTAAGTTTGATGAAGACGCTGTTGCATGGAGGGGAACACGTGCCGAAGCTCCCTGCGTTATTGCTGACGTAGTACAGCGACACCAAAGCACTGACCAGGCCAGGGACAACGCGCTCGTCGGTGTTGGAGATGCTTCCCGTCTGGATTTTCACCCCTGCTAGCACCGCTAGCCCCACAGTGGGTGCCGACTTTCGTGGTGGTGACACGGCAGAATCCAGGGAGGGAAAATGTGGTGATTCCACGCACAGATGTTCTTGTATTTTCTCTATCAGTGGTTGATACAAGTGCTCCTCGAGCTGTTCGTGAGAAGGAGACTATGTGTCTTACTCCCCACAACCTAGCCATAGAGTTCTAACTTAGACAGAGAAAATGATCGATCCCTCTCTATGGAGGCCCCGGTGCTCTTTATATAGGGGAGCCCGGGTTACAAAGTTAGGGCTCACGTGGCAGCATATTCCCCGAATATGGCCATTGGCTAAAGGTAGATGCTTCTTTATTCCCTTTAATGGCTCGTCCGGGTTTTGGACGTAACCCACAACGTAATCCTTGCCTTTAAGCGGCACCAGACACGGGCTACGTCAGCCGACATCGCCCGCGTCATCTTGGTTGCCCCTGACCCGCTGGTCCTCCTCTCTGCTTTTCTTTGCTCACTCTACAGCTAACAAAGTCACCTTTTGACCAGCTGGAGGTTCCTTCCTTCTATCAGAAGCCATATGATAGTCCGGCTAGCACGCGGCTAACCCGGCTACGAGGGTACTTGCATAATAGACAGACAAACATGGCCGACATATATTTTATGCCGACTGGGCTAAGGCTAGGGAGATGCTCCACGGGCCTGGTTACTCCGTGGTTCGACCTGCCTTGAGGTGACCTGGCCAGCACTTGCTTTGACCGTGCTGTACCTCGGCTAACTTAGCCTTTATACCCCGGCGGTACCCTACCTGGGGGCATCCCCCAACACGCAACATCTTCCACTCCTTCCTCGCAAGGCCATTCTTTGTCTACAACAAGCTCAAGATACCCGGACCAAACGGCATCATCACCATTGATGGAAGCTTCACCAAGGCACGGGAGTGCGAGCTCAGTGAAGCCGCCTTCACCGAAGAAGTTCTCTACAGTGAGGAGTTCAAGGAGATCTAGAACCAGGTCGATGCCTCGGAGATGCCAGCTTCGAAGAAGCAGATCACTGCTACCGAACCCACATTCAAGGCCGCCATCAATACCAAGCAGGTGGAACTTGTTGAAGGAGATTCCTCCAAGACCACCGCCATTGGCACAGACCTGGATCTCAAATAGGAAAGCATGCTCGTCAAGTTCCTCCATGATAATAGGGACATCTTCTCCTGGCAACCTGCCGACTTGAAAGGTGTACCTAGGGAACTTGCCGAGCATAGCTTGAATATTGATCCTAAAGCCAAACCGGTCAAACAACCTCTACGATGCTTTGGTGATGAAAGACGAAGGGCTATAGGCAAAGAAATAGCTAGGTTACTTAAGGCTGCTTTATCCGAGAAGTTATTCACACCCGATGGGTGGCAAATCCTGTACTTGTCCCCAAAAAGGGAACCAATGAATTAAGAATGTGCGTTGATTACACTAGCTTGAACAAAGTGTGTCCGAAGGATCCGTTTGCTTTGCCTCGCATTGACCAAGTCATTGACTCGATGGCTGGCTCGGAACTTCTATTTTTTCTTGATGCGTACTCAGGTTACCACCAAATCTAGATGCGAAAGTCGGACAAACTGGCCACTTCATTCACCACACCCTACGACACGTATTGCTAAGTCACGATGCCCGTTGGGCTGAAAAACGCTGGTGCTACTTACCAGCGGACAATGCAACATTGCCTACACGACCAAATAGGTCGCAACGTATATGCTTATGTGGATGACATCGTGCTAATGTCAAAGAAATCAAATGATCTTATCGTTGACTTGCAGGAAACTTTCGTCAATCTCCGGAAATACAACATGATGCTGAACCCCAAGAAGTGCGTCTTCGGGGTACCTTCCGGCAAGCTGTTGGGTTTCATTGTTTCGCATCGCGGAATTGAGGTGAACCTAGGGAAAATCAAGGCCATCCTAGACATTAAACGTCTGACATGCCTGAAGGACATACAAAGGCTCACAGGCTGCATAGCGGCAGTAAGCCGGTTCATCAGCCGACTTGGTGAGAAGGCTATGCCACTCTACAAGTTGCTCAAGAAGGCGGACAAATTCATATGGACGCACGAGGCTAACGCAACACTTCAGGAGTTGAAGAGAATACTCTCCTCCCCACCAATACTTGTAGCACCGGTGTCAAGGTAACATATGTTAGTTTACATGGCGACAACCAACCGAGTCATCAGCATCGTCATCGTGGTGGAGCGCAAGGAACCAACGCATATGGAGTTCAGTGACCCGTTTACTATGTAAGCGAGGTCTTGACGGAATCCAAGCTTCTCGCAAGCTAAGGCATTATTTTCAGGAGCACTCTATCACAGTGGTGAGAAAAGCTCCACTGTCCGACATCATCAACAACAGCGATGCTACAGGGAGATTGGCAAAGTGGGGCATTGAACTTGCCGCCTTTGAAATCACCTACAAGAGACGCGACGCTATCAAATCACCAACATTGGCGGATTTTATCGCAGATTGGATAGAACTGCCAGAAGACACTCCTGTACTAGAGCCAGAATATTGGGTCATGCACTTTGACAGATCAAAGTTACTCAATGGTTCTGGGGCTGGTGTATTATTTCCATCACCAACAAGAGAAAAGCTGCAATACGTCCTGCAGATCCACTTCAATGTGACCAACAACATGGCGGAGTATCAGTCCCTCATTCACGGACTTCGTGTGGCCAAGGATATTAGCTTCAAGCGCATAGTTTGTTGTGGAGATTCCGACTTGGTTGCACAACAAGTAGTTGGCACCTAGAATGCACGGAACCCTATGATGGCGGCATATCGAGACGAAGTAGCCAAGTGCTTCGATGGCTACAAAGTCAAGTACGTCAAAAGGGAGGAGAATGAGGTGGCAGATCTGCTGTCAAAGCTTGGATCAGCTCGCCGACCAATTCCGCCAGGCGTTTTCCTAGAGCATTTACCAACCCCATCCGTGAAGGGAGCAGACCCCGACAACCTGGCTAGAATGGACTCATTTATTAATATAGTAACAATTACCTCTCTGGCTTGGATGAAACCATTCATGGACTATCTACAAGATGACACTTTGCTCGCCGACAAAGTCGAAAGCCGACAAATAGTACGTAGAGCAAAAGGCTACGTCATCATGACGGCCAGTTATACAAAAGAAGTACCACAAGAGTTTTTCTTCGATGCGTCTCCCGGCCGCAAGGTATTAAAATCCTTAGATAAATACATCTCGAAGATTGCGGGTATCACGCCGCTCCCAAATTGTAGGTGGCCAAGGCCTTTCGGCAAGGATTCTATTGGCTAACTACCAAGGCGGACGCCGACAAGTTGGTACAAACATGCCTTGGGTGTCACTTCTATGCAAGACAACCAAGTGTTCCAGCCAAAGAATTGTGAACCATACCAATAACTTGGCTGTTTGCAGTCTGGGGGCTGGATATGGTGGGGCCTTTTCAGGCAACACCCTATGGATTTACACACTTGCTAGTTGTCATGGAAGCTAAACCCATTAGAAATCTTGATGGGGAAACAACCCTACACTTTGTCCAGGATCTAGTGGTGAGATTTGGTCTCCCATACAACATCATCACCGACAATAGAAGAAATTTTTTTCTCAGAGAAGTTGAGGAGTACTGTCATGAAAAAGGCATCCGCCTTGAACGAGCATCTATGGCACACCCACAGTCAAATGGGCAAGTTGAAAGGGCCAATGGACTAATTCTGCATGGAATCAAGCCACACATAGAAGTACCTCTACTTAGAGCAGCTGGGACTTGGGCGGAGGAATTACCATCTGTCTTCTGGAGTTTACGAACAACACCCAGCATATCCACCGGCTTGAATCCTTTCTTCATGGTTTATGGAGCAGAAGTCGTCCTTCCATCCGACATCCTCCACGATGCACCAAGAGTCATCACCTATAAGGAGGACGACGCTAAAGAATATAGACGCCTATCTGTGGACCTACTTTAAGAAGAGCACGTGCTGGCATGCCAGAGATCTGCCGTCTACTAGCAGAAGCTACGTGGCTACCATAGTCACCGTGTAAAGCATCGCTCGTTCAAAGAGGGGGATCTGGTGCTTAAACTCAAGGAGGAGAAATCACACAAACTATCCTCGCCTTGGTAAGGACTATTCGTCATAAGAAAATTATTGCTAAATGGTTCCTATTACCTCGTCGATATTCACGAGTTGAAAGAAAGGCCCAAAAATCACAAGCGCAAGCACCGTGACTCCGATCATGATTACCCGGAGACAGATCGGCCATGGAACATAGCACAACTACGTCCCTTTTACACTTAGCATATTTATATTATGTAATAAGTTTCTTATATGATCAATGAAATAAAGCATTTGGTTCACTCATATTCTCTGAGTCTTTTACCTCCTTTAGTTGTTCATTTGTGGATCATATAAACCCTTTATGCGCAAGTTTGCATTTGCACTTATGAAAATTCTGCCTACGGGCGTTAGCTTAAGTTTTCTGGTCTACACGTTTTCTGAAGTTTTTATGTGGATTCCGGAGTAGTGACTTCTCGGCACTCAAAGCCGGCGATTTTGATCTTAGGTACTTGACGGTGCTATTAGCATCATCACATGAGGGCATCGTTCTGTGATGCCATTCTTCCGTCTCACGAAAGGGAAATCATATGAACCAGAATAATGGATAAGCCACCACTTAAAAAATATACACATGCTGGAAAAAATGAGTAGCAGGAAATTTGGGTACAAGTTTTTCCGCCTGAAACAACACATAAGTTTTTCTGCATACACTTCGTAGAGATACATTTAATACACATATTGTTTTTCATGGCTCTGCTGCAGGGGACTTCATGGTGGCACCATCGGGAGAGCCAGGCCGGGAGAGCTCGTCAAACTCAGATGAAGCCATGTCTTCATCAAGGATCTCAAGAGGCACGAAGACATCTCCATTGACCATTCTGGCAATCCTGGTGTCGAAGCCGGAGATGGAATTCCAAATAGCATCGCTATCAATTTCCTTCCCTTCCTCGTCCAGTTTGGGAAAGCCGGAGGTCACCAGATCGATGTCGGTGTTGTCATAGTGTGCCTTGACCAAGGACAGGGTCACCTTGCACCAGCCCGGACGCAAGAGGATTTCCAGTCCTTGACTTTCTCAGGGGCTCGCGCAGGATTTCCGCATACTTGGCTGTTGAGTCTACCACCTTGATGTTTATTCCTATAGGCTAGGTTATCTCCTTGGCTTGGGAAATGGCGGTGTGATGTCTACGCACTTCTATTCTTGTAGACAGTTGTTGGGCCTCCAAGTGCAAAGGTTTGTAGAATAGCAGCAAGTTTTCCCTTAAGTGGATCACCCAAGGTTTATCAAACTCAGGGAGGAAGTGGTCAAAGGTATTCCCTCTCAAGCAACCCTGCAATCAAGATACAAGAAGTCTCTTGTGTCCCCAACACACCCAATACACTTGTCAGGTGTATAGGTGCACTAGTTCGGCGAAGAGATAGTGAAATACAAGTGGTATGGATAATTATAAGTGGTAACGGTGCGAGAAAATAACTTGATGGCGTGGAAGAGACTAAAAGCAAACTGAAATAAAGATAGAAGCAAGCAAACATGTAACCGATCTAGTAGAAAACGATGTTTCAATGCTTAGAAACAAGGCATATGGATCATACTTTCACTAGTGAACACTCTCATATAAATATATTCTTCTTTATGATACTACGCTGAACTACTCTTCGGTTGAACACTCTAATCGTTGGTAGGGCTATAACAGCACACCTCAAAGTTCATCTTTCCCATCTAAAAAACCCCACACTATCACCTTGAGCACTAGATGGTTCCAACAAACACCACAATTTCATAAAGACATCCAACTCAAAATATAACTCATAACAAGTATTTGTAATCTCTAGCCTAAGTGCCACCATGGTGTGCACACTGTCAACTTCACACACATGGGGAGAGCAAAGATCTATTAAAGCACTTGAGTAGCAAGGTAGATCTATAGATTACAAGCTCATGACCTCAATAAGATCACACATAGAGAGAGATGAACACATAGCTACCGGTAGAACCCATAGCCTCGAGAGAGAACTACTCCCTCATCATCATGGGAATCAGCAACGGTGATGGAGATGGTTGTGGAGATCGATGGAGATGGCTCCGGGGGCACTTCCCCGTCTCGGCAGGGTGCTGGAACAGAGACTTTCTGTCCCCTGAATCTCCCCTTTGGTGGCGGCGGCGCTGTGGAACTTTTCGTGGCTGGAGGCTTGACGATTTAGGGCTTTTTCATCGGGAGGCAACTTATAGGCGAAGAGGCAAGGTCGGTGGGCGGCCAGGGGGCCCACAGCACCTCCTGGCGCGGCCAGGGCTAGCCCGCGCCACCACATAGTGTGGCCGCCCTGTGGCCCCTCTCGGTCTGGTCTTCTGGCTCCGTGAGTCTTCCGGTAAAATATTGACTTTGGCTTTTGTCCGGTCCAATTATGAGAATATTGATTTTCCGACTTTCTAGAAGAAAAACAGCAGAAAACAGGCAATTGGCACTGTGGCTCTTTGTTAATAGGTTAGTCCAAGAAATCATATGAAAAGTACTCCAAAGTAGGAACAAAACACAAGAAAGTAGATAAAACCAAGCATGGAACATCAAAAATTATAGATACATTTGCAATGTATGAACATCCCCAGGCTTAACTCCTGCTCGTCCTCGAGTAGGTAAGTGATAAAAATAAAGAATAATTTTTTAGGTGACATGCACCATCAAAGACTTGATCAATGTATTTGTAAAACATTCAAAGTTGGGATCATAGTACTTCAACATAGCATGAAAGATAAAGTTCTAGCAATAAGACAAAGAAACTATGATGCAACATGAAAAGCACAAACAAAAGATTCATGAATAACAATGCTTTGCAAGATGTTTGTTTCTTTCACATAAAGAAAACATAGCATAGTGGCATTCAGCTTGTCCCTCATAGAGTAGCAAACATAAATGCATAGGACACCTTCAAAGTTCATAAGGGTGACTAGATACAAATAGTTTAAAACAAGCAATATCAAGTCATGCATAAATCAACTAGTCTTGGGACAATGCACATAGAACTAAGAATAGCCAGTATGCTCTCAAAGTAGGTGCATAAAGGTAGAAGGTGGAGACTCAATATAATGGTGGAAGAAAGGCCTTTATAAAAGGAAGTAGGGATTCAAGTCTCATAAAGAGCTTCCAAAAATTATGGTAATCATAGCTTTTAGCTCTAATTGCCCCTATCATAAGCATCTTGAAGGTGATTAAGGTTAAAGTGACACAACTAAGAGGATATGCTTGACAAGTTATAAACCGAAATCTCATGCCCCTTACTTACGAAGACCGAACCTCATGCTACTCAACTTTAGTCACAAGTAATCTCTTGTCATTGTAAGTACATATGTATCATAAAGAATCACCAACGAGGTACCCCTTGCACATGATACAGGAGCTATCCCATAATCAAAATGACAAGGCAAGTAGACAATGAGCATCTCAGCGATCTTTTTATTTGCTATTTGCATAGGTCTTTATTGAGGATGCTTCATAGAGTGCTCATTATGGTTACGCTGCAAGTTTCCAACATGATTAGGCATGTCTTAGGCTAGCAGCCCAAGCGTTTCTCTAACACATATACAAACTCCATGATCTTACAAGTTCCACTTTTATTTCACACCGTCGGGATCCATAAGCAAATAAACATGATATCAACGGGGTACAAAGTACAAGTGCAATGTTGAAAGCGTTCCCCATGATACATGGTTCTTCTAATTTCAACTTATAAAGCGCAAGCATATACGCAACAAAGAAGGACCCAATGGTTCAAGTTTATTAAGGGCAAGAAAAGTAAAGTGTGCCATCAAGTTCGTGAGAGATTTAATCACTAGTTTTCTCATAACAAGTTTAATTTGGAAGGTAAACAAAAGCATGAATATACTTGGAATAACATAAGATAGTAGGTAGGTATGGTGGACTCTTTGGAATAACTTGGTTTAGGGAGTTGGATGCATGAGTGGAACTCATACTTAGTTGTGGAGGCTAACAAAAGACTGGGAGCGACAAACTAAGAGAGCAATAATGGCCATAATCATGCAGAGCGAAAAAACATCATTGATCAAAGCATAAAGTGATACTACAAGTTGAAAACTAAAGGATCATAAAGGCTATGGTGACTTGAGATAGTCATAACATGGTGTGAGCATGCGCCAAGTCGACCCAAATAAAGCATCAAAGGAGAATACCACAATACTATGCTTTAATATGCTAAAACAACGCATGATTCATCCAAGCCACATTAATAAATCTCAATTGTTTATAACAAGTCATGCTACAGCAAATAATACTAAGCATAAATCCAAAACAATATCAAGCATGGCATGACGAAGCATAAGCCACAGTCAAAAACAAGCTCTTTTTACCACATAAGCATGAACTTTCCTACTCTTTTCCAAACCAAACCAAACTATTTGCAAACCAATGTATGAAAGAGGGGGTCCAACCAATTTATTCAGCAAACTAAGAAAACCAAAGCAAACAAAAACCCAAAACGAAAAACAAAAAGAAGACGCTCGAAGAACAAAACAACTGTGCATGAAACAATAAAAATGAAGTGTTTGGAAGAAACCTGGGATTTTTATTGATGAAGAGGGGGGATGCCTTGGTCATTCCCAAGCTTTGACGCTTGTACTTCTTGGATATTTCTTGGGGTGACACGCGTGGAATCCCCAAGCTTAAGCTTTAGTCCATCCTTCATCTCATTACTCATTCCTTTCATACACCTGAAATTTTTCCTTCATACAAAACTTCACACAATCTTTATTAGCAACATTAGTGCACTCAAGATAATAAGTCTTTAGGTTCAGTTCTAACACCAAATAAACTTCCATTAGAACACTAGCTACTGTAGCACTTCCCTCAAAAAGCTCAATTCCCCAAAAGAACTCAAAAAGAAACCAACAAGAAGCAAATGCAGAAAATGGCAGAAATCTGTCAAAACAGACCAGCAGGTAAATACGATTTTTTTCGAAGACCTTCTGTTGCTCAAATAAATAAGTGTTGAACTAACGAAAGTTATATAACAACCTGGGTCAGAAGCACAAAAATTCATGCCTCAAAAGGACATACAGAGATTTTACACGAATGTTTATGGTGAAGCACAAAAATCTGTTTCGGGACAGCAACTTTCCCAATCATTACTTCTCTCTCATTAGAGGTAACTCTTGGCACAAAAGGCAAATAAAAATGGTAAGGAGCAGTTATTACAGAGGTAATAACTTCCAAGACTCATCTAAAACTTTTGGGTTATCTCCCAATAAGTTCTTAACGCCTTTCAGTTAGGCATGATAGTTTAAGAAGATGCTCACATAAGAAATATGAATTGAAGTAAAAGAGAGCATCAAGAAGCAAATTCAAAGCACATTTAAGTCTAACCCACTTCCTATGCATCGGAATCTTGTAAAGAAACAAGTCATGAAAGCACAAAGCAACAAGCATAGTAAAGCAAAACAAGTGCAACTTGAAGACTTTCATCATAAAGAGGGGAAACTTAATATTGTTGAGATACATAAAACCATGTTTCCCTCTCTCATAATAACTTTCAGTAGCATCATGAATAAAATTAACAATATAACTATCACATAAAACATTCTTATCATGAGCCACATTTATAAAAGAATTAATACTCTCCACATAAGCATAGTCATTCTTATTAATTGTGGTGGGAGCAAATTCAAAAAAATAGCTATCATTATTGTTCTCATCACCATAATCATCAAATATAAGAGACATATTATAATCATTAATTTTATCCTCAATAGTAGGTGGACTAAAAATATCATATTCCTCATTGTAATCATCATATATTGGAGGTTTTGTATCATCATAAGCAATACAATATCTATCTTCCAAAGATGGGGAACTAAAAATATCACTTTCATAAAAACTAGCTTCCCCAAGCTTGGACTTTTCCATAGCATTAGCAATAATGGTGTCCAAAGAATTCATACTAACAACATTGCTATTAGCATGCAAATAAAGTTCCATTGGTTTTTTAATTTTCGCTTCAAACACTTCATGTCCTAACTCAAGATAAATACTATAAAGCTCTCTATTTTTTGTTGTTGTTTTCCATTAAGCCTAACTAGTGAAAATAAGAAACAAAAAGACAAAATTGTAGAATCTAAAGGAAATAACTTCGAGCACTCACACCGGAGGATGTGAGTACCTTTTACCTTACCTCCCCGGCAACAACGCCAGAAAATAGGCGTTTGCCGTGGGAGGTTCTTCTTCTTTAATCCTCCGGTGTGAATACCTTTTACCTTACCTCCCCGGCAACGGCGCCAGAAAATAGCTTGATGTCTACGCACTTCTATTCTTGTAGACCGTTGTTGGGCCTCCAAGTGCAGAGGTTTGTAGAACAGCAGCAAGTTTTCCCTTAAGTGCATCACCCAAGGTTTATCGAACTCAGGGAGGAAGTGGTCAAAGGTATTACCTCTCAAGCAACCCTGCAATCAAGATACAAGAAGTCTCTTGTGTCCCCAACACACCCCATACACTTGTCAGGTGTATAGGTGCACTAGTTCGGCGAAGAGATAGTGAAATACAAGTGGTATGGATAATTATAAGTGGTAACGGTGCGAGAAAATAACTTGATGGCGTGGAAGAGACTAAAAGCAAACTGAAATAAAGATAGAAGCAAGCAAACATGTAACAGATCTAGTAGCAAACGGTGTTTCAATGCTTAGAAACAAGGCATAGGGATCATACTTTCACTAGTGAACACTCTCATATAAATATATTATTCTTTATGATACTATGTTGAACTACTCTCCGGTTGAACACTCTAATCGTTGGTAGGGCTATAACAGCATACCTCAAAGTTCATATTTCCCATCTAGAAAACCCCACACTGTCACCTTGAGCACTAGATGTTTCCAACAAACACCACAGTTTCATAAAGACATCCAACTCCAAATATAACTCATAACAAGTATTTGTAATCTCTAGCCTAAGTGCCACCATGGTGTGCACACTGTCAACTTCACACACATGGGGAGAGCAGAGATCTATTAAAGCACTTGAGTAGCAAGGTAGATCTATAGATTACAAGCTCATGATCTCAATAAGATCACGCATAGAGAGAGATGAACACATAGCTACCGGTAGAACCCTTAGCCTCGAGAGAGAACTACTCCCTTATCATCATGGGAATCAACAACGGTGATGGATATGGTGGTGGAGATCGATGGCGATGGCTCCGAGGGCACTTCCCTGTCCCGGCGGGGTGCCGGAACATAGACTTTATGTCCCCCGAATCTCCCCTTTGGTGGCGACAGCGCTGTGGAACTTTTCGTGGCTGGAGGCTTGACGATTTAGTGTTTTTGCATCGGGAGGCAACTTATAGGCGAAGATGCAAGGTCGGTGGGCGGCCAGGGGGCCCACACCACCTGGTGGCGCGGCTAGGGCTAGCCTGCGCCACCACATGGTGTGGCCGCCCTGTGGCACCTCTCCGTCTCGTCTTCTGGGTCCGTGAGTCTTCCTGTAAAATATCGACTTTGGCTTTTGTCCGGTCCAATTCTGAGAATATTGATTTTCTGACTTTCTGGAACCAAAAACAGCAGAAAATAGGCAATTGGCACTATGGATCTTTATTAATAGGTTACTCCATGAAATCAAATGAAAAGTACTCCAAAGTTGGAACAAAACACAAGAAAGTAGATAAAACCAAGCATGGAACATCACAAATTATAGATACATTTGCAATGTATCACGGTGGTGACGAAGTTACCCTCAAGAATCATGCATTCCTTGGGATCTGGAGCACCTTCACCCAAGTTGGTCAAGCCAATGGGAGCTATGGTTTGCATATGGTACAAGGACCATGAGTACAAGCAAATCAAATGATTATCCAAAGTACATAATTGACCAAGACGGGGAAAAGTTATTGAAGATGCTCGTCTCCGCCTGCTTGCATGTCTCCGCCAAGATGTCCCGCTCCTTCTGAACTGTCTTGTACACCTCAAGGTTCCTTGCATTCTGCTCTTTGGCAGCTTGGTTCTGTTCCTAGAGTTGTGGAACTTCATTCTTCAGGCGCTGCATCTCGGTGTCAGCAGACTCTTGCAGCCCCTTCATCGCCTCCTCATAGCCCTTGACAGGATCAGCCAGGTCTTTTTTCAAGATTTTGTTCTCATCATCGAGCTCTTGGATATGCTTGGATTGCTCGACGATGCTCTCGGCCTTGGCAATGGATTCTGTAAGACGGAAATCAAAAAGTACTATGAGAAGATGGAAGAAATGAATCCATGAGGAAAAGTAAGGAGCTATTAAAAGAAACAGACTTTGGCTATTTATTGATTTGTTGCTTTAGGAAGGCTGTTTTCCCCTGTTCAACGTCCAGTTCCTTCCGCAAAGCAGCAAACCTCTCATTGGCAGTAATCCTCCGTCTATTCTCATTCTACAAACAAGCAAGCATCCTTAGTTTCTCTAGAGCATCTAGTCAGAACTATCTGGTTTCAACTACACACTCAGGGGGCTACATCACAAAATTTTAATCAGCAAGTATGCTACTTTTCAAGCATCTAGCTAGAATTCTTCTAAGTTTCCACCTAGACGCTCGAGGCTAAACAATCAATATCTACTCTTAGTTCTTTGGAGCACTTAGGCCAATAACTTTTGTTTATCCGCCTAAGAGCTCAAGGGCTATAGAGGGGTATACTACACAAAATAAAAGAAGTGAAGTTCAAAAGACTTACAATGGCAATACGCTTAAGATTATTGGCCAGATTGGCATATGCAGTATGGAAGATACTCACATTGTTATACACGGCATCCACATGCGCAATGAGACCATCCATGCACAACGTCGGAGGAGTCGTAGCCAAAGGAGAAGTTGAAGCCGGAGGCATGGATGATGCCCTAGCCGCTTGTTGCATTTTTAGAACAGTTTATGGCTTAGAGGCTGTCGCCTTGTCCGTTGCCACAACCACCTCCGCCTCCACCTCTTCCATTACTTGTTTCCCTTTCTTGGTGGCATCCTTAGTCAGAGCTTCAGCCACTTTAGAGGAAGTGCACTCATGCGTTGCCTGGCCGCTAGGAGCAACGTCCGCTTCAATAGAGCCTGAGACATCAAGGATTGGATTGACATCTGTCTCCATGGCGGAGATCTCAGGGATGATGGGGGACGAAGGCCTAGCGGGTCTAGCAGAAGGCTTGGTGGCAGGAGTAGGGGGAGAAGTAGTGGGAGAGGGCTTGGTGGACACATCTCTAGTCAACATGTCATGAATGTTTTTCGACCCTCCAGCATCTCTAGAGGATTGCTTCAAACTAGCACTGGATTTCCTCCTGAAATGTACAAACTATAAGTACAAGAGTTGAAAAAAGGTATGAGCTAAAAGTACAAGCCAGAGAATGAATATACTTACTCCACGGCAGGAGCCTTGGTGAGGGGAATGCCGGTGGATTTCTTCTTCTCCGCCTCTAAGATGGCAGTGGATCATCTGGAGACTCCACTCTCTGATTTCTTCTTCTTCTTGGCCTAGGCAGCAGCGTTAGAGGTGGAGCTCTTCCACTTTCGTGCTGCTGGAGCTGGCTGATCCTTGTGGGCGTCGTCATTGGACACCAGATGGATATTCTTCAGTTTGGGATCATAGACCTGGGTGGCCATCTGATCCGCCGCCAAGGTTGCCAACTAGGATACAGAGGAGTGTTAGACTGACAACTTCAAGTCAGAAAAACCTTAGAGTATATAACAAGAAACAAAGGAAACAAAAGCTACCTCTCGGCATCTATCGCAATCGAACATGTCATAGGTGATCTTGAAGCCATGCTTCCTGTCCTTCACCTTGACGATGTACTTTAGCCAGAGTTTGATAGAGTTAGTGGAGAAGTTATACCGCAAAATTCGCATGGGATCCATCCTTTCTTGAGTGTATTTACACATCAACTCGACGCGGTGCTACAGAGGCTGGATCTGCCTAACGAACCAGCACATGGCTAGGTCCAAGCACGTCAGACCTCCATCCACGAGCCATTCAATCCGCCTTACGGTGCGGTTGGGCTCGTCGTTGGATGGAAGGGAGACTAGGGTCTGCCATGCGGGCACCTTGACAGCGGCTCTGTCGACAAAGTCGGGATACGTCTCAAGGCGGTCAGGCAGGAGAATATTTGGGCCATAAACGTATGTGCGCTGCCAGTTCTTGCATGAATCATGCCCTACGATGTTGGGGAAGCGCTGGCTAGGCCGGATATTAAAGCTAATGGTTCCACAAATCCGCAACTCGTCCTTGGACTCTATGGACTCTCTTTTGACGGTAAACAGTACAGAAACAGATCTAATCTAGGTTTGATGCCTAGAAATCCTTCACACAGAGCTACGAAGTTGCTAAGGACTAAGATGTTGTTGGGAGAGAGGTTGTGGGGAAGTACCCGGAAGTGCCGGAGGACGTCCAAGAAAAAGCCAGAGACTCGCAGGCTTACGCCTCGTACCAGCTGGGCTTTGAGGTACACCTTCTCTTTGACTTGGGGAGAAGGAGCCACCTCGCCGGCCGGCGCCGGCCGCCAGACCAAATCCTTCACTGTAGGGAGATACCCCTTGGTGACCAGTTCTTGCAGATCTTCGGCGGAGAGGTCAGATCCCCTCCACACTCCCTTGTGGGAGTCATTGTCCTCTTTAGCGGCATCTAGCGCCCCTCTTTCTTGGTCGTCGCCGGTGGCTTCTACCACAGCGGTGACAGGGACAACGACCCCCTCCGGTGGGACAATTACTCCCTAAGATGGCTCTAGAATAGCCTCGGGGGTCGTCATCGAAGGAATGGAGCTGTTGGAGGCCATTGTAGTGATGGAGTAGGTGGAGAATGAGAGGACTCTGGCTAGGGTTTTCCGAGGAGGAGCTCGAACGAGCGCGTGGCTGGAGGAATACAAAGACGAGGAAGTGAATGCGGGTAAAAATAAAATAACCTGGCCGCGGTGAAAATATATAGACCCCGCGTCAAGATTCGTGCTAAGCGATCTGATGGACGAAGCGTTGCCGATGTGGAGACGAGCCTGCGCGGTAATTTCGCCACGCCCTCCATTTTTGCCGCTTTACCGTTTTGGATTTAGCGCATGTTAAAATAGCTGATGATTAAATTCCCTGCCTTCTGTGAGTTTCGAGATAGCGTAGGCTATACCCTATGTCATCCTTATAACAGTTGCAGTGAAGTGTCATGTCTAAAGATTCCATCGAAGGCAGAGATTGTCCATCTCTGGAAAAAAAGACTGAAGGAATCTCCGGCTACACTGTGAAGCCATAGAGGATTGCAGGGTTCTTTGGGAGACCTTTGAGATATTGCTTGATGAATTTCTGGCATCACCTAGACAGAGCATTCAAACATCAATGGGCAAGACGTCGCAAGATTTCAAAGTCCTCCGGGGACTACTGTTGGGGATATGCTAAATGGGTATCACCATAGTACATCCTTATTCTGGCTAACCCGGGTGGCCCATAGTTGGTAGCAAGGCCTATGTTCTGATGGGGGGCCCAGTTAGACGGATCCACAAGGGAGGCCCATGTCGGATAAAGGAAGGCTACGGAGGAGTCACCGACGTGCTCGGAGCCTTGGGGTGCAAGACACAAAAGACTAGTTCGTATTAGTGCAGGACTCTTTACCTTGTCCGGCAAGGACCTTTCCCTATAAACCCTAGGCTTTGGTGTCTTTATAAGCCAGACATGTGGGAGCCTTTAAGGCAAGACACAACCTAGATTGCTACGTACAACGTGCAACACCTTGCACAACAAAACCTATCTCTATAACTTGGCGTATTGCCATTATAGTGATTTATAGCAGGAGTAGAGTTCTGCCACCATTGTGGGACTTGAACCTGGGTAAGCTGTGTTACCTCGTACCCACAAACTCACCGCCTTACCCCACATCTCTAAACATGCATTGTGAGGACCCCCTCGATGGCGTACTCATCGGCAATACCACGACAAATGGTTTTGAATTTTGAAAATACAAAATACATGGAGCCCAAATGGACTAATAGGGCCCCACAAATATTTCAATACTTTTAGAAAGCCTCTAGTATTTTCAAACAACTAAAAATAGAAAAGTTGAATCTACATTGGAAAAGGAGAAAACAGAAATATAAAAAGGTTTTAGAAAAATAAAAGTTGCTAACCTAATCTGGGTCGCAGCCTATCTCTCCTTTCTCTCCCTAGTCACTTAGCGCAGCTAGCAGCTAACCACCACTCTTGATTTGCCGTAGCCTAGACATGGGCTTGCTTGGCCCAGCAGCAGCCCACCAGCCCGTACCCCTCGCCAGTTCATTCTTTTCTCCTTCCTCGAGCACGACAGAGGAAGCTACTTCCTGGCAGCGCGCGCTCGATCTCCCTCACGCTGTGATGCTTGCCACCGACCTAGTCAAGGATAAGAACTACACCGAGACGTCTCTCTCCTCCTGATTCCGTCTCTCCCTCTCGCAAGCTTCCTCTCGTTTTCCTCTCTGCCCCGAACCCTAGCCGAGCCTCACCGAAGAATCGCCATATCTCCGCAGCTCCTCGACCTCATCTGAGCTTCCTGGAAGCTCCGCCTCGTGGTATTGAGCCTCCATGCCGAAGGAATCAAGCCCGGGAGCTCCCAATTGCACTTATCGAGCCCTTCTTCTCTGGTACCAACGAGCCGCGCCACCGCCTGATACATTGCAAATGTATCTATAATTTTTTATGTTCTATGCTTAGTTTTATCCACTTTCTTGTGTTTTGTTCCAACTTTGGAGTACTTTTCATATGATTTCTTGGACTAACCTATTAACAAGAGCCACAGTGCCAGCTGCCTGTTTTCTACTGTTTTTGGTTCCAGGAAAGTCAGAAAATGAATATTCTCGGAATTGAATGGGACAAAAGCCAAAGTGCCTATTTTTCCGGAAGTGATCAAGTGCCAGAATACGAGACGGAGAAGGGCCAGGGAGCCACCACACCACCTGGCCGCGCGGCCAGGCCTGGCCCGCGCCAGGGGGTGGTGTGGCCGCTCCCGGCACCCCCTCGGCCTCTCCTTCCGCCTATGTATTGCCCTCGGGACGAAAACCCTAAGTACCCGATCAAAAATCCACGAAAGAGTCTGTAGCCACCGTCATCTCCATCCCTAGATCGGGAGGGATCTGAAGCTCTTCCCGGCACCCTGCCGGAGAGGGGAATTCACCCTGGAGGCCTTCTAAATCACCATGCAAGCCTCCGGTGTGATGCGTGAGCAGTTCATCCTTGGACTACAGATCCATGTAGTAGCTAGATGGCTGGTTCTCCTCCTTTGTGCTTTCATGTTTAGATCTTGTGAGCTCCGTTCATGATCAAGATCATCTATTTGTAATTCATACATGTTGTGTTTGCGGGGATCCGATGGATATTGAGATGCTATTTCAGATTGATTATTGATTTTATCATGTCTTTGTTATTTGAGATCTTGCATGCTTTCCGTTGTTAGTAGCTATCTTGGCCAAGTTGTTGGGGGGATACCCCCGGGTAGGGTCACGCCGTGGTATAAAGGCCGAGTTAGCTGAGGTTCGGCAAGGCCAAAGCGGATGCTGGCCGGGTCACCTAAAGGCAGGCCGAATCACGAGGTAACCTAGACCAGGGGGCGTTCGCCTGACTAAGTCTCAACCGACTTAAAGAGTAAGTCAGAAATGCCTGTTTTACTTGTATGCAGGAACAGGCGTGGCCAGATCAGCTATGATCTGGGTCATGTCTAGCTTCTAGGAGAAGGAAGGAATCTCGCTGGTCAAAAGAAGCCCCGGTACGCACTACCTGAGCGAAGCAAGCAAGGGTAGGACCACCGGAGCGTGGCCGACAAGGGTGATGACGCTCATGTCGGCTGACGCGGGCGCCGTAGAGGCTCACGTAGCCTCTGCATGTGTGACGCGGGGGAAAAGCACCCCGGTCGACTTACTACTTTGGGAGGAAGCATATTCTTAGGAATATGCTTCCACGTATGCCCTAGGCAGAGACCGAGCTCCCTCTATAAAAGGGGGGCTAGGGTTTCTGTAGAGGGGATTCGGCTATTCTGGTTTTGCTAGGGTTTTAGGTGCGATCTGTGGGTGAGAGTAAGAGAGCTCCTTTTTCCTCCTCTCGCCAATACAGCTCTAGGAGCACTTGTAATCTTGGAATCAAAGCAATACAAACTTCTGTGTGGAGAATCACTTCACTATCCCTCCCTGGATTCCCCTAGCGTGTATTAGTCCCCACCTTTAGCCTATCCATGGCATCTGCCGTGAGACCACCACGATAGTTGGCAAACACAGAGGAGGGCAAAGGCCTACATGATCATCAATTCCGAACTATACAAAAGAAATGTGACCAATGTCTTCCAGCGATGTGTTGACCCGGAAGAAGGGCTTGAAATCATCCAGGATATACCTCAGGGGGAATGCGGGCATCATGCCTCATCCCGAGCCTTGGTAGCAAAAGCTTTCCGGCACGGATTCTACTGGCCAAGTGCCTTAGAGCAAGAAGAAGATCTGGTAAGAAAATGTAATGGTTGTCAGAGGTATGCTACCAAGACACATATGCCGATGTCGGAACTCAAGGCCATACCAATCACTTGGCCATTTGCCGTATGGTGCTTGGATATGGTTGGCCCATTCAAACCAGCAAGGGGAAATATGACTCACATTTTGGTAATGGTGGACAAGTTTACCATGTGGATTGAAGTAAAGCCTATAAGAAAATGTGATGGAGCTACGGCCGTAACGTTTCTCAAAGATATCATCTTGAGGTACGGTTATCCTCATAGTATCATAACTGATAATGGCACAAACTTTGCGGAAGGAGCATTTGCATGTTTTTGCCGGGATAAGAAGATCCGGCTGGACATGGCCTCGGTAGCCCACCCCACATCGAACGGAAAAGTGGAAAGATCCAACGGATTAGTATTATCCGGGATAAAACCCCGGCTCATTGATCCGCTGCAAAGATCAGCGGGGTGCTGGATAGAAGAACTACCAGCGGTACTGTGGAGTTTAAGAACAACTCCGAATCGATCAACAGGATATACGCCGTTTTTTTCTGGTATATGGGGCAGAAGCTGTATTACCAGCCGACATAGAGCATGATTCTCCTAGGGTCACCCAATACACAGAAGCCGAAGTGCAACAAGCCCGGCAAAATGATGTTGATCTGCTGGAAGAAGCGAGAGAACTGGCATTGTCGAGATCCGCCATATATCAGCAAAATCTCCGACGCTATCATAGCTGGAAAGTATGCCCCCGAGTCTTTCGGGAAGGCGATCTGGTGCTCTGGTTGGTACAACGTACTACTGGCATGGATAAATTATCCCCCCCATGGGAAGGGCCGTTCATCGTGAGCAAGGCATTGCACAATGATTCTTATTATCTTATAGATGCAAAGCCACAAGAAAAGAACAAGGCGGACAGGTCTGGAGAGGAATCTAAACGACCATGGAATATAGCTCTACTTCGACCTTTCTACACTTAGCTAAGAAGTGTATGTATCCGAGTCTTCTCATATGTCGGTATGTATGTCGGCAATGAGCTTATCAATGAAATGTTGACACCTCGAGCAGTAACTCGGGGACTGCCTTAATAATATTTGTTGTCTTTTGTGCGTTAGCTGGAATAAGTTGTTCTACTTAACTCGGATTAATAATGTGTGAGCACCAAGAACCCAACTCTTCGACTTGCTGTTGTCCAACAAGAATTGGCTTCATGGCAAGCAAGAGAACAAGTTTGGAATTGCGTAGCACATGAAAAACGACTAAGGAAAAGAATTTATTCGAGCCGACGTTTGTTTTTCGGACTAACCCTGTATTTATTTTCAAAGTCATTATGTAGTTTTATTTTTGAGCTAAGTCTAAAAGTTTCCCAGTATTGTTAAGACAATTTTTGAAACTCGGATTCGTAAGTCTTAAAACCGAATAAAGGTAGACACGAACCGAGCCAAGAGATTGGACGAACAAGAAAAAGAAACTTGGGGACTATGCCCAAGTTAATCCGGCATAAGAACTTAGTAGCAAAATATCACATGTATATGGGATACAACTCCACCCGGCATACCGGGGATCTGATAAATTTTTAAGTGTTTTCGCTCAAGGAGCTGCAGGAGGAGGAAGTTCGGCATCGTCTTCGCTGCCTTCAATGTCCGAGGCGTCATCTTCTCCTTCATCGTCCGAGCCATCTTCATTGTGCTCAACCTCTTCGTCCCCAGCGGCTTCCAGGAAGCTCGGCCCCTCAACCCATTCATGAATGGGAGCGTATTCGATGAGGCTATGGGCGCAAGCCTGGGGCCGAGCTACCCACTCCGGGTCATTGGTCCATCTGGATCCTATGCGCAGACGTGTCAGGAGGTTGAGATCGATCTTCTCATACCACGTGAGTATGTGGTGAAGAATGGTATCAGCTGCGGCACGTCCAGCGGACTCTCTCCAGAGGTCGAGCTAGGTCTCGGTTTCCATCAGCTTCTCAATGAGAAGTGCAGTGGTCTCCGGGGCATCTTCACCGGGCCAAAACATATTGAAGATGCGAGCTGCAGCGCCGAGGATGTCCTTGCCGTAATTTTTGATGAGCTCCACGGGAGATGACAAGCTGACCAACAGGTCCTCCAGGTCATAAGGAATCCCTTCACCATCAGGAGCAGCCGGAGTACCCCTTTCTCGGTGGAAGTTGGCAACTGCTGCGCTCGCAATAGTAGTGCCCTCTAGAAATTTGCCTGGAAACGAGGCAAAGGAGGAAGGTCAAGAAAAGACATATGAAGTAACCCGGAAAAGTAAGTCGGAAAAGGGAAAGGAATTTACGTGATATATGGCTGAGGATCCGGGACAGCTCCTTGGTGCAGTCATCACGTCTCTTCCGAAGCTGCTCAAGCTCAGCGTTCGCCGACCCAAGCTGGATGCCGGACTCCTTGAGAAGATCCTGGTCCTTGGTGATCTGGAGATTGAGGCGCTCGTGCTCTTCTGTGTAATTCTGACCAACCTTTTGAAGTTCGGATTGGTGCTGGCCCTTCATCTTCTCCATCTCAGCCTTGAGCCTGGCAATCTCATCGTCCTTGGTCTGGAGGAGGGCAAGCTCGTCATCTTTCTTCTTAAGCTCGGCTTGGTGCTGCCCTGCTTGTTCGAGAAAATGCAGCATCATATCAGGCACGGGCACACTATCTTCAAGCGATGCTGAAATAGTGTGTTGGCCCGGCAGAGCCGAGGTATGAATGTTTGCCGAGCCAAGGAGAGAAGGAAATGGAAAGCACTGCAAGGTCAGACAGAAATGTCTTACCCTTGATTTGCTCCAGATTTTTCCGGATAATAATGTTCTCAGCCTCCACCCCAGCCGTGGAAACCGAATGATGAGATTAGTTCGGCAAAGGAAGATGAAGAAAAATGAAGAAGTGCTAAGGAAGAAATTTACCCCTTTTCTCGTATTTCGTGATAAGTGCAGCCTGCTTTGCGCGTAGCATCTTGTGGGTATCCAGCAAGCGTTGGAATTCAGCACTCCGGCGATTGGTGGTCACCTGAAAGGGATACAGAAACATAAGTCAGCTTGGTGCATATTCGAAGTGTACTAAAATCCGGGCCAAGTGGAACTTAACCCGGCTCTAGGTGTGTGCATATTCGAAGTGTACTAAAATCCGGGCCAAGTGGAACTTAACCCGGCTCTAGGTGTGTGCATATTCGAAGTGTACTAAAATCCAGGCCAAGTGGAACTTAACCCGGCTCTAGGTGTGTGCATATTCGAAGTGTACTAAAATCCGGGCCAAGTGGAACTTAACCCGGCTCTAGGTGTGTGCATATTCGACGTTCTCATGGAGCTATATTAGTTTTCTAAAGAGCATCCAGCCGAGTAACAAGTTACTCCCCTGGAGGCTCGGGGACTAATGATTATTATCTACAGCATGTAAAGGGGAAGCGATGTACCTCCATCATCCGCTCGGCGAGGCTAATTGCCTTTGCGGCTGTGTTCATTTGGGCGGAAAACTCGGCGGGGCCGAACTTCTCCGGGAGATCAGCGTCTTGAACTACCTCTGCCTTATTCCAATTCATGACAAATTCAATCAAGCTCGGAGGGTACCGTTCACCGATGGGCATATGGGGCGCCACCAAGCCCTTCGCGTGCGCTTCTTTCCTTTCAATCAAGGCAAGGGCTGGGCTGGTGTGCAGAACCATCTGTTGTGCATCAGTTGGCTCGGTAGGGGCGTCCTTCGCTGCTAGAGCTTTCTTGGGAAGCATTGATGCAAGGGTACGCTGCCCAGCCTCGACGAATGTTGGCTTGGTAGCGTCCAGAGCTTTCTTGCCCTTGGCTTGCTGGGAAGAGGAAGTCGTCGCAGCAGATTTCCCCTTAGGAGCGGCTGGGGTAGTTCCTTGCCGAGGTTGAGAAGACTCGGACGAGGCAGAGGAGCTAGGCGCTGGTGCTCTTGTTGCTGGACTTGGTGCCGCTGCTGATGTTTTCACAGCCGGAGTTGGTGCTGATGCCGGAGTTGGTATTGGTGCTGGTCTGGTTGCTGGTGCTAGAACTGATGCTGGAGCCGAGGTAGATTCAGTGGCTGCTGGTTGCGGCGAAGCCGAAGTGGTGGATGCCGTCGCCTCAACTAGGCCGGTGTCCCCCGCTCCAAGGTTACCCTCCTCTTGCCGAGGTGGAGCAGAACCCGGAGCGGCTGCATAACCCTCTAGAATAGGGCTCAGTGGACGTGACTCGTCGTCACGACGGGGAGAAGGGCTAGGTCGGAGCGGTGAAGAGATGCTAGATCCACTTTGAGGGACCTCCACCGGAGCCCTGCAAAATCAAATAATGTCAGAAGAGAAATTACAACGATGTAAGGAAGAGCAAGTTACAGAAGGAAGAGTGACTTACGCATCCGAGGTTTGGGCCTCCTTGGGTTTCCGAGCCCTTCGTGCTGGGGCCTTGCCTGCTGGCTTGGAGGCAGTCTTGTCCCCGGACATCTTTTGCCTTTTAGCGGGCTGAGAAGGCCGGAGGAAGAACTTGGAGTAGCCCCGCGCTTCTTCTTCGGTGCCACCGGAACAGGTTCGCCCGTAGCGAGGGGAGGATCCTCGTGGATATGACCACCGGGGTGAGCTGATGCCGGAAAAGCAAAAGAAAGGGGGACAGCCTCAACAGGTTCAATCACCTCGACATCCGAGTCATCTTCATCATCGGGCCAATCTCTAATAGAAGAGGATTTACCCATGGGTCATTTCGTGGCGTCGGTCATCGGGAGGAACATCTCCTGGTCCGGCTCTTCCTCATCCGGAGTCTCCCGGTCCGGCGCCCACTTAAGGGCCGGATCGGTGCCATCCTCGAGGGTCCGCTGAAGAAATTGCTGAGGAAAAGAATGAACAAAAGAGTCAAAAAATGCAACAATAACCGACACGTAATTAGTCCGGGGTAAGTTTGCAACATGAAGCTTACCGCGGGAGGAAGCCTATCGCGGCAATAATGCTCAATTCCCCAAGTCCACTCGAAGGAGAAGTACTTGTGGGTGGTGAAGAGAGCCTTAACCCAGCGATATATCTCCGTGTTGCTCAGCTCGAAGGATGAGGTCCGGTTGGGGTCGCGGCCGAAGCTCATCTGGCACACCTTGTTGGTGTGCTTCTGGAGGGGGGAAATTCGGTTGCTCACGAAAGTGATCATAGCATCCTCGTTGCGCAGCCCGAGCTTCTTCAGCTCCGCGAACCTTTTGTTGACCTGGTTGGCCAAGGCCGTGGACTTCTGGGAACGGCATCCCACAGTTCCGGGTTAGGTGGACCCGGAGTATAGGGGAGCAGCCGGATTAAATCTTCGATGCCGGTATTCCGGACGTAAAAGAAGGTCCAGGCCCACCCTTTGCAGGACTCTAACCCGGTGACCCGGGGGAAAACGGAAAACCTCCAGGGTGAGATGGAAGCAGCTCCGAATTGAGGAGCTGCTTGTCCTCCGAATCGATGTGGATGTTTGGGATGACGTTGCGACGAAGGCCAAAAAACCGGATCCATAGCTCCTTCGTGGGCCACAGTCCGGCATAGCCTTCGATCATGGAAGCAAAGGCGGAAATAGAAGTGATGGCGCTAGCAGGAAGATGGTGCGGCTGGAGTTGGTAGGTACTAAGCCAGTCCCAGAAAAAGTCGCTCACCGGCAAACCGAAGCCCCATTGGAAGTGGGACAAGAACACGACGTATTCGCCTGGATTGCGTGAGGGGGCCAATTCGGAGGAGGCAAGACGAGCCGCAATGCCGGCGGGGATGCGCCTAGTGCGGTAGAGCCAATCTAGGTCGTCTTCGCAGACCCAAGATCCGGCCCACGCACCGCGGTCCGCCGTCACGGCGTCCTCCTCCATTTCTTACTCAGCAACGATGATCTCCTCCTCCGCCATCTGGTCTTCACTGCCCTTGCTAGCGCTAGCGCCGTCGGGGGGCAGAGGCCTGGATTGGCAAGGACCCGTGGCGAGGGAGTTGCGTAACGGTGGCTGCGATGCGGAGGTCTGAGGGAAAAGCGCGGCGGCGACGCTGCTATTTGGGAGCACTGGCGGCAGCGCGGCCGCGAGGAAGACGAAGGAGAAGAGCAACGGGAAGAGGGGCGCGGAAGGGGAAAAATCCTAAGGGGTGCGCCCCTCCGCTATTTAACCACTCCCTCGAGGGGTGAGTGGGATCGCATCCTGCGGATCAGCCACACGAAGTGGCCGTGTATGACCTTCCTAGGCCAATTAGTGGAGAGCCACACGGAGGGCCACAGAGCGGAGATGATCTCGTGACGTGACACTGTGATGCGATAAGTGAGGAGGCAGGCATGACGTGACCCGCGCACAGTGATAACTGACAATTACTGCGACAGTTACTTTGCAGGCCCTTAAAATAAGACAACATAATGATTACCCTTCACATGGGTTGGCATACGAGAGAAGGAAACAAGACCCGGATAAAACTGTGGTAACCCGGCCAGCAAGTGAAAACTTGGAATGTGTAGAGGGAAAATAAACCATGAGGTCCGAGTTAGAGTGGTAACCCGGCCGGCAAGTGAAAACTTGGAATGTGCGAAGGGAACGTAAATCCATATAATCCGAGGTAAATAGGTAACTCGGAAATAACGACCGGAGCTCGAAATTGAACCTGATGTGGCCTTAGCGGCCAAGGCAGCTAAGACCGCACCAGCTTCGGGGACTAATGTTGGGGGGATACCCCCGGGTAGGGTCACGCCATGGTATAAAGGCCGAGTTAGCCGAGGTTCGGCAAGGCCAAAGCGGATGCTGGCCGGGTCACCTAAAGGCAGGCCGAATCACGAGGTAACCCGGACCAGGGGGCGTTCGCCTGACTAAGTCTCAACCGACTTAAAGAGTAAGTCAGAAATGCCTGTTTTACTTGTATGCAGGAACGGGCGTGGCCGGATCAGCTATGATCCGGGTCATGTCTAGCTTCTAGGAGAAGGCAGGAATCTCGCTGGTCAAAAGAAGCCCCGGTACGCACTACCTGAGCGAAGCAAGGGCAGGACCACCGGAGCGTGGCCGACAAGGGTGACGACGCTCATGTCGGCTGACGCGGGCGCCGCAGAGGCTCACGTAGCCTCTGCATGTGTGACACGGGGGAAAAGCACCCCGGTCGACTTACTACTTTGGGAGGAAGCATATTCTTAGGAATATGTTTCCACGTATGCCATAGGCAGAGACCGAGCTCCCTCTATAAAAGGGGGGCTAGGGTTTCTGTAGAGGGGGTTCGGCTATTCTGGTTTTGCTAGGGTTTTAGGTGCGATCTGTGGGTGAGAGTAAGAGAGCTCCTTTTTCCTCCTCTCGCCGGTACAGCTCTAGGAGCACTTGTAATCTTGGAATCAAAGCAATACAAACTTCTGTGTGGAGAATCACTTCACTATCCCTCCCTGGATTCCCCTAGCGTGTATTAGTCCCCACCTTTAGCCTATCCATGGCATCTGCCGTGACACCAACACGACACAAGTAGATGCTAGCAACTCCAAGAGTTAGTATTTATGCTCGATAGTGGGTTCAGGCCTCTAGTAATCTGGGGAAGTGACATAAATCTCTAAGGTACTAGATGTGTTGTTGCTACTAGGGAGAAAACAACAATCCTTTGTTCATAGAACAATCGTATTGTTTACTTTACACGCAGTTCGTAAAGCAATAATCTGTTGCTTGCAACTTAATACTGGAGGGGGTTCGGATGATAACCTGAAGGTGGATTATTAATCATAGATGCAGTTGGATGGCGGTCTATGTATAATGTTGTAATGCCCAATCAAGTCTCAAAGGAGTCAAGATGATTAGTATATGCATGTATTACTTTCTCGGTGTTTGTCAATTGCCCCGCTGTAATTTCTTCACCCAGCATGTTATCTATCTAAGGAGAGCCACCTCTAGTGAACTATGGATCCTGGTCCTTTTTCTTTACATACAATCTATAAACTGTTTACTGCTTTGTGTTTACTTTCTACAAACTTTTACTTCTTTCCATTCGATACGTTTAATCCTTTGTTTTCCACAAAACACGGTGAGATTGACAACCTCATCGCAAGTTGGGGACAAAGTTCTGTGGTTGTATGGTGCAGGTCTCCACGTTGCTACTAGCACCGGTAGTGCGCCCTGCCAAAGCTCAGCTAGTAACACCTTTGGGGTGTTTCCTTGATCCTACTGGTTCGATTAAACCTTGGTTTCATAACTGAGGGAAAACTTACTGCTGTGTTCATCATACCTTCCTCTTGGGGTTCCCAACGAGCTCTACGTCGAAAGTCGAGCACATCACCGCCCTAGCTCCCGCTATGGTTAACACCTTGCCTCGCCGTCTACACCGTAAGAATCACGGTGAGCTTCCCCGCCCTAGACTCATTTCTTGGCATCGTCTGTATCACCCTAGCATCATGCGCTGGCACTCACCGCTATTGGACACCATCGCAGTGGTCGCTCCGGTGACCAAAACCCGGTGGTGCCGCCGTAGGTATGCTTTCCACATCGTGCTACTTCTAATGCGTGTAACTGCGCTTCCCAGGTCGCCCTCCTCCGCCGTCACCGGCGACCACCTGGTGGTGGCCATCGTGTGGCGTCACGCCGACGCTGCCCTGACGTGGGCCGAGGGCCGCTGACTGCCAGCATGTGTGTTGACGTAGCCCTAGCTCACAGGTCGGCCTCTAGGGCTAGACACCGCCCCAGTAAGAAATGTTCCCCAACCCTAGAGGACGTCAGCCTGACGCAATAATTGGTTTAATAATTTCACCAGATGATTTAAATTGAGAAATATCATAACTAATTCATTTTAAGTCAGAAAAATGTGTATAATATATCAAAATGTTCAAAAAATGAGATCTATCTCATAGCATCAAAATCGTGCATTGTTCAACAATTTTAACTACAAGTTTAATTAGAAGAACAAATGAACCCTCGTAGGTGATTCTAGGGTCTCTCCTATATTAGGGTTTGCACCCCCTTGGATGCCGCTTAACTTGAAAGCATGTTTTAGGGTTACATTTCAATGCTATTAAACTTGACATATCATCATCCTTGCTTCAGCATTTTATTGATGCCTTGTGTTGATTGTTGTTTCCTTTTCTTTCTGGTGTTTGCTTCTTCCCAGAAGAATACGATATCGAGATCAAGATTGAAGTCCGAGATTAACACCATCGAAGATCAACGAACAATACTTGGCTAACTGTAACCAAGTAAAGTACAAGGCTTCTGAAGATCTATACTTGGGTATCAACAAACAAGGCAAGCATAGCCCCACACATAAAAGAATCATCTGCTTTCAAAGTATTTCAATTCTTTCCATGATGCATACGATCCTACTATGGTATTTTATTGATAATAGTGTATCCTATTTGCTGCATTACTCCCCTTGAGCTTATATTACCTGATCCACTGCTCCTAGCATAACTAGGTTTGGCTTGTGTGCATTGCTAGAGCTATATATGTGTCTTGCTTAGCCATTATTAGCTGTCAGTGCGGGTTCATCCAAATGATGTATCTAGAGAATCTAGTATGATAGGAGAACGAGGGGATTGTTTGTTTGCGGCCCGAAAGTTCATGGGCGAGTGCATGGCGGTACCTAAGTTCCCTGTAATTGCCGCGTTTTGTAAAGTTGGGCTGCCAACTACTCAGACGGGCCATTTCGAGGCAAACTCATCTCACCCCTGCCAAATACAAACATTTCGTTAAACTGCCCTGTGAAGTAGACGGTCGGGACCCACATGTCGGTCATCTATCCGTGATGTGAGCGCCAACACTACAAGAGAAAAGAGTTTTTGTGACAAATCACTTTCATCACCGAAAATGCCATTTCCGTCACTAAGTACTCCCTCGTGACGAAAACGTGGCGTCACCAGGGTCGTCACGGAAGCTCCGTCACAGATTCGTTTATAGTGACGGAATACAAATTTTCATCCCGCAAGATTGAGCTTTGGTGGCGGTCCTTATGGCATCACCTAAGATAGGTTATCCGTGACGGACCTTCTACGTCACCTAAAAAAGGAAAATCTATCACCGTCTAGCATATTCGTTGACGAAATATGCCGTCATGGAAGATTTATGGCGTCACGAGGATTCTGGCAGGTGGGACCTGCATGCTGACGTGGCAGCTGGCAGGTGGGTCCCCCCACGAAGACGTGGCATCTGACAGGTGGGTCCGATGATGCTGACGTGGCAGCTGGCAGGTGGGTCCGACGATGATGACATGGTAGCTGGTAGGTGGGTCCGACGATGCTGACATGGCAGCTGGCAGGTGGGTCCGACGATGATGACGTGGCAGCTAGCAGGTGGGTCCCACCACGATGATGTGGCATCTGACAGGTGGGGCCAATGCGATGATGTGTCACCTTCGTGTGGGGCCCGCGGAGATGACGTGGCAGCTGGCAGGTGGGTCGAGCGACGCTGACGTGGCAGCATGTAGGTGGGGCCTTCAACAATGACGTGGCGTCTGCATGTGGGGCCCGCGATGATGACGTGTCATTTTTTGGGCCGGCCCATTCGGAACTGCCTTGTGGGCCGAGAGGAATGTGACGCCATCACCAATTTTTTTGCACGGACAAATTTGATTAAAAATTGAAATTCCACGCAAATTACGAAACAAAATTAAATGGAAGCAGATATTTGAAATGGTAGAAAATTTATAAATATGAATTGTATCACACGCAAACTTTAAAATTTTGGTAGAAGAAACTGCTGTATCAAACTCGAATGACTAAAGGAATAAAAAAACAATGTTTCGGCCCACCCGACCCATTAGCGCGCAGAGATTTTTGGCCCAAGTCACGGGGACTGGGACTGGCAGTTCTGCGACATCCTCAACAGGTAACTAAGCATGCCCTCCATTTCCTTCTGCCTCTTCTCAAATGCCAGACGATTCGCTTCGCTGGACTTTTTCACTGCTTCAAGTTCATCATCCTGCTTCTTTCTCATCTCTTCAAATCTCCTTTCCTGCTCTTGCATCCGTTCCTCCATCCCGCGTTGAACCCTTTCAGCTTCATTCAACGAATCTTGCTCCTGACTTGATAACTTTTCTTCTAAATCACGGATGCGCCCAGCTGAGACGCTAGACCTCTTGGAAGTAGATGAAACTCCGATGCTGGAAAGGAAAGTAATTGATCTTGAATTGTTCTGGTCTCTCAGGACTTCTTCAACAATCTCCAGATCAGTTTTGGGAATCCAATCTTCTGGGTGTGGTCCCATTTTCTGAAGCACCATCTCAGTCTACAATAGGATAAAAAATAGCAAGTCTAGAGTTAGAAGAAATCAAATAATTAGACAAACTAATGAGAAATGCATAGCACATAAAATAATTTACTTACATAAGCTTCTGCTGATTTCTGGGACATCATACCATCCTTGTTAGTGTGGCTTGCTTTAAAGAAAGCAATCGGGGAGGTATCGACGTCCTCGGTCTTCTGAGATTTCTACAAGAATTATGACACGATGAATTATAAGTATGTATGGCATGTTCACAAAAACAAGTAGGTGTTTCATCTGAAGAGTTCGGATACTCACAAGTGCATGGTAATGTGAAACAAAGCTTCTTGAGCCAGTGGTGTGTTTCTTCGTCACAACATCTCTATTCTTCTTGTTACTCTCGCAGATTGCCTCTATACAGATGCATGAATTTAGTATTCCACAGTACAGTAGTATGTCTGCGATAGATGTAGCTGAAACAACAGGAATCGTGTACCTTGTAGTGCTCATCATGCCATATATCAAGAAGCTCTGCCCAGCTTTCCTTGTCTACCTCTTTTGGTTTCAACAATAAAGCTTGCTCGCGGGTTAGATCTTTAACATCTTTCCAATAGACCTTTTTCAGCCTCCAACGTTGTTGGCGAATACCTTTCTGTAAAATGTCGGTGCAAATGTCTTTGCCAAGGTCACCACTACTGTCCATTGCAAATTTTCCCTGCAGATAACATGGAACACAAATTCATATCAGCATCGAATGACAGAATTGTTAAAAAATCATCCACCAATGAGGCATTTTATATGGAAAATGAATAAGAGGTTAACGGACTTACAGTTATAGACTTAATGGTTTCCGGAATAGTATCTTCCAGACGACCTTCCTTGTCACCATACTGCTTCCAGTGGGTTGCTAGTGGCATCTTGCTGCATATGTGAATGCCACACTCTGAACTCAGTTTTGCTGCTTGCACAGGATCAGTGGGTCTCCTCATGCCAGGAGTGAAGTTGATCTGCATCTTAGCCCCTCCATTCCTTCTAGACCACTCGTGTACCCCATGCCCCATAGTAGGTTTGCGTACATTACGCTTTTCCTTTAGAGCACCCGTGTCTACAATTGCAACTGAAACTAGTGACAAAACGGGAGTCAAGACTTCAATTGAAAATTTTGCAACTAAACCAGTGAATAAATTGTAAGACATGTTGTCAATACCTTCCCGTTCGCTGCGGACAAGTACATTCTCCTCAGGTGAGTTGCTGCCTCTAGAGGTTTGAATTAGCATGCGCGAGGATTCATTTCCATTAGTACCCCCTTCCCCTGCTTTCTTGGTAGGAGTCTCTGTTTCACCATCATCTTGAGTCTCTGCATTTGCTGCTGACCTTGTTACAACATTTGGAGGCATAAAGGTTTTTGAGCGCTTCCGCTTCTTTTCTTTTGTAGAACCTTCCGTTACCTGCATTTTAATAGATCAAGCCATAAATATTAAAGCAATCTGTACATATCCTACATGTGAAGGCAGGAGAATGCTGCATTTCTTCACCTTAGAGGAAGATTTAACAACATCATGGTTCTCTTCATCCGGAACAAACACATCATCATCAGTGGGCTCGTCGGCAGGATCAGGTTCATAATTAGGGTCCTCGGTGATATCCTTCTCCTGCGGTTGTGCCTCTTTTCGTGTTGTCACTTCCACCAGTTTCTTAGCAGTACCAAACACAAATTCACGCGCCATCGCCGTGAAATCCTCCATTGGCTTGCCATGTTCAATAGCATTCTGCTTCAGTGCTTCAGACATACGAGACACGTTCTCCTCCATCACTTATTTCCTAATATTTTGATATGCGTCTGCTGTTTTGACTTGAGTAACTAAAAACAATCAAGCAAAGGCAAGTCATGATCATACTCATTAGTACAAACAGAGTAGACAAGATCATTAAAGCAAAAATTATGTGATCCATACTGTAAAATTAACATGCTCACAAAACATTATTCTATTGCCTCCAAATTTCGTATCGTCATTCAGTTAATTGTCTAAACCCTACTGTCAACAAGTTCAGTTAAGTGTCAGGTTCAGTGTATTAGGTATCAAGTTGTTCAGTTGCATCAGTTAAGACGCCAAGCAGCAGGGTTTATCCAACAAGTTGTGCCCTATTACCTGAACCATTATGTAGGAACAGAAACCTAAATCTAACACATAGTTATAAGATCGGATCATAGGGTGTCATGCTCAACACATTCATGGCATCTGGAACCATGATCTATGAAATTAAAACCCAAGACAAGCACATTCTCGAAGGATTCGGATCATAGGGTGTCACGTTTAACACGTGCTAGGAATCTCGAACCATGTCTATGATCTAAAACCTAGATCTTGCACATAAGCTGCAACATCTTGAACAACGATCTACACATGTTGATCTACTAGAACTCATGCTTGACTAATCTAGAAAGAGGCATAGACCTAGGGCAGCAGAAAAATGACCTGGGCGTTTACGCTTTTCCTTCGGTGTCGGTGGTAGCAAATTCCGGCGTGGTGTGCCGCTTCGAAGACTGCTGGACATGTCGCCCGCCGCAGAGGGGAAATCCGCCAGCAACCAACGCCTTGCTTGACGGATCTGGGGTCGAGGAAAGTGGCGAAGGGGTTCTAGGTGGGCGGTGAACAAGGAACGGAATTAGGGGATGGGTATGCGGGAGGTGGGGGCACGCCGTTTTTAAAGTGTCGTAGGGGCGGCAAATTTTTAGCGCCAAAATGGGCGGGCGGGTGGAAAAAAAAGAGGTGGGAACGAAATTATTCGGTACACAAGTGGAGGGAACGAAAACCATTCATTGTAAATTTGATTGGAAAAAACAGAGGGAACGGAACGGGAGGTTTACAAGTGGGGATTATCTCTAATTACATATTGTAATTAAATAAATCCTAACACATGCAACGGTTTAGGTTTTGCCACTACTTAGACCTCCCGTGCAGAATTTGTAATATGGTTTACAAGCCGGGATTATCTCTAATTCATTGTACTATAAATTTATTTGGCCATGAACCATATTAAATTATTTGAATAAGTCATTTGTTTATATATGAAAAGGAAAACAAAATATGTTCATTCACGTACAACAGTTGGATTACTGAGCAAACAATACCATTAGTTTCCTTCATTCCACAACTCCAACTTGAAAGCTGAAGCACAATATCACTTAAACAAGTAAACCTCATTGATTTGAAAAACAAACAGAAGAGTAAAATTATTTCACATATTAGATATGTAGCCAGCAAAATTTTCTAACATCCACCAAAAGGTAGGTGATCTCATTAGACTTTACACCCAGAAACTCAGCAAATAGTTTTGCAACTAGGAACAGGGGCGGATCTGCTTGGTCACACCCTGATGCACATGCAACAGGGTAGAAAACGCATTTTTAGTCTTACATATTAGACTTAAGCATAGTGTATCAGGAAATCTTAAACAGAGTGCATCAGGGTAAGTTTAATCCTAGATCCTCTTTCTAGTCTAGGAAGAGGCAGACATGGAAATCTGATAGGGTCAGGACACGGTCTGGACGTCCGTACTAGCCCTCTGACATCTCCTCCTCCTTGACGGGCATGGTCTGCGTGTCCCTGTCACCGCCACTGCCATCACCGTCGCTGTCATCGTCGCTGCTGGTGGCGTACTCCCGGCGAGAGAGCCTACCGCCGTAGATTGTGACGACCAGCTCCCTGTTGCCAGCATAGTAGTCGAACGCCAGGATGTTGCCTAGCGAAATAGTGTAGCACTTGACGAACTTGGGCCAGCCCCTGCGGAGCTACAAGCGGCCGTCTCGATGATCGAAATACATCTCCACATCGAAGGTCAGCCTGCTGTTACGCTCCCGGACGCGCAGAGTGTTGGGCTGGTCGCTGCTGATGTAATCTTTGAAAGCATGGCAGAGGGAGAGCTTGTCCCACTTGTCCTCATGAAGGATGCGGATGAACATAAAGTCAGGGTTCGGATACAGCGACAGATGGGGTGGTGGAGACGGTGACGATGACGGCGACGGTGACGGCGACGGCGATGGCGATGGCGATAGAGAAGTGGCCCTGCCATTGCTGCTGCCCCTGCCCGTACGACGGCGCCTCTTCTTAACAACACGCGTTGCCGGTGTACGCGTTTGTCCTTCACGTCCCTGCCCGCCGTCGCCTTGGCACCCCTGAGCATGGACACCAGCGTAGGCGACAAATCATTTATTCTTCTAAATATGAATACAAAACCCTCTCGGTTACGCCACCCTTCTGAATGCGCTTTCTTCGAGTATATGAGAACATCTTGTCCCTCTTCTGGATATGTGCTCTGTATGAAACACTTCCACCCATCTGGATCGAAGAAGAGGCGATCATCCTTTTCTATCTTGAAGTCGATGGGGGTGATCTCCTCTTTAGGAAGACACACTCCAGTTGAGCCTCCCTCATAGATTTGTAGAGCATTAACAACCTTCTTAGGCAAATTTTGATCAATACAAAACAAGATATATAAGTTAGTAAGTCGATGTCATAAACCACATAGACAAATTGCATACATGCATGGCAACAAAAAAGAATTAAAAGAAAGTTATATGAATGTACCATGTGGTACAACTTAAGATTTGTTTTGGTCAAGCGGGTTACGAATGGCAACCCGACAATTTTCCCATGTTCGATTGAAGTTCCAGCAGATGCTCTTGCTCACTCTCAGTAAGCCGGCATGTTTGGGCGATGAGTGGTCCGAGATCACGCTTCTGCGAAGATGCTCCTGCCATGTTAAAGAATGGGCTGCGCATACAAATTTAGCACACATTAACAAATGGTAAAGGTGTAGGAAACACATTATAGGTATTACAGCGTCACAACAACGTATTTCATCACAACAATACAAATATTGTTTCTGCAAATACTTGCAAGTTATTTCAATGCTACAAGCACTAGTCATAGCATAGGAAAGCTCCAAACTCCTATTCTGTCAGATATAAGTTCTCTAAGAACTACCTTTGCTATGTTGGATTTTAGAAACATCGTAAGTACTACATTAGTTCTTGCCATATATAGTAGCTAGATGGCCGATCTTTTTTGGGAGACTAGGAAGTTTAGGCCTATTTCTTATAGAAACAGATCATAGCTAGTAATTATGTTCTGTTTTAGTCACCATAATATAATGCTTCAGCAATTTAGCACATCAAAGATGGCAAGTTAGTGTAGGTTCTTCCATTTCCGATGTTGTGGTTGCATGTGGTACAGCCGACCCCAAAACTGTCCCTCTATGCATCATGTGGTTGTACTTTCAAGGCATGTGTTTCTGGTTCATTGTCATTCATGCTCTCGACCTTGCTTACTGCGAGTTGTTTCCTTGCAACAAGGAAAACAGCCAGGTGGTATTTTCTACACATGAACATCCATCCATAATTCCGGCATCGACAATTTCTTAAGACATGTCATGCCTAACTAATTTATCATCTATATATGTGTGTGTCCAAACAAGTTCCATTTTTCATATCAAGATGTAGCTAGCTAAACTTGTTATGTTTGATGGAGAGAATGAATGTGATCTGGTCATCTTGGTCATGGCAGAATGATGCATTATTGTGCACCAAGGAAATGGACCACCACCAAACTTCACTTTGAATCTCTAGCTTGTCAGTATTGTATAGTAGATTTACTTTTTCATGCCTGATGTGCTAAGTTATAGCTATAGTGTATTCCTACCTATTAGGAAAACATTTATTCACAACTGTTATCTATTGCTCACCCTAGGCTAAGATTTTCAAGAAGTGGCACATGTTCTAACATGTTCTAGTTTCTCTTATTTGCAGGCACACAACGATGCAACTTCCTATAAGTACAAGGTTATCAAGTATTGGGATATAATTAGCACACTTTACTCAAGGGATCGAGCTACTGAGCGGGAGCTAGGACTACAGCTGAAAGCCGTGCGAAAATGGCAGACGGGAACGCTAACAATGACAACATCATTGATCAAGTTGTGTTGATATAATGAGCATATAAGTGTATTTGTGGATACATTGATCTTTATTCATGTTGTAGTTGATTTTTATTTTGAAAATATCATATTTTATTTACATTATGTAATTGAATTTTGAAGCCAAATGTGTTGTTGATTTCACAATTGGCTTAAAATGGCAGAGAAATAGAAGCTGTAAATCATTTCATTTCAGAATTCCAGGTGGCAGGCAAACATAAAAATTCATTAAGGAATTTAAATTCTAGACAAATGAAGTGACATGGGGATTTCATTTAATTTCATTTCAACCAAATGAAATGAATTCATGGGAGCCAAACGAGCCCTAATATATTTTCCTACACATGCATTGTAGAGTTCAGGCCTTATGCAATGTTTCCTTCCTGTAGTGTTTGATTCATGGGATTGTAATGTGCAGGAATTATTCCAGTAGTTACACTAGTGTATTTTAATGGGAAATCTAGCTTCAGCACATAGCTCGTGGAAAACCCTACTGGACAAACAATGCAGACATGATTTCAATGGGCAGCACAAGTAAATCCAACATGATTGGGCTCACCTTCAGCACGGAGCAAGGTTGCAGAGATGCGGTCAACGCCAACGGGCCGACATCGCGGTAGTGTGGCCGGAGTCGATACAGGTGCGCACGTCGTTACGGGCGGCGGATGCGTTGCGGAGATGTGCGGCGGCGTGGCTGTGGAGAAGCGCGGTGGCGGGGTTGCAGAAATACGGTCGTCGGTGGCTGGACGATCCTGACGGAGGCGATGCGGACGGCCATGGCGGTGCGGGGATGCGGCGGCGATGCGGAGATGCGAATGGAGAGGAGCAGTTTGGGGAAAGTACGAGAAGGGGCTAGGATATCTACAGGGATAGATTTTTTCCCCAATTAGGTCAACTATTATTTGTACTAACATTGGTGCATGTTGGACCCACTTATACTAACATTGGTGCATGTGGGACCCACTTATCAATGTTTAAAATAGCGGGCTATTTGATTTAGCGGTGCCGATTTTAAAAGCTATCAAAAGCTATAGCGGAGCTATAGCGCGCTATGCCCATTTAGCTGGTTTGCTAAATAATGATTTTTTTTAAAAGAGCAGTACATATTGGTATATATATCAATAATTTACAAATAGTTGACAGTTTTACAGATCAATGCTCTGATCAACTCACTTATAACAGGTTTGACTGTGCATAGTGCATATTACATAGTAAAATTTGAAACATAGCCACTTATACTAGCATTGGTGCATGTGGGACCCAATGGCATCTGTGGTTCCTGTTTGGCTGAGTTTGGGCAAAATTTGATCCTGATGACACATGTGGGTCCAGTTACACTAGCATCGGTGCATGCGAGTACCGATGGCATCTGTGGTTATAGTCTGAGTGAGTTTGGGCAAAAGTTTGACTAAAATTGTGCAAAAGTTGACCCCGATGACACATGTGGGCCCACTTACACTAGCAATGGTGCATGTGGGACCTAATGGCATATGTGGTTTCAGTTTGACTAAGATTGGGCAAAAGTTGATCCCGATGACAAATGTGGGTCCAGTAACACTAGCTTAAAATAACTTTGTAACGCTTGCGTTTACAATTCTAAACTTTCATCAAGGCAAGTTTATATCTGTTGACTATCATATTCTTTTGAACTAGTATAGCCAGTGCACAAACACAACTGAACACACATATAACATTACATAGATATGTTTGCTAGCTCACGGTACTTTAAGAAACAAGCATACTAAAGTAGTTCAACTTAGAAAGTAAACAACAACAAAGTACCACGATTTGTACTACATAACAACATACAACATCACGAATATAACTGGCTATAGTCTAGTAACATGCATTAATTCCAGCCGGTGGCGTTGGAGGCGGTGGGGTCGGTGGCTTTGTCGCCCCAAGCAGTGGTGGTGGTATCGCCCTAGCCAGCGGTGGTGGTGTTGCCCCAGCCAGTGGTGTCGTTCTGCTTGCCGTCCTGGTCATCTTCGCCCGCTTTCCGTGAGCGTTTGGCGACATGCACCACCTCTCCATCCGCCTCTTCCGCTCCCAGACTGCCTGCTGCTCTTCCCACGCTTGTTCCCTTTTAGCCTGCTGCGTTGCATCATCCTGCTCGTCATCTGCATCACTCTGGTCCGCAGCAGCTGCCGCCTCGGCCGCAGCTTTTGCCGCCTCGGCCTTAGCTGCTGCCGCCTTTTTTGCTGCATTAATTGTAGCCTTGCGAGTCCCCCGGTCTAGCCCGTCCCTTGCGGTAATAAGCCTACGATACAACTCGTAGGGAACATACCCGTCTCTTGCTGCATACTCTAGGTTCATCGCGGAAAGCGGCTTGTTCTCCCATACTTCGTGGCCATCGTCCGGGAGTGCCTTGCAATTCTAGAGATCTCTGTCAATGATGATCACTGCTAGAGATAACATCCCGTCCCTGTCATACGGCTGATTCCAATGGAACTGTTCTTCGGTCTTAAACATGTCTTGGATGTCGATGTGGTACTGTTCTGGAATGGTGATAACCTCATGTGCAAGCTTCTCTTTATCACTCCGGATGTCCACGCTAGGGAAATTGATCCCCTTTTCCTGAAGGAACTCTGCCAATTTCGGACAAGGCTCCCTTCTCCTGCAGTATAAATGCAAATTAAGACATGAAAATAATTTGGATAATGTACAATTATTTGATGATAATGTTAAACAAGGTAATTGCATAACCGTACCATTAGGCCATGTACAACACCCACAGATCATGCATAATACTTGAACTAACATGTCTAAGTATTTGAAATAAACGAGTGCAAGCAATGTATTTGCATTGGCTAATTATACATGATCTCAAATGGAAAATAAAAATATGCACATAACCAGTTTCGGACAAGGCTCCCTTCTCCTGCAGTATAGATGCAAACTATGACATGAGAATAATTTGGATGGTGTACAATTATTTGATGACAACGTTGAACAAGGAAATTGCGAAACCTTGCTATTAGGCCATGTACAACACCCATAGATCATGCATAATACTTGATCTATCAAAATCCACAAGGACATAATCGTGGTTTTCCCGTCATCGAGGATGTCTCCATAGGGATCCATGGATGTTGAGTTCCCCGTCGTGTGGAGGATGACGACGCGAGAGGAAGAAGAACAGACGAGGAGCGGACGCACTGCGGTTATTGTGGTGTTACGGCGGCGGTGGAGTCGAGGCGGAGGGCCCGTACATCAATGTAATCGACCCGTTACGGTGCGATGCGGTTAGTGCGGTGCAGTGCGGTCAGTTTTGTTACGGTGCGACACGTTTAGGAGTGGTGCGATGCGGTTATTGCGGTGCAGTGGGGTAAGTTTTAATTTGTTACGGTGCGACGTGTTTAGGTGTGGTGCATGCGATGTGGTTATTGCGGTGCAGCAGTGGGATCAGTTTTGTTACGATGCGACGCGTGTAGGTGTGGTGCGGTCCGGTCGTGGATGCAAACTTTCAACAATTGAACGCACGGGGCTTTCACCAATCCTCTGGTCTTGGCTGCAACTTAATTTCAAAAATTGAACCCACGGCTTTCCTACAACTTTCAACTCAAGTTTGACCTAAGCTTGTACAGTGCATAACTAATTCAAAATATCTCATAAAAATTGAAAACCTACACACTGATAAATTTTACGTGAACTAGTTGACACGAATTTTTTTAAACTTGAAACATTTCATTCTCATCAAAATAACAATCCCGCATATGAGCTTCCACATAGAATGTACCATGACTCACGTGGGTCCACATACACAAGCATTGGTGCAAGTGGGCCCAATAGCATATGTGGGTCCAGTTTGACTAAGATTGGGCTTAAGATGACCCTGATGACACATGTGGGCCCACATAGCTAGCAGTGGTGCATGTGGGACCCTATGGCATCTGTGGGTCCAGTTTGACTAAGATTGGGCTTAAGTTGACCCTGATGACACATGCGGGCCCACGTAGCTAGCAGCGGTGCATGTGGGACCCTATGGCATCTGTGGGTCCAGTTTGACTAAGATTGGGCTTAAGTTGACCCTGATGACACATGTGGGCCCACATAGCTAGCAGCGGTGCATGTGGGACCCTATGGCATCTGTGGATCCAGTTTGACTAAGATTGGGCTTAAGTTGACCCTGATGACACACATGGGCCCAGTTTGACTAAGATTGGGCTTAAGTTGACCCTGATGACACACGTGGATCCACATACACTAGCATTGGTGCATGTGGGCCCAATGGCATCTGTGGGTTCTATGTTGACTCATATCGCCGCAAAAGTTGACCCTGATGACACATGTGGGTCCACTTAGCTAACATTGGTGCATGTGGGACCCTATGGCATCTGTGGGTCCAGTTTGACTAAGATTGGCTTAAGTTGACCCTGATGACACATGTGGGCCCACATAGCTAGCATCGGTGCATGTGGGACCCTATGGCATCTGTGGGTCCAGTTTGACTAAGATTGGGCTTAAGTTGACCCTGATGAAAAATGTGGGCCCACATAGCTAGCACCAAGTGTTTCCACGAAGCCGTGGATTTTTGCCCGGTTTCCACGTTTTGGCCGTTCGGTCCAACGTATCGCCCAGTTTTGGCATGTTTTGAGCATAAACGACACACGCGAGACGCTAGTCGTGTTTTCCACGATGTCGGGCTGTTTTCCACGATGTCTCCCGGTTTTCATGTTTTGCCCATTCGGTCCAACGTATCGCCCAGATTTGGCCTGTATTGAGCGTAACCGACACATGCGAGACGCTAGTCGTGTTTTCCATGATGTCGAGCACCAAGTGTTTCCGCTACTATATGCCAAGATACTTCCATGATGTTGAGTTACGTTCTTCCAGACTTGTTTAGTCTTTTGTTTCGCCAGGTTGTTATGGATTTTTTTTCCTTCTGGCAATGTTGTCATCTTGCTGCCTTGTTCGAATAGGAATGACCGAGTGTTAGCTTTTTAGATGCATGATGTTCAAACTCATGAACTTGGCTTGGTAAGTTACGAGTGGAACCCAAACATGTTCGTTGCAATTATCTCTCGATGCCTGGTCGGTCTTCTTGAAGTCTGGGGACTTTGTACTTTCATATGGACACAGTTCGTGTAGGAAGCCCGATTGCATCTAATATACTGCCAAGTGCCTTACGGTAGCAGCTAAGTGCTTCTCGACGGACTTGTATATGATATATCCCGGACTTGGAGATTTTGTGGAAGCACTTGGCAATGTTGGGAGGCTTCACACCTATTTCATGTAATATGCTGCCAGGTTGCTTTGCGTTGATAGCCAAGTGCTTCTCGATGGTCTCGTATATGCTTTCTCCCGGACTTGGTGCTTTTGAGGTAGCACTTGGAAACATTGGGTGTCTTCTCACCTATTTCATGTCATGTACTGCCAAGTGTTCTCCGTTGATCACAAAGTTCTTCTCGGTGGTCTTGTATATGCTTTCTCCCGGACTTGGTGTTTTAGAGTTAGCACTTGGTAATGTTGTTCGTCTTCATACCTATTTCATGTCATATACTGCCATGTGCTTTCAGTTGATAGCCAAGTGCTTCTCGTTGGTCTTGTATATGCTTTCTCGCAGACTTGGTGCTTTTGAGGAAGCACTTGTCAATGCTAGAAGTAATAGTGTAGATCACAGAGGCACATGTGGGTCCAGTTAGCTAACATTGGTGCATGTGGGACCCTATGGCATCTGTGGGTCCAGTTTGACTAAGATTGGGCTTAAGTTGACCCTGATGACACACGTGGGTCCAGTTTGACTAAAATTGGGCTTAAGTGGACCCTGATGACACACGTGGGTCCACATACACTAGCATTGGTGCATGTGGGCCCAATGGCATCTGTGGTTCTATGTTGACTCATATCGCCGCAAAAGTTGACCCTAATGACACATGTGGGTCCATTTAGCTAACATTGGTGCATGTGGGACCCTATGGCATATGTGGGTCCAGTTTGACTAAGATTGGGCTTAAGTTGACCCTGATGACACATGTGGGCCCACACATAGCTAGCAGCGGTGCATGTGGGACCCTATGGCATCTATGGGTCCAATTTGACTAAGATTGGGCTTAATTTGACCCTGATGATACATGTTGGCCCACATAGCTAGCAGCGGTGCATGTGGGACCCTATGGCATCTGTGGGTTCAGTTTGACTAAGATTTGGCTTAAGTTGACCCTGATGACACACGTGGGTCCACTAACACTGACATTGGTGCAAGTGTTCCTAATAGCATCTGTGGGTCCAGTTTGACTAAGATTGGGCTTAAGTTGACCTGATGAAACATGTGGGTCCAGTTACACTAGCATCGGTGCATGCCGGTACCAATGGCAACTATGGGTCCAGTTTGACTGAGATTGGACAAAAGTTGACCTGATGACACACGTGGGTCCACTTACACTAGCATTGGTGCAAGTGGGCCCAATGGCATCTGTGGGTTCTATGTTGACTGAGATAGGGCAAAAGTTGACCCTGATGACACATGTGGGTCCAGTTACACTCATGACCCATTGGCATCTGTGTGTTCCAGTTTGACCGAGATTGGTTCCAATTTAATTTAGGATTTCAACTAATTTGAGAAAATTCAATATTTCTCTATAAAATCTTTTAGAAAACTTATTGTTTTATACACAATATACTTTTAAATTCTTTTAGAAAACTTATTGTTCTCAATACACTCTCCCAAATGTCATGCGTGGGTCCAATGTGAAAGCAATGGGAAAGTGGACTACATGCAGGACTACACGATTCCACACCCACGCGTGCACCAGAGGAAACCGAACCGCCAGCATCTATATAACACATCGGTCTCATCGTCTCTCCCACCATCGTCCACTTCTTCCCCAATCTGCCGAAAACCCCAATTCGCTCCCACCCACCGCTCCACCAATCTCATCCCTTAGTGAATCTGCAAGATGAAGCGCGCTCGTGAAGACGAGCCGAAGTTGAAGGCAGTCGGCGGCTCTAGCGACGCACCCGCGGTCGTCGCCGCGGTGGCGGGCGAGGAGTCTTCTTCGGGAGCACCAGCCGCTCGTCGGCGCGCCGTGACCGTTGCGGACTCCACCGTACCGGTCATGGTCAACGTGGATGATGAGAAGAAGGAGGACGTCATGGCTCCCGCGGCAGATCTACATAACCCGCATGCAGGCCGCTAGGTCATCGTCGTGCCGGACGATGAGTACTACGACGGCGAAGACCCTGACTCCATCGAGTACCTCTATGAACAAGCCCACAAAGAAGATGTACCGTTCAAGGAGGAGGCCTCCGACGACGGCACCGAGGTTCTGAGCTGTTCTGTTCAATCTCCTCTGTTCATCTTACTGTTCACATAGGGTTTTTTCATAGAGTAGATTGATTTGTGCTGTCTAGGTGGTCTTCTAGATATTCTTGATTCTAGGGTTCGTACGATTCCTTTGTAGTTGACTTTGATTTGATCTGCCATATAGTATTCTTACTCATATGATATATATGGGTTCATGGTTATCAGATTAATTGCTGAATGTTGTGCCTTAAATTCATTCGAGTCTGATTTGATTGTAGAGATTATGATAACAAAGATTTTTGTTTGGGAAGAAAAGATTGATTTGATGCATAGAATTTATAATTACCGTTTTCTTAATTTGCTGCTTATTAATGTGTTGATTCCATAGTGTGTATCAATTAGTATCCTGTTAAGTGTAATGATCAGCGTTTAAAACTTAAATTCATCCGAGTCTTGTTTCATTCTAGTGATTATGATTGCTCATATGATATCTATCAGTTAATAGTTATCAGATTACATTCTGAATGTGTTAATGTAGTTACCTTGCACATGATTGATCAACACAAGCGACTTAAATTTATTTGAGTCTAATTTGATTGTAGAGATTATGATAGCAAGAATTTTGGTTGGGAATAAAGGATTGATCTGATGCATGGAATTCATAATTACCATTATCTAAATTTGCTGCTTATTAGTGTGATGATTCCATAGTGTGTTTGAATCAGTATCCTGTTTAGTGTAACGATCAATGCGTTTAAAACTTAAATTCATCCAAGCCTTCTTTAATTCTACTTATTATGATTGCTCATATGATATCTATCGGTTCATAGTTATCAGATAACTTTTTGAATGTGTTAAGGTAGTTAACTTGTAAATGATTCATCATTAAGTGCCTTAAATTAATCTGAGTCTAATTTGATTGTAGAGATTATGATAACAAGAATTTTATTTGGGAAGAAATGATTGATCTGATGAATGGAATTTAATGTGTAATGATCAATGCGTTTGAAACTTAAATTCATCCGAGTCTTCTTTCATTCTAGTGATTATGATTGCAAGAATTTTATTTAGGCAAAATTGGTTATTTGCCCCTAAAGTTCACATGCCTTGAATTATGTCCCCAAAGAATATTGTTCTTTAATAAATTATCCATTATGGACATTGAAGCAGATAGAAATGAACGCTCAGGCGTTCCAGCGCTCACTAGACATGATAAGACGAAACTGTCCTCGATTCATCAAATATTGGTCACACAACATTATCCTCGATTCATCAAATGTTAGTACTATCACCGCAACACAAAATTGTCCTCAATTCATCAAATGTTAGTACTATCACCGCAACAATTAGAATAATTTTGGCAACATCGTTAATTTTTTACAGCTTATTTCGTTTGATCGTTGTTGTGCTCCTATTTATCTCACTTCTTACGTATTTCAAAATTCACAGGAAGACTCTGACGACGTGGGCCACGGCAAGGACGACAGGGACCGCAAGAGCCACTTTGTTCTTAAGCGGCTGGTGAGTGGCCAGATACCTTTCCGCAGCCGCGGGGAGCTATCTTGCCCATTCTGCAGCAGGGTCATCACCAAGAACTTAGAGAGCATGATCCAGCACGCGGATGGCGTTGGCGTAGGCAGCAGGCAGAAGCACAAGGGCCACACCATGGCGAAGCATGCCACCTTTGGCAGATTCCTCGACAAGTACGTCAAGGGTGGCCTCATCCCGGTTATCGGTTCTGCTGTTGGCCCTCATGTTCTGTTTCCCCAAGTTTAGTTTATGTTTGTGTTGTCCCCCTGGAGATGAAGAGAAACTGTGTGCTATTTGAAGACTAAGTTTTTATTATGTATGGTGGAAGCTGGGCAATCATACCTAGTTGTTTAAGACTATGTTAATGTGTATGGAGTTTGCTGTTGTGTTACTGGTGTACTTGTTATCTGAATTCTCATGTTGATGCACACTGCATTTGTTTACTAAATTCGATGGTTTGATGCTTTATTTTGTAGCTAAGAAAGTTTGAAGTAAGTTTGGACTACAAAAAGTTTTTGAAACCAATCTCAAACCAGAAACTTATGTACTTTACATACTGATGATCCTTCAGAATGTCTAAAAACAACCACAAACATGAAAGGCAAACTCCTTATTTCCAATACTTTTCATAAAATTTGCAAAATATTCTAAGTAAAGGATTTAATTAATATAGCTAATTCTTTCCTTGTTAGTCTCAAGATTCTATTGAGGATCTTACAGGACCTAACTATGACGACTAAGTCAGAGCAATAAAAACCAAATCAATTTCCTTGCTCTGCGCACTAAATGTAATCAATATATTTCCTTGTTTTGCCTAACGGCTAAAGCTAATCACGTCGAGCCCACAAATTAAGCTTACAACTGGGTCCAGGCCCGGCATCCAAGCATAGTCGGACCATATATATATACGCTCTCCCTCCAACAAACCCTAAAGGCATAGTTGGACTCAGCGCCGCCATCTAAACCACCTTTGCCTAGGCCGCAGATCTGTCGAGAGAGAGGGATGGCGAAGGGCAAGATCGTTGCGGTAAAATTATAACCTATCTAGTTTGCATGTACTGGATCTATTTGGACAAAAATGTACGGCCAATGATCTTTAAATTTTATTTTTTTGGTTCGTAGTGTCCTTGGTGTTTTGACACCAAGGGTCTGTGCGGCCTGGGCGACAAGATCAAGTCCTTTTTCGTTCTCACCCTTGTAGAGAATTTTGAAGAAATGACGGTACTGGTTTTATTTTTTGTATTATCATCAGTCTTTCCTGTTCCACCCTTTTGTCATGAATTATAGCAGCTGTTAGTTTGTCATGTAGTAAACATGTTCCATTTTTCTTCAGTTAATACCTTGCTATGCTAGAGCGAATTTCCTTAAGAAGTTCTCCATCGACTCTATCGACCACGAGAATGATTTTGTGGTCGAGGTGGTTACGGAAGAAGGGTTCGAATTCAATGTTGATTGTATCAACAAGGATGGCAGAACATATCTTGAAGGCCAATATTGGAGAGAATTTGCTAGAGTCTACAATCTGGATGTTGGAACGGAGCTTGTCTTCTCTACCGACACACAAGGTCCATCTACCCCTGTGACGTCGATCAACCTACCGATCACCTACCCATGTAAGTAACTGCTTATTTGAAGTACTCCCTCCGTTTACAAATATACGATGTTTACGAGTTTGTATAAAATGGATGTATATATGTAGATCCACTAAAATATTTAGGTTCACCCATTTTGCTCGGTTTCTAGTCTACTTTGTAATGTGTAGAATGTCACCGATGGAATTGTCTCTAGTTTTTTCCTTATGAAAAAAGAAGTAGTTTCTTTGTGTTTAGCACGATATTTTTTCCTTGTTCCTAAACAATCTTAATGTTGACGTACCTACCATGCATTAATCTTAATTTTGATTCAATAATATTCATTTAATTAAGTATTTGAACTTGTACAGCATATTACAATCTGACCCAGGATAAGAAAGGCATACTTGACGCTATGCATGCCACTGATGGAACCATAATTAACTGGAGAATGATGGAGTCAGTGGTCAGCAATGTTGACATCATTGACACACTGGTTGATGAACATGGAGCTGGGCCTTATCAAGTTGGAAAATGTGAGTCTCTGATCCACACATTAAGATGGACAAATTGCCAGAAGAAAGAGCTGGTAAGTATGAGTGATCTACTTTGTTGTGCCTGTAATTTTCCGATTAACAAATGTTCACATTGTGCATGTGGACCAAGAACAGAAACTCCCGCGACGCCTTGTCCCTGAAGACATGGCTGAATAAGGTGATATCACAATTGTGTGTGATAAATACACAAAGGTCAAAGGGTCGTACTCAATTTCTCCTGAGGATGGCCGAGTATGCTGCGCTGGGTGGAGGGAAGTGATGTCACAGGAGGAGGATTTTTGGCGAATTGGAGACAAGATGTTTTTCATGCTGTACGTGGGACGTAAGGGAGCTTTCCTATTTTCCTTCTATGTCCCAAATGTGGAACTTTAGTAGCCTTGATCATTTTCACTATGATGGTCATGGGTCATTTGTCGACCTAATAATATGAGATGTTAAGACAATATTTTACGGTCCTTTCATTATGTGGCATTAGTATGTCTGAAGACATGGTTAAGTGTAATGGTACTATTAAATTTTTTATGAGCTGAAATATATTATGCCTGTCATTGCTGCCAATTATAGTGAAATCGTGTTAATTGAGTTCATTTCATCGGTATCTATGAATATTTTATGAGCTACAAATTTTATGCGTGCACAACTTACTAGACGGACATGTCTGTCGCGTAGGTTGTGTCACATAAAGAAGTATCTATCTCCAGTAAATCTATTTTGCTGCTCGAAGTAAGTATGACAAAAACAAGCAAAAACATCTAGGTACAACCATATATATCATTGTAATTAATAATTTTGTTTATAACATAGTTACTGGGAATTGAATGCAATAGTCTCCATAACTAGTATCAAACAGTACAACTGCGTGCTAGTATTTTAGTAACGCATTTTCACAAGGTACTAGTCAATATCACTATCAACATCTGAAATGCTCCTCCAAAATTCATCGACAACCGGTTCCAAGTCTTCTTGTTCTTCGTCGCTCAGGTCCATATCATTGTTTACACCATTTTTCCCTGCTAGTTGTCTAACAGTCTGAGAGTCAACAAATATCACATCATCAGAGCGATCAGCCATGTCGTCTTCATGATCATCAACATATTCATCTTGCTCGTCCTCAATTTGGTGAACAATGGGATCTTCCGAGCCTAGGTCTTCCTGGTATGCACCTGCATTGCCTTCATCATCTTTTTCTAGAACATCGTATACATTCTTGGGCTTGAAAGTTTGCACCACCTTCCAAGGATCACCAAATTTTGTGTCTTCCAAGTAAAAACAAGTTTCTGATTGGTGAGCTAATATGAAAGGGGCGTTCTTGTACCACAATACAGACGTATTGATGCTTTTAAAGTATCCATCATACTTCATCTCCGTGGTTTTCCTACTTCCAAGGTCAAACCAATCACAGCGGAACAAGAACACGGATCTGTCACCGTGCTTGTTTCTCGGGTACTGTAACTCAAGAACCTCCTTCATCACACTGTAGTATTCTTGATCTTGTTCGTCAGAAACGGATCCCCTTGTCATTATGCCTGAGTTTTGAGTCCTCATGTTCTTCTCACGCTCGATGGAACGGAACCTAGCGCCATTTACATTGCACATAGGGTGTACAACTACACGAGCATCTGGACCAAGTGCTAGTGATTTTAAATCTTCTGGAGCATTGTCCAAATTACTGACATGTTTTTTAAACCATGCAGGGAATTCTTTCTCTAGTTTTGCCTCAATGTTGTTCACACCCCTATTCTGTAGTTGTTGTCGGAAATTCCTAAAAATCAAAAACAAATTAGTAATGGTACTGCTATAACACAAAATATTACTGAAAATTTTGAATGATTAATAAAAAGGTAAATAGACCTACTGAATATAATTTTGTGCCTCATCACAGTTCTGAAGTACATACCAAACCATACTGTCAAATTATTTAGGAAAATACTTCAACTTGGATTATCCTAAACCTCTGGCTCCATCTGAAAAAATATCAAACTCTAGCAGATCAACTCTTTGTTTCTTATCTTGGTTCCTCTCAGGCTTGTTATGTCTGGTTTCTATGACATCGCCCAAAAATTTAGAGCAATGATGCAAGCACTCATCCACGATATATCCTTCAGCAATTGAACCTTCAGTCCTTGATTTGCTACGCACAGTTGATTTCAGGTACCCGAGCCTTCTTTCAACTGGATACATCCAACCATATTGAACAGGCCCCCTCTGAAGTGCCTCATCAGGTAGATGAATAGCCAAGTGCACCATTACATCAAAGAATGATGGGGGAAATAGCAGCTCAAGCTTGCAAAGAATTATGACAATTTCAACCTTCATTCGACGCAGCACAGATGCTCTTAGAGTTTTGGCACACAACTCCCTGAAAAAGTTTCCCAGTTCAGCAATGGTCTCATACATCGCCTTTGATGCAATCCCTCTCAGACCAGCTGGCAACACACGCTGCATAAGTATGTGGCAGTCATGCGTCTTCAGACCGTGCACTTTACCACCTGGGATGTCCACACATCTTGCTAAGTTTCCAGCAAAACCATCTGTGAACCTAGTGTTGGCCAAATACTTGCACAATTTTTGTTTGCCTTCCTTTTGAAGCGTCCACGGTGCTTTCTCCTTTGAAAAACCCTTGGCCTCAGGTTTCATCCAGAACTTCTTCCTGACATTAAATTTCTCCAAATCCATTCTACCACCAACAGTGTCCTTGTTCTTTCCATCAAGCTCAAGAAAGGTACCAAGGATATTGTCCAATATGTTCTTCTCAATGTGCATCACATCTAGGTTGTGAACAAACTTCAATCTTGACGAGTATGGCAGATCATATAAGCTGATCTTGAGGTGCCAGGTTGGCTCACCAGTCATGCCACGCTTTCTCTTCCTAGTTGATGGATTTTTCCCTGGCCTGTAATCCTGAACTCTCTGTACCCTCTCCTCTCTTTCTGCAAGTGTAAAACTTGTTGGTGCATCCTTAGGTTCAGGTTTTCCATTGAAGGCTCTGCTACTCCTCCACTTGTGATCGTGAGGCAGAAATCGACGATGACCAATATAACCAATTTTATTATGCAAAGACTCGTAGCAAGGATCCTTATCGCAGTGCGCACATGCGAAAAACCCTCTTGTGCTACGGCCAGACATCGTGGCATATCCAGGATAGTCATGAATCGACCAAAGAAACGCATCATGCAACGGAAACTCTCTACCTGTACACGCATCATATGTGCCCACGCCACTCCATAGCTTCATCATATCTTTTATCAATGGCTGCATAAATACATGAAAATCCTTTCCTGGTGAATTTTTTCTAGGGATTAGCAATGACATCATGAAGTTGGATTGATCCACGCACATCCACGGTGGGAAGTTGTATGGAATGAGAAAAACTGGCCACATACTGTATGAACTACTCATGTTTCCGTATGGGTTGAATCCATCTGTCGCAATACCAAGCCTTATGTTACGGGCATCTGAAGCAAACCATCCAAACTCCTTGTCAAAGTGCTTCCATGCTTCACCATCAGCTGGGTGCCTCAAAATACCCGATTGTGCAACCCTCTTCTCCTTGTGCCACTTGGTGTTCATTGACACTTCCTTGGAAAAAAAAATCTCTGTAACCTTGGGATTATAGGAAAGTATTGAAGCACCTTGTGGGGAATCTTTCTCTTTGCTTCCGGGTCTTTCCACCTTGAAAATCCACACTCGGGACAATGAGTTTTTTTGGCATGGTCTCCCCAAAACAGAGCACAGTCATACTTGCAAACATGAATTGTGTCATAACCAAGCCCAACCTTAGAAAGAACACTCTTAGATTTAGCATAGGACTTGGGAAAATTCACTTTTGGCAAAGCAGCACATAAGACAGCCATAAATTAATCAAAAGCTCTATTTGTGACCCGGTTGTACAATTTCACGTAAAGCATCTTCATAATGAATCACAACCTCGTCTTAGTGATGCATCCCTCGTGAAGCTCTTTCTTAGCTTCTTCGATGAGGTTCGCATAGAAATTAGTGTCACTTGGGCCTCTGTCACCAGAATCATGCAGCTCATCTAACATCTTGTCAACATGATCATTATGATTCTCATTTTCATCATCATCGTCATCGCTTTGATACAAACTATGATCATAGTTTTCATCAGGACCATCATCTTCTCCATGACAACTCCACTTTGTGTACGAAACAGCCATACCATTGACGTGTAAGTGATACTCAACAGTGTCCTGAGTTTGCTGCGTAATATTAAGGCATTTTTGGCATGGGCACAATATTGATGCACCTTCGTTGCAGTTTGCGCGCGCAAACTCCATAAACTCGTGGACACCTTGTATGTAAAAAGGGGTGAACTTGCGCCCATGAGTAATCCACTGTCGATCCATCGCCTACAAAAATATATATAATGTGTTCCACTCGAGTCATGATGCCATTCAATTTGTACTAATCGATGTGAAAATTGTTTACCAAAGTCCAAATAAATCCCAATGTGTAACATAAACACCAATCCAAATCAATTTCATAACAGATCACAAAGGAACTCACATGTGCTTCCTATGGCCGTGCGCCGGCCTGCCGCGAAGCCTCGCTAGCTGGGATCATGATCGATCGTCGTGATCGCGTAGGCGCAAGTCGCCAGGACTTGTAGATGAAGGGCCAGCGAATGTCGTGATCGCCTAGACAAGGGATACCCTTGACGGCGCTCGTTCGCAAGAACAGAGAAGAAAACTGTTTGGAAGATCGCACAAGTCCTAACTATAACGATCCGTGTTTGTACATGCCACGCACTGCACATAGAGTTTCCAAAATGGTAGGACAATCAAACAATTCAAAAACCGAACGGTAGCCCAGCGGTAACGAAACGTTTTACTTTGTACTAGGTCCTCGGTTCGAAACCCATCTTTGCCCTTTTATCGTTTTTAACACAATTGCTAACTCGTTGGTCCCACGAACAATCGGTGACAGCTTAATCTATGACGCTCTAAAATCCATCGTGCGGATAATCGGCGACGGTTTGCCGTGACGCGAAACGTGACCGTCACGCATTATCAAGCATACGTGATGCCCAAAACTAATCCGTCACCTATGGTTACTTTCGGTGACGGTTCTGAATTTTGTCACCAGGCAATTCGTCATCGATTCTAGGATCTGTTGTAGTGCAGCGTGGCAACCTCTTAGGAAAATCGAGGAACTAAGTGGATTGGATGGCTTGACCAATTTCACAAATCCATTCCCTCCTTTCCCCTAGCACCGGCAGCGTCGAAATCCACCCTCCAAGAAGGACGATCCCTTCGGACATTTGACTTCCAGCGCCAAGTTACTGCGCCTAGTCACTGATCCCGAGCTCCAATGGCGCATGCCGTAGCCGCCATTGCGAGGCTCTAGCCTGCCTCCGCTGTCGACGAGCCAAGCAGCTCGGGGGATGGCTGATCCTACTACCAAGGAAGAAGAAGTTCTGGATATATGCGGGTGAGCTACCCTTCTCTTTGCTTTTCGGACTAATTATAACTGGTAGTTGGCTACTAAACCTACCATTTTTTGCTAGCCCAACGCTGACAAACATATTTTGTCCACAGTTTTCTGTTAAGTGGGATCTCCGTGGACCAGCCTTACCTGGTTATGGTAGTCCTCTTCAGGTACGATTCTAAATCAGCAAGGTTGAAGGGCAAGTGGTATGGACACCATTCTATCACAATGGAAGAAGGGCCTGCGTAGATCTGCACTATATCTTGTATGGTTGCTGCTCTGTGTAATCATGATGAATTATGGCCAAAGCAGACTCCAAAGTTCAGCATCATGGATGAACATGGCATCATGGTTCCTCTAACGTGTGACAGTCAGCTAATTGGGTTGATGGAAAGGTATGCTTCAGATTGCATGTTTGAGCTGAATTGTGATGTACTATATGTAGAAGCTGCTGCAACTGGGAGTCGCCCTTGTATTCTTGGACAGGATGGTCGCTCGAACCCAATTAGCTCCTAGTAAGCAAAAGTCTCTTGTGGTTCGAATGTCTGTGCTAAATTATAATTTTTGTTTTATTTACTCTGTAGATATTGGGCAGTTATGCAAAAGTCCTGTTTCTTTGATAGGAACCGCTGCAAGGTTAGAAACATGGCTGCCGGGTCAGTCATTTTGCTGCCTGAAGAAGGTAAAAACGAGTGGAAAGATGATGCTGGACACGATTCTGGTACTGATTTTCCCAGCGATGCAGAGTACGTGAAGCTAAGAAAATTGGCACCGAGGAAGAGGAAGAAGGCATGAAATGAAGAAGCTAGTGGATGTGAAGGCCTGGCACCTAGGCTGCGGAAGAAGGCTGCTGGCAATGAAGATGCATAGTAAATGTGTTGAACTTGAACCTATATATGTAATTCGGTTAAATTCTGGAGCTCTGTGTGGAACTTTGCTGGGCGAAACAATTACCCACGTTCTCTGAGTAAAATGTACCGCGACTTAGGGTTTGGAAATGCCCGATTCAGTAGTTGAATCCGGAATTGTGATTGTGCCACTACTATCTGAAAACACGCAGCACCGGTTCCACGATTCCTAAGGGCCAGGATGTCTCCAAGTTCGATGGAATGTAAGTGACACTGAAATAAATTATTTAAGCTGCTACACTCTACAAAGCAGCAACTTATTTCAGCTGCTGCACAACGACATGGCAACATAAACAACAATGGCAACTGATAATACCCAAACGAGGAGGAAATTGGTACCACTTTCTGGCCTAATCTTAAGCCCGTCTATCTCACCGCCTCCCTGCTCCTGCATCCCCTGCATCTGGCAAAGCTCCCGGATCTCCAGTAACCGGTTGTACGTGCTTCCACTTTATAAATTGTGGTTGTGCCATTTGCATGCGGCACAATCCATGTAGATTACGCTTAAACAAATCACCAATGTCAGAATACCACCATGATCAGACAAAAGGAAGTAATGCAGGGTTAAGACAGATTAACGTGCGACCAATTTTTTTCCCTCCCAGGACTCCGGGACCATTAGTTCAGACCGCTAGGTCAACAAGTACAACTATTACAACTTAAAAAGGCACGAAGCTCAAGCTAAATAGAACTAGTTATCACACATCTCCTTGATCTTCCTAATCTTAGCCCGATGCACATCTTCCTGCGAGAGTAAGGATCGGATCGTCTGCTCCTTCGTTTTAGCATCTTCCTTGCACAACTTCAATTGTTTCTCTGCATTTTTCCTCATGCACTTGTCAATACTCGTAGTTGTGAACTGCATGACTTTGGGCTGGTGAAGATCATTCCTTGCTTGAGTCAGTTCTTGCTCTGCTTTAGCCTTCATGGCCAACACCACGTCCCTCTCCTTCTCAACTTTGCTAACCTCGTCATGCACCCTTCTGAGATCTCGGTTAAGCTTGGTCGTGTCATCTGGTTCCCATAGCTTCATCTCAACACTATCAAGAAGTGAGCTGATCACGGATTCTTTCAACTCAACAGTCATTTCCCATAGTTTGTCCAGCGTTTTCTGCTCGATTTGGGCCACTATGGATCAACCCATTTGACAACACCGCAACTTCCGCCTTGCATCATTGCACGATGTCCTTGACACCATAAAAACCTCCTGCCTGCGTTTCGTCCTTCGAACGCTACAAATTTAGCGGGCACATATCCATGTTTACATAGCAGAGGACTATCTACATGCACTAAACCGTGATAGTCGGAGTCATACATCGTCTAGTTGGCCTAACACATCATACACGCGTGAGTAAACATAGTAGATCTAGCTCAAAATAGATAACTAGCCACAGATGATGGAGATAGAGATGAGACGACTCACATCGAAATCACCGTCCCTGTCGTCATGACGCATTTCCTCACTGTATTCCCTTGAACCCATGGCAAGAGGGGAGGGGGTGGCTGCCGGAGAGGGGATTGGGATGGAGGCGTCGTCGGCTTGCGGCTACGGCAGGATGGGAGTGAAGTTGGGAAAGTGGCTTCGAGGGGAAGGAAGAGAAGTAATGGGGACGTGACACTGGAATATGGCCCATTGATACATCCATTTTGCATCACTATTCTATGTCTTAATTCACTATTATTCATTGATATATTTCATATTGAGAGGTGATACTTATGTTATTTCATCTATTTTTGCATGGTTGATGACTTTTGGAGCAAGGACCGCTGCAGTCAGGATTCTGATGGAAAAGGTGTTGTTTGGAGATAAAATTCGCGAAGATCAGAAAATCCAGGAAAATATACGAAAAATCCTATTTCTCCAGAAGACTAAGGATGCCAGAAGATGAAGTGGAGGTGGGCCACAGGGGGCCCACACCACCCCATGGCGCGGGTAGGCCTAGGCCGCGCCTGGAGGTGGTGTGGTCGCCCTGGCCCACTCGAGCCTCTCCCCTCTGGCGTATATCATCCCCCCGAAACCCTAAGACCTGGAGAGCGACCACAGAGAGATTCTGCCGCCTCTGCGGGGCGGAAAACACCGAGAGAGAAAGATCTCTCCGGTAGACAGATTTCTGCCGGGGGAAATTCCTTCCTGGAGAGGGGAGATCGTCGCCATCAACACCACCATCAAGCTGGACTTCATCGGGATCATCATCACCACCACCATCATCACCATCAGCACCCTCATCACCATCTCCATATTGTTGTAACCATTGTGTTGAATCTTGCATTAGTTCATAGGGGAAAACTTTCCTGGTGTTGATTACTCTTTGTAGTTGATGCTATTCAATGAACCTTTGAATTATTGTTTATGTTCATATTGTTATACATCATTATTCCATCTCTGATCATGATCCATATGATGTCTTTTGAGTAGTTTGTTTGGTTCTTGAGGACATGGGAGCAGTCTTGTTGTTAGTAGTGGAGTTGCGTTGAGAAAGATTCAATAGATTGTTATTTAAGTTTTGGTTTACTTCTTCTAGTGGTGTCATGTGAACGTCGACTACATGACACATCACCTATATGGGCCTAGGGGAGTGCATTGTGTATTTGGATACTAATCGTAGGGGTTGCCGGAGTGACAGAAACCTGAACCCCCGTTAGGAAACCATTGCACAAGGGACATAAGGGTCTTAGAGTTTAAAGCTGTGGTTAGGTTTCTACCTTAATTACTTTCTTGTACTTATGGATGTTTGCAAGGGGTATAATCACAATTATGTATTAGTCTTGGATGGGGCGGTACATTAGCACAGGTTCACCCACACAACACTTAGCAAGCTAGAGAAGACTAATCGACTATATGAAGCGAAAGCACTTGACAGTCTTCCCATGTGTCCTGGAGAACGTTTGGTCATCTATAGAAATACAACCGGCTTGTCCTTTGCTACATAAAGGATTGGGCCACTTGATGCATTTATTCCTACTGTCTTTTGTTTACTCGTACTTTGTTTACTTGCTTTATCGAAAACCCCTAAAAATCCTTTTGCTAAGTATTTGCAGAGAATTCCTGATCCATACCACTAGCCAGCACCTTCTGCTCCTCGTTGGGTTTGACACTCTTACTTATTGAAAATACTGCGATACACCCCCTATACTTGTGGGTCATCAAGACTATTTTCTGGCGCCGTTGCCGGGGAGTGAAGCGCTATTGGAGAGTGGAACTGGTAAAGGAAACTTCTACTGTGAGTATTGTTTACTTCTGCTAGTTGCTTTATTTTCGTTATTGATAATTCGCTGAGTTTCTTATTTGGTAATGCTACTACCACTGCTAAGGTAGTAGATAAGCCACCACCTGCTGAGAATGATGTTTTCAAAATACCTACAACAATTATTGATCGTGTTATGGATAACTACTATGTTGGGGATGGAACTGTCCATCCCGATGATCATTTACTCTTTATACACGAATTATGCGGGTTGTTCAAGTGTGCAGGTATAACTACGGATCAAGTTAAGAATAAGTTATTCTCATTATCACTGAAAGGAAGAGCTGAGGAATGGTATAAGCTGCTGAAGAATGGTCAAGCTCTGGAATGGGAGGAAATAGTGCCTTTCTTTTATTCAAAGTTTTATCCTCCTAGTGAGATTCATAAAGATCGGAATCAAATATACAACTTTTGGCCTCTTGATGGAGAGAGTACAGCTCAAGCTTGGGGGAGATTGAAGTTACTAATGCTCAAGTGTCCCATTCATGAGCTCCCCAACAATATTATTATCAACAACTTTTATGCAAGACTCCCTCTACGTGACAAAGATTTATTGGATGCCTCTTGTGCTGGATCATTCACTCGTATGGAAGAAGAAGTTAAATGGGATTTTCTGGACCGTATTCAAGACAATGCTGAAGCTTGGGAGAATGACAAAGGTAGAAAGTCAGGTATAAATTATGATTATGAATGCATTGAATCTTTTATGGGAACTGATGACTTTCAAAATATTAAAAATGCTTATGGTCCAGACTCTCAAGCTATTGCTTCTTATTTTAAGGCTTTTGCTTCCTACATTGAAGTGCCTAAAAAGAAGTGGAATAAGTATCATGAACCTTATAAAGATATTGCTAAGGGTGTTCCTGCAAGAAATACTGAAGTTTATACTGCTAATCATGTTTTACCTAAACCTTACATTGAGAAAATGCCTTTCCTAGTTAAGGTAAAGGAACATTCTATGATGGCTAGTATGGTAGATGGAAGTATGAATAAAGCTGTTGAACATGATAAAAAAATGGTTGATGAACCTATTGTAGCAAATGTGAAAGACTTTGTTGCTAAATATGAAAAAGAGGGACACACTATCCTTTGTAAGGATACCTCTAATATTGTTTCACATAGTAGTGTTATGAGAGCTAGTATTTCTGTGTTTTCTGTTAGAATAAGTGTTCAGTGCTATGATGGTACTTGTGATAGCTATATTTTTAAGTTTATGCATGATACTGAAAGTTACTATGAAAGAGGGAAAAGTGTTCTTATGCATCTTCAATAATATCAAGTTTCCTCGTTTTATGCTGAAAGTTTTTATGTTGCACTTCTTTTGCCTTCTTATGCAAGTTGCCTTTGGTTTCAATAACTTGTTTGTTTACAAAATTCCCTTGCATAGGAAGTGGGTTAGACTTAAATGTGTGTGTGCTTTTGCTTCTTATTGCTCTCTTTCACTCCAATTCATACCCCTATGAGAGCTTCTTCAAAATTATCATGCCCATCTTAATGGCTATAAAGAAAGAGCTTTATGGGAGACAACCCAATCCATTTTTGCTTTTAGTTTGGTTTTGTTTCTTTGAGTCTTGGAAGTTATTACTTCGGTAATAACCGCTCCTTATCCGTTTTGTTTGTTTTTGTCAAGATCAACCTCTAATGAGAGAGAAGTGATATTTGGAGAAGTTGCTGTCGCGAAACAGATTTTTGTGCTTCACCGTAAAAATTCGTGAGAGATCTCTGTATGTCAGATTGAGCTGTAATTGTTTGTGCTTCTGCCCCAGGTTGTTATTTAGCTTTCGTTAGTTTTGCACTTTTTGATTTGAGCAACAGAAGATTTTCAAAAAAATGGATCTTTACCTGCTGGTCTGTTTTGACAGATTTTGCCACTCTTGCATTTGCTTCTTTATTCGCTTTCCTTTTTGAATTCTTTTTGGGTTTTAGGAAGGAGTTGCTACAGTAGCTTATGTTTTGATGGTTTTCAGTTGAAGTTGGACTCAAAAAGGTTTTATCACTTCACTTATACTAATGTTGCTAATGAGAACTGTGTGAAGTTTTGTGTGAAAGAAATTTCCAGGAAGTGGAGATAATGGTGTAATAAGGAAGAGAAAGGTTTTATGACTCCAATAATAAGTGTATGAAGATGAAGATATTGATGATTCAAGTGGTGACTCTAGAAGAATCCACTAATTACTAAATTCAGAAACCTGCAGAGTCCGTGTTCAAATAGGTAATGGTTCTGGTAAGAAAAGTTCCGCGAAAATACTATCCAACTATATTTTTGCAGTTTTTAGTCAATAAGGAAAGCTACGAAGCGAAAAAGGGACGGAAACGGAGCCAGGGTGGCTCAAACCACCCTGTGGCGTGGGCCTTCCCCTGGCCGCGCCACCAGGTGGTGTGGCCACTCCGGACTCCGCCTCTGACTCGTTTTCTCCCAGTACCTTCCTTTTGATATGAAAACTTCGTAATATATAACCCCCCGGATCCCCTGAGGTTCGTATATCGTGTTTTCGTCGTGCTTTTGTTTCGATCTGTTTCTTCCAGGCCATACTCTTTGAAGTTTTAGAAGCACAATGGTGTCCGCCAAGGATAAAGGGAAGGAGCATATGGAGGAAGACCTCCAAGACCCCGGGAAGGAGAAGGAGATCAAGAGTGAAGGTGAAGAGGAGCAAGGCCAACATCCGCATACTGGCACCACCATTGCAAGCATTGGAGTGGTGGCAAATCCAGCCATTGGAGGGAAAGCCTCCTCATCACCGTCCAGATCCCTGGTCACTTCCTCCATGCACCAAGAATCCTTTCCATACGCTTATCCATGAGCATCAATACTAGAATATGCCCAAGGGGAAATTACCCTCCAATTGGGATTTGCCTTGTTCTAGCCATGCAGGAAAAAACGACTTCAAGGAGGAAGAGTGGGGAAAGAATAGCAAGAGTTGGAATTCTCAACACGACATGATCAAGAGCCGCATTGAGCAGAATTCACAGCTGGTTCGTAATCTCACTTTCGAGATTGAGGACTTGGGAAAACTTATTAGAGAGCTCATTGAGAAGACACCACCACCACCAAAGGAGTAATTCGTCATCAGGTTTGGCATCCCCTTGGTTTGTTCCAAGCTTGGGGGAGTGCCGCGGTATCATATCACTATCTTCTATCTTTTTACCTTATTAGTAGAGTCATATCATGAATAGAGGAGTCTTTATGTAGTATGGTTTGCATTATGGAATTGTCCCCTCTCTCGTTAGATATGTATCCCTTGGTGTGAGTTTCCGCTATGGAATATTAATGAGAAGTTCTATCATTCACTCTTTTGCATAGCTTATGTTAGTTTTCAGTTCGTGGTTATATGATTGATCTTGATGTTAGTATTGGTAGCACTTTGGGATCATTGAGTTAATTTAGTTGGTTTTGGCAAACCTGGCTCGGTCAGTAGCAACACCTTTTTGAGAGTTGAAAAGAAAAAGATAGAAATACTCTAGAGAAAAATAATTTCATCATCTTTCTTTCTTGATTTGCTCATAAGTCTAGTATTCTCCAATTAATATCTTTTGTGCTTCCAAGGAAGATTGCATGTTTGTCTTTATCACTTGTATGTTTGTTTGTTTCCTTCAACTCTATACTTGCTACCCATCCTTGCTAGCCAAAAACCTGTACTGAGAGGGTATTGTTCTCGTGCATCCACTCCTTTAAACCAAAACCTTTGCCATTTGTGTCCACCATACCTACCTAGTAGCATTATTGCTATTCCAAGTAAATTCTTGTTTTATCTACCTCCCAAATTAAACTTGTTATGTGAAAATTAGTGATTAAATCTCTCACGAACTTGATGGCACACTTTACTTTCTTGCATTTAATAAACTTGAACCATTGGGTCCTTCTTTGTTGCGCATTTGCTTGCGCTTTATGAGTTGAAGTTAGCCGAACCATGTATCATGGGGACCGTTTCAACACTTCATTGGTACTTGTACCTAGTTGATATCATGTTCTTTTGCTTATGGATCCCGGCGGTGTGAAATAAAACTGGAACTTGTAAGATCATGGAATTTATATGTGTGTTAGAGAAACGCCTGGGCCGCTAGCCTAAGCCATGCCTAATCATGGTGGAAACTTGCAGCATAACTATAGTGAGCATTCTATGAAGCATCCTCAATAAAAACCTATGCAAATAGCAAATAAAAAAATCGCTGAGATGCTCATTGTCTGCTTGCCTTGTCATTTTGATTATGGGATAGCTCCTGTGTCATGTGCAAGGGGTACCCTGTTGGCGGTTCTCAATGATACGCATATATAAACAATGACAAGAGCTTGCTCGTGACTGAAGTTGAGTAGCATGAGGATCGGTACTCATAAGTAAGGGGCATGAGATTTCAACTTATAACTTGTCAAGCATATCCTCTTAGTTGTGTCACTTTAACCTTAACAACCAAAATATGCCTATGATAGGGGCAATGAGAGCTGAAAGCTAGTAAGTATCATAATTTTTGGGAGCTCTTTATGAGACTTGCAATCCCTGCTTCCCTCTTTGAAGGGCCTTTCTTTTACTTTGTAGTTGAGTCAGTAAACCTATTCCCTTCTATCTCAGCAAGTATTTTGAGTTGATGTGTTTCATTCATTCATATGGTGATTTATTCATTCATGTTTCTTATGTTCCTTGTTTTGCACATTGCTCTTATCTTGATGTTTACTACTTTGAAAGCTATCATTGAAAAATCAGCTATTTGTGAACTCCAGCAAATTATCAACTGTTCTTCGACCAAGAGCTAAGTTTGCCATTACCAATTTTGATTCACTTTATGTATCTTTATTGTGTTTCCTTTACTCATCGCAAGTTGAGTTATATAATAGTGAGTTGTCTTCTATTATGATCTATGTATTTGATGAATGTGATGCTTCTTGTCCGTATTCTTTTATCGACTCTTCACTCCATAAACCTGAGGCCATGTTTATTAAGCTCAGTTTCGCTTGGGGACAAGCGAAGTCTAAGCTTGGGGGGAGTTGATACGTCCACTTTGCATCACTATTCTATGCCTTAATTCACTATTATTCATTGATATATTTCATATTGAGAGGTGATACTTATGTTATTTCATCTATATTTGCATGGTTGATGACTTTTGGAGCATGGACCGCTGCAGTCAGGATTCTGATGGAAAAGGTGATGTTTGGAGGCAAAATTCGCGAAGATCAGAAAATCCGGGAAAATATACGAAAAATCCTATTTTTCCAGAAGACTAAGGACGCTAGAAGATGAAGTGGAGGTGGGCCACAGGGGGCCCACACCACCCCATGGCGCGGGCAGGCCTAGGCCGCGCATGGAGGTGGTGTGGCCGCCCTAGCCCACTCCAGCCTCTCCCCTCTGGTGTATATCATCCCCCCAAAACCCTAAGACTCGGAGAGCGACCACAGAAAGATTCCGCCGCCTCTGCGGGGCGGAAAACACCGAGAGAGAAAGATCTCTCTGGCAGACAGATTTCTGCCGGGGGAATTCCTTCCCGAGAGAGGGGAGATCGTCGCCATCAACACCACCATCAAGCTGGACATCATCGGGATCATCATCATCATCACCACCATCATCACCATCAGCACCCTCATCACCATCTCCATATTGCTGTAACAATTGCGTTGAATCTTGCATTAGTTCATAGGGGAAAACTTTCCCGGTGTTGATTACTCTTTGTAGTTGATGCTATTGAGTGAACCTTTGAATTATTGTTTATGTTTAGATTGTTATACATCATTATTCCATCTCTGATCATGATCCATATGATGTCTTGTGAGTAGTTCGTTTGGTTCTTGAGGACATGGGATAAGTCTTGTTGTTAGTACTGGAGTTGCGTTGAGAAAGATTCAATAGATTCTTATTTAAGTTGTGGTGTACTGCTTCTAGTGGTGTCATGTGAATGTCGACTACATGACACTTCACCTATATGGGCCTAGGGGAATGCATTGTGTATTTGGCTACTAATCGTAGGGGTTGCCGGAGTGACAGAAACCTGAACCCCCGTTAGGAAACCATTGCACAAGGGACATAAGGGTCTTAGAGTTTAAAGGTGTGGTTAGGTTTCTACCTTAATTACTTTCTTGTACTTATGGATGTTTGCAAGGGGTATAATCACAATTATGTATTAGTCTTGGATGGGGCGGTACATTAGCACAGGTTCACCCACACAACACTTAGCAAGATAGAGAAGATTAATCGACTATATGAAGCGAAAGCACTTGACAGTCTTCCCATGTGTCGTCGAGAACGTTTGGTCATCTATAGAAATACAACCGGCTTGTCCTTTGCTGCATAAAGGATTGGGCTACTTGCTGCATTTATTCCTACTATCTTTTGTTTACTCGTACTTTGTTTACTTGCTTTATCGAAAACCCCTAAAAATCCATTTGCTAAGTATTTGTAGAGAATTCCTGATCCATACCACTAGCCAGCACCTTCTACTCCTCGTTGGGTTTGACACTCTTACTTATCGAAAATACTGCGATACACCCCCTATACTTGTGGGTCATCACCCACTGAGCTCGTGAGTCATGACACTCGCAACAGGGGAGCGCCCGGTGTTGCCAGTTTGTCCAGAGCAAGCGGGCATCAAGCATGGACAATCATACCGTAGAACAGCCTACTCGCGGATCGCTCTCATGAAGACCATCCCAATCGTCCAAGCGCGCCGATCGAACGGTATGTAACAATCGTCATGCAGAACAACTGTGTTAGGGCATGCCTTCTAGAAGACTCGGTCTAACGGCCACCATTGGGGGGCTAAGGTTAGGGCTATCCTAAGGTTATGATCCATATTTGGTTTATGAGAAGAACACACATGCAATGAACCTAGTGATATGTGGTTTGTGAAAAGAACACACATGCAACAACTCTAACTGTGATTAATGAAAAGAGAAGACATGCAATGACACTGGTGGATCCATGTGTGGTTTGTGAGAAGAACACACATGCAATGACACTGGGTGTGGTTAATGAAAAGAGCAGACATGTAATGACACTGGTGGATCCACGTGCGGTTTGTGAGAAGAACACACGTGCAATGACACTGGGTGTGGTTCTTGAAAAGAACACTCATCCAATGACACTAGTGAATCCATATGTGGTTTGTGGACAGAACAGACATGCAATGACTCTAGCTGTGGTTTGTGAAAAGAACAGACATGCAATGAATCTAGTTGTGGTTTGTGAAAAGAACAAACATCTAGTGACACTGGTGGATCCATATGTGGTTTGTGGAAAGAACAGACATGCAATGACTCTAGCAGTGGTTTGTGAAAAGAACAGACATGCAATGACACTGGTGGATCCATGTGTGGTTTGTGAGAAGAACACACATGCAATGACACTTGTTGTGGTTCATCAAAAGAACACACATCCAATGACACTGTGTATCCTTATGTGGTTTGTGAGAAGAACATACATGCAATGACTCTAGCTATGGTTAATGAAAAGAACAGAGATGCAATGACACTAGTGGTGATACATTCAAATGTATCTACAATTTTTGATGTTCCATGCTTGGTTTTATCCACTTTCTTGTGTTTTGTCCACACTTTGGAGTACTTTTCATTTTATTTCTTGGAATAACCTATTAATAAGAGCCATAGTGCCAACTGCCTGTTTTCTGCTGTTTTTGGTTCCAGGAAACTCAAAAAATGAATATTCTCGAAATTGGACGGGACAAAAGCCAAAGTGCCTATTTTTCCGGAAGTCATCAGATGCCAGAATACGAGACAGAGAAGGACTGGGGGCCGGCCATACCACCTCGCTGCGCGGCTAGGCCTAACCCGCGCCAGGGGATGGTCTGGCCGACCCCAGCACTCCCTCTGCCTCTCGTTCCACCTATAAGATGCCCTTGGTACGAAAACCCTAAGTACCCGATCAAAAATCCACGAAAGAGTCTATAGCTGCCTTCATCTCCATCCCTAGATCGGGAGGGATCTGAAGCTCTTCCCGGCACCCTGCCAGAGAGGGGAATTCACCCCGGTGGCCTTCTTCATCACCATGCAAGCCTCCGGTGTGATGCATGAATAGTTCATCCTTGGACTACGGATCCATGTAGTAGCTAGATGGCCGGTTCTCCTCCTTTCTGCTTTCATGTTTAGATCTTGTGAGCTCCATTCATGATCAAGATCATCTATTTGTAATTCTGCATGTTGTGTTTGCGGCGATTCGATGGATATTGAGATGCTATTTCAGATTGATTATTGATTCTATCATGTCTTTGTTATTTGTTATCTTGCATGCTTTCCGTTGTTAGTAGCTATCTTGGCCAAGTAGATGCTAGCAACTCCAAGAGTTAGTATTTATGCTCGATAGTGGGTTCATGCCTCTGGTAATCTGGGGAAGTGACAGAAATCTCTAAGGTAAGATGTGATGTTGCTACTAGGGAGAAAACAACAATCCTTTGTTCATAGAACAATCATATTGTTTACTTTACACGCAATTCGTAAAGCAATAATATGTTGCTTGCAACTTAATACTTGAGGGGGTTCGGATGACAACCTGAAGGTGGATTACTAGTCACAGATGCAGTTGGATGGCGGTCTGTGTATAATGTTGTAATGCCCAATCAAATCTCAAAGGAGTCAAGATGATTAGTATATGCATGTATTTCTTTCTCGATGTTTGTCAATTGCCCCGCCGTCATTTGTTCACCCAACATGTTATCTATCTTAAGTAGAGCCACCTCTAGCTAACTATGGATCCCGGTCCTTTTCTTTACATACAATCTATAAACTGTTTACTGCTTTGTGTTTACTTTCTGCAAACTATTACTTCCTTCCATTCGATACGTTTAATCCTTTGTTTTTAGCAAAACACGGTGAGATTGACAACCTCATCGCAAGTTGGGGACAGAGTTCTGTGGTTGTGTTGTGCAGGTCTCCACGTTGCTACTAGCACTGGTAGTGCGCCTGCCAAGGCTCGGCTAGCAACACCTTTGGGGTGTTTCCTTGCTCCTACTGGTTCGATTAAACCATGGTTTCATAATTGAGGGAAACTTGTTGCTGTGCTCATCATACCTTCCTCTTGGGGTTCCCAACGAGCTCCACATCAACACCGAGCCATCAAGCATTTTTCTGGCACCGTTGCCGGGGAGTCAAGGACATCTTCACAAGGGAAGACCCTCATAACCAATCTCTTTACTTTGTTATTTTTGTTTTGCTTAGTTTCTTTTTGCTTTGTTTGCTTGTTTCTTTATCAAAAACACAAAAGAATTAGTTCTACTAGTTTGCTTTCTTTATTGAAAACACAAAAAAATGATTACTCTTGAAAACACTAAGTTGTGTCACTTCACTAGCACCAACTACAATGATTTTATGAGCACACCTATTGCTCTACCTGTGCCTGAAGATACTTTCTTTGAGATAAAACCTGCTTTACTCAATCTTGTTATGAGAGAACAATTTTCTAGTATTGGTAATGAAGATGCTGCTGCCCATCTAAATAACTTCGTTGAACTTTGTGAGATGCAAAAGCATAGGGATGTAGATGGTGATATTATTAAGCTGAAATTGTTTCATTTCTCTTTGAGAGGAAAAGCTAAAGAATGGTTGAATTCCTTAACTAAGAATAGTATTGATTCTTGGACTAAATGCAAAGATGCTTTTATTGGAAAATACCATCCTCCTGCTAAGACTATATCTATGAGAAGTGAAATAATGAAGTTTAAACAATCTGATAATGAACATGTTGCTCAAGCTTGGGAAAGAATGAAATATTTGGTAAAGAATTGTCCCACTCATGGTCTGACTGCTTGGATGATCATCCATACTTTTTATGCAGGATTGAACTATTCTTCAAGGAACCTATTGGATTCTGCTGCTGGAGGTACCTTTATGACCATCACTTTGGGTGCTGCAACGAAACTTCTAGACAATATGATGGTTAATTATTCTGAATGGCATACTGAGAGAGCTCCACAAGGTAGGAAGGTAAATTATGTTGAGGAAACCTCCTCCTTGAGTGATAAGATTGATATTATTATGTCTATGCTTGTTAATGGGAAAGCCCGTATTGATCCAAATAATGTTCCTTTAGCCTCTTTGGTTGCTCAAGAAGAACAAGTTGATGTGAACTTTATAAGAAATAACAATTTTGGCAATAATGCTTATAGGAACAATTTTGGTAACAAAAATTATAAGCCATATCCTCCCAACAATGGTAATGCTTATGGAAATTCTTACAACAATAATAGGAGTGCTCCCTCTGAACTTGAAGTTATGCTTAAAGACTTTATTAGTAAACAAACTGCTTTCAATAAAACTATTGAGGAAAAAACTCTCTAATGCTGAAAGAAATATATCATCTCTATCTGAAGCTCAATCTTCATTGATTAATAAAATGGCTGCTAAACCTGAAACTAATGAGAATCCCTTTGCAGCTACTAATGCTATACAAGTAAGAATTGATGAAAAATGTTAGACTATTAGCTGAATTACATGATAAGTGGCAGAGAGAAGATGAAATTGCTAGAAACATTAGTGTCTCTACTATTACCACCACTAGTGTTGATGCTAGTAATAGTTCTACTACTTTAGATGATAAATTTGATTTTGATCTTGATGGTTGCAATATCTCTGAAGTTATTAAGTTCCTACAAAAGCTTGCTAAAATTCCTAATGCTAGTGCTATGAACATGACCTTTACAAAACACATTACAGATGCTCTCATAAAGATTAAAGAAGAAAAGATGAAACATAAAGCTTCTATTCCTACAAAACAAGAAAATGGTTGGGAACCCGTCATTAATATGAAAGTGAATGACTTTGATTTCAAAGCTTTATGTGATCTTGATAGTAGTGTTTCTATTATGCCTAGAAGGATTTATGATATGCTTGATTTTCCTCCACTTGAGGATTGTTATTTGAATGTCCCACTTGATGATAATGATAAAAAGAAGCTCATGGGGAGTATTAATGTTGTTCTTATTAAGGTTAACAATGCTTATGTCCCCGTTGATTTCTATGTTTTGGATGTTGAATGCAATGCTTCTTGTCCTATTACTTTGGGAAGACCGTTTCTTAGAACTGTTGGTGCCATTATTGATACGAAAGAAGGCATCATTAAATATCAACTCCCACTCAAGAAACATATAGAATACTTCCCTAAGAAGAGAGAGAAGATTTCTTTTGCTTCTCCTATGAAAACAAAATTTGGACTTAATGCTTCTTCATTTGAGAACACTTGATTCTTTTTCTTGCTTCTTATGCCTAACTTAAAGGCGTTAAAGAAAAGTACTTATTGGGAGATAACCCAAAAGTTTTAGATGAGTCTTGGAAGGTATTACTTCAGTAATAATTGCTCCTTATCCTTTTTATTTGCTTTTTGTGCCAAGAGTATCCTCTAATAAGAGAAAGTAATGATTGGGAATGTTGATGTCCTGAAACAGATTTCTGTGCTTCACCATAAAAATTTGTGTAAAATCTCTGAACGTCTTTTTGAGGCGTAAATTTTTGTATTCTTCCCCAGGTTGTTATCTAACTTTCGTTAGTTAAACACTTTTTGATTTGAGCAACAGAAGTTCTTCTAAGAAATTCGTCTTTACCTGCTGGTCTGTTTTGACAGATTTCTGCCATTTTCTGCATTTGCTTCTTGTTGGTTCCTTTTTGTGTTCTTTTGGGAAATTGAGCTTTTTGAGGGAAGTGCTTCGGTATGTAGTGTTCTAATGGAAGTTTATTTGGTGTTAGAACTAAACCTTAAGACTTATTTATCTTGAGTGCACTAATGTTGCTAATAAAGATTGTGTGAAGTTTTGTATAAAGGAAAAAATTCAGGTGTATGGAAGGAATGAGTAATGAGATGAAGGATGGACTAAAGCTCAAGCTTGGGGATGCCACGCGTGTCAACCCAAGAAATATTCAACAAGTAAAAGCACCAAAGCTTGGGGATGCCCAAGGCATCCCCTTCTTCATCAATAAAAATCCCAGGTTCCTTCCAAACGCTTCATTTTTATTGTTTCATGCACAGTTGTGTTGTTCTTAGAGCGTCTTCTTTTTCATTTTCGTTTTGGTTTTTGGTTTGATTTTGTTTGCTTAGTTTTCTGAATAAATTGGTTGGACCCCCTCTTTCATACATTGGTTTTCAAATAGTTTGGTTTGGTTTGGAAAAGAGTAGGAAAGTTCATGCTTATGTGGTAAAAAGAGCTCGTTTTTGACTGTGGCATATGCTTTGTCATGCCATGCTTGATATTGTTTTCGCTTTATGCTTAGTATTATTTGTTGTAGCATGACTTGTTATAAACAATTGATATTGCTTAATGTGCCTTGGATGAATCATGCGTTGTTTTAGCATATTAAAGCATAGTATAGTGGTATTCTCCTTTGATGCTTTGTTTGGGTTGACTTGGCGCATGCTCACACCATGTTATGACTATATCAAGTCACCATAGCATTTATGATCCTTTAGTTTTCAACTTGTAGTATCACTTTATGCTTTGATCAATGATGTTTGTCGCTTTGCATGATTATGGCCATTATTTCTCTCTTAGTTTGTCGCTCCTAGTCTTTTGCTAGCCTCCACAACCAAGCATGAGTTCCACTCATGCATCCAACTCCTAAAACCAAGTTATTCCAAAGAGTCCACCATACCTACCTACTAGCTTACGCTATTCCAAGTATATTCATGCTTTTGTTTACCTTCCAAATTAAACTTGTTATGAGAAAACTAGTGATTAAAGCTCTCACGAACTTGATGGCACACTATAATTTTCTTGCCCTTAATAAACTTGAACCATTGTGTCGTCTATGTTGTATATGCTTGCACTTATTTGTTGGGAATTAGCAGAACCATGTTGTCATGGGGAACGCTTTCTACATTGCACTTGGTACTTGTACCTAGTTGATATCATGCTCTTTTGTATATGGATGTCGTTGGTGTGAAATGAAAGGGGAGCTTGTAAGTCCGTGGAGTTATGTATATGTGTTATAGAAACGCCTAGGCCACTGGTCTAATCCATGCTGACGTGGTGGAAACCTGCAGCGTAACCATAATGAGATGTCTATGAAGCATTCTTCTTGTAAAAAAAAGAGTCCTATATTGAGAAAAAAATGAGATTATGAAAAGAGGAAAGAGAGAAAAAAGCACCATATTCCCATGGTAAATAAGAAGATTGCTGAGATGATCGTTGTATGCTTTCCTTGTCATTTTGATATGGGGATTCTTCCGTATCATCGGGCAAGGGGTACCCCGTTGGCGATTCTCTACGATACACATGTACTTACAATGACAAGAACTTACCGGTGACTAAACTTGAGTAGCATGAGGAGCGGCCCTCGTATACAAGGGACATGATATTTCTAACTTATACTTCGTCAAGCATGTACACCTTAGTTTGTTCACTTTAAACTTAATCACTTCAAGATGCTTATGATAGGGCAATGAGAGCTAAAAGCTATAAGTACCATAATTTTGGGAAGCTCTTTATGAGACTTGAATCCCTACTTCCTTTTAAAAAGGCCTTTCTTCCACCATTATATTGAGTCTCCACCTTCTACCTTTATGCACCTACTTTGAGAGCATAGTGGCCATTCTTAGTTCTATGTGCATTGTCCCAAGACTAGTTGATTGATGCATAACTTGATATTGCTTGTTTTAAACTATTTGTATCTAGTCACTCTTATGAACTTTGAAGGTTTCCTATGCATTTATATTTGCTACTCTATGAGGGACAAGTTGAATACTAGTATGCTATGTTTTCTTTATGTGAAACAAACAAACATCTTGCAAAGCATTGTTATTCATGAATCTTTTGTTTGTGCCTTTTCATGTTGCATCATATTTTCTTTGTCTTATTGCTAGAACTTTGTCTTTCATGTTATGATTGAAGTACTATGATCCCAGCTTTGAATGTTTTACAAATACTTTGATCAAGTCTTTGATGGTGCATGTCACCTCAAAAATTATTCTTTCTTTTTATCACTTACCTACTCGAGGACGAGCAGGATTAAGCTTGGGGATGTTGATACATTGCAAATGTATCTATAATTTTTGATGTTCCATGCTTGGTTTTATCCACTTTCTTGTGTTTTTTCCACACTTTGGAGTACTTTTCATATGATTTATTGGACTAACCTATTAACAAGAGCCACAGTACCAGCTGCCTGTTTTCTGCTATTTTTGGTTCCAGGAAAGTCAGAAAATGAATATTCTCGGAATTGGACGGGACAAAAGCCAAAGTGCCTATTTTTCCGGAAGACATCAGATGCCAGAATACGAGATAGAGAAGGGCTGGGGGCCGGCCACACCACCTGGCCACGCGGCCAGGCCTGACCCGTGCTAGGGGGTGGTCTGGCCGACCCCAGCACCCCCTCGGCCTCTCCTTCCGCCTATAAGATGCCCTCGGGACGAAAACCCTAAGTACCCGATCAAAAATCCACGAAAGAGTCAGTAGCCGCCGTCATCTCCATCCCTAGATCGGGAGGGATCTGAAGCTCTTCCCGGCACCCTGCCGGAGAGGGGAATTCACCCTGGAGGCCTTCTTCATCACCATACAAGCCTCCGGTGTGATGCGTGAGTAGTTCATCCTTGGACTACGAATAAATGTAGTATCTAGATGGTTGGTTCTCCTCCTTTGTGATTTCATGTTTAGATCATGTGAGCTCCGTTCATGATCAAGATCATCTATTTGTAATTCTGATTGTTGTGTTTGCGGGGATCCGATGGATATTAAGATGCTATTTTAGATTGATTATTGATTCTATCATGTCTTTGTTATTTGTGATCTTGCATGCTTTCCATTGTTAGTAGCTATCTTGGCCAAATAGATGCTAGCAACTCCAAGAGTTAGTATTTATGCTTGATAGTGGGTTCATGCCTCTGGTAATCTGGGGAAGTGATAGAAATCTCTAAGGTACTAGATGTGCTGTTGCTACTAGGGAGAAAACAACAATCCTTTGTTCATAGAACAATCGTATTGTTTACTTTACACGCAATTCGTAAAGCAATAGTATGTTGCTTGCAACTTAATACTGGAGGGGGTTTGGATGATAACCTGAAGGTGGATTATTAGTCATAGATGCAGTTGGATGGCGGTCTGTGTATAATGTTGTAATGCCCAATCGAATCTCAAAGGAGTCAAGATGATTAGTATATGCAGGTATTGCTTTCTCGATGTTTATCAATTGCCTCGCTATAATTTGTTCACCCAGTATGTTATCTATCTTAAGGATAGCCACCTCTAGTGAAATATGGATCCCGGTCCTTTTCTTTACATACAATCTATAAACTGTTTAGTGCTTTCTGTTTACTTTTTTGAAACTATTACTTCCTTTCATTCGATACGTTTAATCCTTTGTTTTCAGCAAAACACGGTGAGATTGTGTAGGTCTCCACGTTGCTACTAGCACCGGTAGTGCGCCCTGCCAAGGCTCAGCTAGCAATACCTTTGGGGTGTTTCCTTGCTCCTACTGGTTCGATTAAACCTTCGTTTCATAACTGATGGAAACTTGTAGTTCTGCTCATCATACCTTCCTCTTGGGGTTCCCAATGATCTCTACATCAACACCGAGCCATATCAGTGGATCCATGTGTAGTTTGTGATAATAACACACATGCAATGACTCTGGCTGTGGTTCATGAAAAGAACACACATGGAATGACACTGGTGGATCCATGTGTGGTTTGTGAGAATAACACACATGCAATGACTCTTGTGGATCCATGTGTGGTTTGTGAGAAGAACACACATGGAATGACACTGGGTGTGGTCAATGAAAAGAACACATATAGAATGACAGTGGTAGATCAATGTGTTGTTTGTGAGAAGA